>VYXF01001448.1:39057-94678 GCA_013397295.1 Polioptila caerulea
TCCTTTGCTTTCCTCGAATCTCCTCGAATCTCCTCGAATCTCCTCTCCTCGTTTCTTTTCCTTTCTTTCCCTTTCTTTCCCTTTCTTCTTTTCCCCAATGGTTACACAGGAATGAACCCACCAAGGTGGGAATGACACAGGAAACCACTTAGGACTAAATTTACAGATCCTAGGGGAAAGATGCCAGAAACTGGGACCTAAAGAAGAAAACAAATAAGTTTAAGCTGCCCCATGGTCATCTGCTGGATGCCAGACCCCAGCAGTGTCCCACCACCCTGGTGGCACCATTGGCAGTGTCCTTTGAAGCCGTTTTTCTCTCCCTCTGGAGCAGGGGAGCAGCTTTCACTGCTGAACAATAGGATGTGCTCGGCTGCAGCACCCCGAGGTCACACACTAATTGTACCTCATCTCAACACCAACACTCTCAAATAAACCTTTGTTCCCAGGGCTGACCTCAATTTAATTCTCATCAGTGGCCTACAAGTGAAAATAAGTTGTATCAGTACCTACCCACTCACAAGATCCCTGGGTTTCCTTTGGGACATATTTTTCCACACTCAACTTTCCCTGAATGCGAAAGCTTTTACCAATCTGAACCAAAATAATGTACAAGAGCTGGGGTAAAAATAAGAAGATAAAAGGGGAAGACAGCAGGATCTATAAGTACAGTGGCTATAATCAGTATATAAAGGCAGGAGCTACTTCTTAGGGCATCAAAAGAGAGCGATGTTTACAGACATTTGTTTTCCTAAAGGGAGATCATAAAGCACCATTTGAATGATTTCATATCTGCTCCAAAGATTGGTACAGGAGAACTTCAAAAGATAAGGATACATCATTCTGCAACTCAAACTGCTCTCCAAAGTCCCATTAATGTTGTTCATTTTCCCCTGCAGAAATGAACCCATAACTCACTCCCAGGGGTTGCAAGAAACGCCATAAAGTTGTCAGTATCTCACAGGGCAAACGTCTGCATGGGAAAGATAGTGTGGAATTATGGTGCATGTGAACCCTCAGCAACCTTCCTGTTGATACTTCATCACCTGCCACACAACTGTGGCTGTCCCAGCTATAAAAGTCATACACGGAATGGTTTGGGTTGGAAGGGCCCTCAAAGCCCATCTCATTCCCCCCCTGCCATGGGCAGGGCCACCTCCCACTAGCCCAGGTGGCTTCAAGCCCCATCCAGCCTGGCCTGGAACACTCCCAGGGATCCAGGGACAGCCACAGCTTCTCTGGGCACCCTGTGCCAGGGCCTCCTCGCCCTCAAAGGGAAGAATTTCTTCCATATATCCAATCTACATTTCCCCATCGAGCTGCTGAACTTGAGGCAGATGGAGGTCAGGTGGGGTTTCTGCAAAGGACAAACCTCCTCAGAGAGCAAATGTTTTACAGCAAGTAAAATCACTGAATGTATTCAACTATTACAATTTAAAAGGTGTGAAGGAAGGGCTTTCCAACCACTTCATGTTTTCCATGGCCCATCCTTCAACAATTTCACATTTGGAGGTGTCTTTACAACTTTATGTTTGTTCTGTGCTCACACTTCCACGGTGTCACAAGCAGCTTACAAAAGCTTTCAGATCACCAAGGAACCACAGGGCTCCACGTTCTATTTTCATTTGTATATTTTAAAGTAAGATATTGAAACTCCCCTTAATTAGAACTAAAAGCATGCATTCGTGGGACCTCTCAGTTGAAAATCACCGTTGAGTTCCCACAAGATGTTTCCACTGGATCCAGAAGTTTCTGAGTATTTTATTAATCAATAAATACACCCAAGTTTTAAAAGTGTGTTTATATATCCATGCTGCAGAACAAGATCCCATGACTGTGAAAATTGCATCTCTCCTCACAGCACTTCATTTCCAGCAAATTAAATGTGGCACTACCAATAACCTCCATAATGAGGCAACTTGATGTGAAATAATTCCAGGTTTTCACAGCCTTCAGGAACAATTATGTTAAATGCATGCTGATTTAAGTGACTGAGTTTGTTCAAGCATATCTGCAGAATCTTTTCCCCTCCTTCCAGGCCTCAAGATCTCCTGCAAGTGATCTTGGTCACACAGGAAGCCTGGCTTGTGGTCATGGTGAAAGGCTCAGCACGTGGCCTGAAGAGACTGCTGACTGCAAGGAGCCTTTATGGATTCTCCTTTGGGGAATTCTGGAGGAAAACCTCAGAGGGAGCAGATGGGAGGGGAACTACAAGTCAAGACAATGCCATCACATGATTTTTTTCAGTTTCTGGCTGTAAGGAAGAGCCACTGGACCCAGTGTTATACCCTGAGTGCTTCCTCTGCCATCTCTTGCCCTGCAGCAGCATAGGGATTTACCTTAGGACTGGAAAAAGGAAAGCAGAAATTTCATTCCTGTCCTTGCTGTGGCATTGTGCCTTCCTTTGTGACCTCAGCAGAGGACTGAAGGAAGTTCTGCCCTGAGCACATTGGCCACACAGGCTCTGGGCTCTCCTCCCTGGGGCCAGGGCAGAGCTGTGTGCACACAATGCTGTGCCCTGTGCTCTGGGATGGCCCTGCTGGAGCAGGGAGGGGGCACCAGGTGCCCGCTGGGCTCCCTCCAGCCTCAGCCAGACTGGGATCCTGAACATGGAGAATGTATCACCTATGTAAATATATCAGTGAATACTCTGGAAGTAGGATTAATTCTATAAGCTATCCATTTTCAATGACAGAACATATTTTTCACTAGAGTAATTCTCACAAAATTACTGTATTCTCTCCAAAATGAAGCCATATTTCAAGATTTTATTATTACAATGTACAAAACTGAGGAATGAGGCACGGGTGAATACCAATGATCTGGTGAGAGACAAGTCAAAGCCAACACAATCTGGCAGAATCTTTTGAGCCCTCACATTTTATTTTACTGTGATTATATGACATAGAACTTTTTATGGAATAGTCTAATAAAAGGATACTACAATGTGTGAAAGCATTTAAATAAAAGGACTATTTGAGCCTGTCTTTTAAGGTCTGCTTAGCTGGGAGTTGTTCTCTGAAGGGCCTGCTGGAGACCCTTCATCCACTGAGCCTCATCAATTTTCTTCTATTCTGTGGAAAACCCTCAAGGTCTCTTCCACTCTGTTGGTCACTCCTGGTTTAATAATCAGAGAATCACTAAAGAACGGAGGTTTGATGGGATCTGGAGCTCATCCTCACCTCTGAGACAGTGGGAAAACACCAAAAGACAATATTGCACCCTTTGCCCATCTGGTTTTGCTCCAGATGTGCACAGACATCCCTTGGCCAGCACAGAAGGGGCAAATAGTGACCCTTCTGTATTTCTGGGTGCATTTCAAAACCTGTGCCTGCAGAGTGAGGCAGTGCCTTTAAACTGAACAATTCAGGTGATGATCACCCTTCTGCATTAATCAGAATTCAGTGGTGCCAAAAGGCTTTTGGAATTTCACTGTTTGACTGCTGAATTCTGACATTTCCCACATAGCTATTAGATTTCAACTGTCCTGACTGCTAGAAAATGTGCCTAAAATTATACTCTTCAGCAAAACTCACAACAAACAGTCTCATCAAGTGTGATTACCATGGTCAGTGTGTCATTCCTAGCTGGGTATGCACTCATTGTGAGACCACAAGCAAAATCTGCCTTGCCTCTCAGTAAAATAATTCCCGGATAGATGGAATAAGAACTAAGAATCCATATTTAACTTTTTATAGTACACAGCAACCTCCATGGAGCACAGAGAGACTGATCCTCTACCACTGCTGAGTTCTCACCTACAGCAGTTTGGTTTGGCAGTCTCAGATTTCCAGATTTTCCATGAGTGCCACCTGAAACATGAGCTGTTTCAGTTCCAGAGGCTCCTGTCTTTCCAAAATATCCCTTTTACCAAGAACTAAACCTGGAGGGAGGAAGAGGCAGAGGTGCTCCTGAGGCCTGCCCTGCACACAACTGCATCCAATGCTCTTCCCAATCTAATTCCCTTTGAAGTGCAGAGCACCAAGGGGAGTCTCATTACTGTTTAATTACAGAATCCCAGGATCCCTGACGCTGGAAAAGCCCTCCCAGCCCATCCAGTCCCAGCTGTGCCCAGTGCCCACCTTGTCCCCAGCCCAGAGCTCTGAGTGCCACCTCCAGCCCTGCCTTGGACCCCTCCAGCCATGGGCACTCCAACCCTCCCTGGGCAGCCCCTGCCAAGGCCTGAGCCCCCTTTCCATGGAGAAAGAAGGATATTCCCATGCCTTGACCCCCACTGCTCCTTGTCAGCCCTGGCCCGTGCAGTGCCTGGAACGATCAACAGCTGGAAACCACAGCAGACACACAAACCTGGAGCTGAAAAGGGAAGGCAGTGACTCCAAACCTCTCAGATTTAGTGACAAAAACCAAAAGCCACATGGATTTTAATGCTCAGCCCAGAGCACACCCAAGTGCTCCAGCACTGAGAAACAGCTCCCTGCTGTCCCAGCTGAGAAGAGCAGGGAAAGAAAAAGCAGGGACACACTGAGCTTCTCTTGCAGCAACAGCAGTTCCTGATACCACCATCCATCTTCCCCTTTTGTCAGCCAAACACTCAGAGAAGTGTTCCCATGCTCCATTAAACCGGCTGGGATCGGTCTGGAATTGACCTGCTAATGCAAAGGAACCGTGTGACTCTAAATTTGTTGCAGGGCTGGAAAACCATTGGTGTGAGAAGGTTGACCCCCAGCTAATCAGCTATGGCCACCTGCAGAATGGGCTCTGTCAGGAGTGAGCACAAGGAAAAGAGCAGTGCCAGGAGATGCCTGCAGCTGTCAGGACATTTGGAGGTGCAGCAGCCCGAGGTCCTTATGATGGTTAAACAGTTCATAGTGACAGCCAGCACAGAATTGTGCATGAATGTATGAAAGTGAACTCTAAAACTCTCCACAGAAGCCTTTGACTCATAATCTCTACCACTAAATCTTCGTAATGCTGGATTAAACAAAATTGCCACATCCTGAATCCTCCTGTTAAATAGAGAGAGGTGAGGTGGAAACACAAATCAAGGAGCTGATCCTGAGTGCTTTGAACACAGCCTGGTCAGGCTGGGGAACTGGGTCTGGGGCCTGGAAAAAAGGGAACAATCATCCTGGCTGGAGGAAAGATGCTGGCAGTGCAGGGAGAGCCTGGAAATGCAGGCAAATGTCCTGGGGTGCCCAGGGATCAGGGATGATGATGCTCAACCCTGGTAATGGAGGCACTGCATGAACAGGATTTCCTGTGCAGCCTTTCCAGCCAGCAGGGATCTGCCCTGAGGGCAGGAAAGGCAGGAAAGGATAAGGATGCTGGGCTGAGGATGGCTCACAAGGGCGAGGGTGTGAGGGAATCAAGTCAGGTACAATCTCTGCTCTCCTTAGGTTCCTAAATGAACCCCAGGACCCAGATACCTCACAGGCTGTCCAAATGCAGATCCCCCTTCCCACTGTGCACCTGATACAGCACCACAAGCCTGACCACTCTCCCCGGTGCTGGAGAAGGGAAAAGCCACCATGTGACAGTGGAGCCCCAGGCTCTGACCCCTGCTCCAGGACTGGCTGCAGCAGCACAGCCCCCAGGGACACACAGAGGAGGAGGCACTAGCCCAGAATCCCAGAATCCCAGAATGGGCTAGAAGGGACCTTAAAGCCCACCCAGTGCCACCCCCCACCATGGCAGGGACACCTTCCACCATCCCAGGCTGCTCTGAGCCCCATCCAGCCCGGCCTGGGACACTTCCAGGGGCAGCCACAGCTTCTCTGCACTTTTCATAGATACATTCACACATTTTTTGTTCAACTCATAAAAAAAAATAGGGCACTGTTTGGGAAATGGATCAAAGATGGAAGTCACGGCTGTATTCAGTTTCATATAAAGTTTAAAACTAATTATTATTAATATCTGGAGAAGGGGACAAAGCCGAATAAATTTCATAAAAAACTGAAGGCATGAAAAATATTTTTTGCACACAAAAGACCAATTATGATTTGTCATTGGTTCAGCTCTACAGAAACCCAAATGGAATTCTTCATAAGCAAATATTTTGCTTAGCAAACTTCTAGATGATGCAGTAAAGTATAATAACCTCCCTTAAATTGTAATTTCACCCCTTGCTTTGGAGTACATTGTAATAAGAAATAACTACCCTGTCAGGATAATGCTCATGCAGCTTCTAAAGAACCAATCAGAAAACCCAAAACCCACAATTAACCCCCCCCCCCCCCCCCCCCAGAAACAAAGATCAAAAAAAATAAAAACCAAAGGCAGTGCCCATTTCTACTTGATGGCAGCAAAATCTAAGTTCAAGTGGCAGAAAATATCAATAAACAAACTCCTCAGAGCGAGTACAGCCACTTCAGCTTTATTACTTATTTAGAGACTATTCATCTTCAGCAGCCACTATATCCCATTCCACCCCGAAATAATTCTCACATCTGAGCTGCTGGATGTAGTGAGATTAAAGAAAAAGAAAAAAAAAAAAAGGTAAACGTTGGAGTGCATGAAATAGAAGCCTCTCTGAGACTCTCAGAGAGAGAAAAGAATGCAGGGATTGAATTAAAGCCTTTAGAGAAATAAAAATATATTAAGCCGCTCAAACACGAAGCAGAAGTGTAAGTTTTAGTTTTAAGTAAGTTAAAGCTAAGTTTAAGTCAGTAGAAATACATTTTAAATGCCTTAAAAAAGTAAAAGCCCTAAAGCCTGGTTTAAAGTTCAGTACCTTAGCTGTAGACAACGAAAACAAGTAGAGCATTGCTGGCATTCTTAGATAAAACAGACAGAACCATTTACATGAAAAGATAGAACTTTATCTGTAAATATGTGTAAGAACTGACACTGCTTTTCGTACTTTAGAATTACATTCTAACAGGTGCAGAAAGAATGTTTTAGAATCGTTTTTTTTAGCTGATTGGATGATTTATGAATAAAGATCCCCTGTATTGAGGAGCGAGTTCTCTCTCTCTCTCTCACACACACACAGAAGAGAGGAAGAGGACACACCGATGATGCAGAAGGAGAAGAAGAAAAAGGAGAAGGAGAAGAAAGGTGCAGGAGCTACTGTTGCTTTTGCTGCTTTGCTTGGGACATAGCCAAAAACTTTAGCACGGACTTTTTAGCACTTGACCTGAAGTCTTACCTTCGAGACTGATGTATTCTCACAATAAACCACTTTACAGAAAACAACAACTGCTCTCGTCTCCTTAAAGACCCAGACCCAAAAAAGCCTCAGCAGGTAAATGTAGAAGAGGATGATTTACAGCAAAATGAGTGTTTTTAAAATCTCTTAACCTCAGTACTTGTCATTAACTAAAAAAATAGTTAATGTGAATAAAAGTTCCAGACACAGGTAAGATAAAACATTTAGAGAAATGATTCATTTGTCATTCTGGACATTTCCCTGTCCAGAAACTTACTCAAATTTTGATCAAAATTGACCCTTTCTATATTTCTACAAGAAATGAGGGCAGAATGTGAGCCTGAGGTGATGTAACAGAATCACAGAACCACGGGATGGTTTGGGTTGGAAGGAACCTTAAAGAAGATGTAGTCCCACCCCCTGCCATGGGCAGGGACACCTCCCACCATCCCAGGCTGCTCCAAGCCCCAAAGTCCAGCCTGGCCTTGGGCACTTCCAGGGATCCAGGGGCAGCCACAGCTGCTCTGGGCACCCTGTGCCAGGGCCTGCCCACCCTGCCAGGGAACAATTCCTGCCCAATATCCCATCTATCCCTGCCCTCTGGCACTGGGAGCCATTCCCCCTTGTCACTCCAGCCCCTGTACAGAGTCTCTCTCTCTTTCTTGTTGGCCCCTTCAGGCACTGCAAGGCCACAGCTGGGTCACCCCAGAGCTTCTCCTCTCCAGGCTGAACAATCCCAGCTCTCCCAGCCTTTCCTCCCAGCAGAGCTGCTCCATCCCTCTGCCCATCCTGGTGCCTCCCCTGGGCTCTCTGCAGCAGCTCCAGGTCCCTCCTGTGCTGGGCCCCAGGGCTGGGGCAGCTCTGCAGGTGGGGTCTCACCTGAGCACAGGGCACAGGGGCAGAATCCCCCCCTCCCCTGCTGCCCACACTGGGGGCTCAGCCCAGGGCACGGGGGGGTTCTGGCTCCCAGCTCTCACCCACAGCACCCCCAGCTCCTTCTCCAGGGCTGCTCATCCCCAGCCTGGTTTCCAGTGGGTTCCCAGCTCTGCCAGTTCCCCAAGTCCAACGGGAAGGCCCAAGGACAGGAATTCTCCCAGCTGAAAGGTGCTTTAAGAGCATTTCTGTTGTCACAGCCACTACAAATCACTAATTCCACACAGGAAAAAAATTCCCTGTGCCAGGGAGGACCCATGCCTGTCTTTGGCACCTCTGCTTCTGCAATGAGACAAAGATTAAATGAGGCATGGTCTAAACATCTCTTTATCACAACATAAGGAACACGTGTCAAATTTCCATCTATCAAGTGTAAATAAAACTTTAACTCCCTGAAATGTCTCACAGGTTGGAACAAGACCCTCATCATAAATTTAGTTATGTTTAAAACATAAACCTCCTTTAGGAGACTGATAGAAAAGGAAGGGATGGACAGGAAAACATCCACATCTCTGAGTTCTGGGTTTCTGGCCAAGTTTGAAGCAGTTATCTGGATGAAAGAAAGTTTCTAAAGCTCCAGGAATGTTCCAGAAGCAGCCTCACACACTTCCATTCCAGGAAGGAATGTGCCATGCCTACTAAATACCACATCTGCACACATTGCAAATGTGTCAATTATTTGATCCCTTCAGGGAGACAAACGTATTTTATTTCTATGAAAAAGCCTCGTATAAACTCATGGCACAATGCTATTTTTAATAATAATAACAAAGTAACATAGAGCAATACTGCCAGCATGGCACCACCACCTCATCCTAAATGAGAAAAGGTGAGATGAAAAACAAGGAAAAATAAACAACTTAAAGCAATCCAAGTGGGACTTGGTGCTAAATCTGGATGTACATTTCAGCTAAGGAAAACAGATTGAATCCAATGCTGTCACAGCCTTAAAATATCCACACCAGAATGCACCAGATTCCTCAAATATTTTCGGATCCATAACTTTTATGCAGCCTTTTCAGAGCTTCCTTATAAATTTCTCCCTAAACACATCAACTACATTAGCGTCAGATAAAACCTGCTCCTCAAATAACTCCTGCTATAAGGAAGGAACAAAGGTCAATCACAACTAAATTGGATTCTTCTAACAAAAATGAGAAAAACTCTCAGCCATGTAATGTGGAATTCAGGGTTGGGTTGGTTTCCGAATTAATTACGACTGCCAAGTCCTCCTCAAAGAAAGCAGAGCATGCAAATGACACCAATATATAGATATTTATTTGGTGCAGCCTAGCCAGGGACTATTCCTGTTTTCTGCTGTAACCATTCAACAAATCTGCTATGAAAATCCCTGCAAATCCAGGGCTGGGTTTTGTTACTTCCATAAAAGTCGAAGCATTGAAGGACTGTGTCTGCAACACCTCTAGGGCACCTCTCTCTGCTCTCTGTGACAGGGACAGGACCCAGGGACCACTGGTCCCACCACAGAGCCCTGAGGGCCTCCAGTGATCACTGATGTCCATCAGGACTCTGACCACGATCCTCTGGCTATGACTGTGCAGCCACTTCCTTGTCCATCCATCAAATCCAGCTGGCTCCAGTCGAGAGAGAAGGATGTTGGAGGGACCCGTGTCAGAGGCTTTACAGAATTCCAGATAAATGAGATCCGTGGCCCTTCCCTTGTCCACCGATGGAGTCTCCATCAGAGAAGGCCACGGGGTCAGTCAGGAGGATTTTCCCTTGGTGAGGCTGTGCTGGCTGTCCCAAATCACCTCCCTGTGCTCTGTGAGCCTCAGCAGAGCTTCCAGGAGGGGCTGTCCCTGGACCTTCCCAGCACAGAGGGGAGGCTGACAGGGCAGGCTCCTCCTTTCCACCCTTTGTACAGGTAGGGACAGTGTTTCCTGTCAGGAAATTGTATCTAATAAAGATGAGAAGCAAGGTTCCAACAGGAACTCCATGTGTGACCTTCCTTGGGGGAGCAGTGACACCTCCTTAGCTGGACAGGTCTGGTTCCCAATGCACAGCAGCAGTTTTAGAGAATGTGACAGCACATCCCTCTTTTCCAACAGAAACATCCTGTGGGATGCACTCTGGTTGTCCCTCAGATTACCCCAGGAGACAGAGCTGCAGAGGTAACAGGTCGAAGAAAACAAACCTGGCCCCGGGTTCTCAAAATATTCCTCTATTTTTTTTCAAATTTATCACACATAAATCATATCAGGACAACTTCACCTTCAGGTCAGTGAGCAGCCTTTAGTGGATATGGGAATCCACAGACTCCACATTATCCTGGAAATCCTGGGATAAGATTATCCTTTCATTCACATTGATATCAGAGTCTATGACAGGTTTGAAGTCTTGTGACCTGGGTGTTACCCCTCTTTGCTACCAACCTTTTGTATTCCAGAGGATGCAAGTCTCTGCCCTTGCCAGGATTTCCTGCACAGTGTTTAGTTCAGACGTGCAGGCAGGAGATTTTAAGATGAAAAAAACAAAATTTCCCAGCCAGAGGAAAGTGGGAAATCACCCCAAGAGGTCTTGAATTTTTTCCAGTTTTAATAAGACTCATTAAATGAAGCTGTGAAAATGGGTGGAGAATTCATGAGCCTCTAAGTTCTGGGCTCTCAGGAAAGGCAAGAGCATTTCTGCTTGTGATTGACAGATCTTTCAAGAACCAGCCACAGCTCATGCCCTACTACAAAGCTCATGTCCATACTTCTCACTTCTCCTACCAGGAAAACAGCCAAGAAAGCCATTAGGGAAAATAACCCTCTGATCCACCAAGGCATCACTAACACTCCAAACAACTGAGTGAGAACAGGTATTATGTCAAAGGCTTGAACACTCAGAAAACTCTGGATGGATTTACAACTTTGGATTTGTCTCCCAAGGGAAGAAGCACGCAGTCAGAAAACATCAGGGGAAAATCAGAAACAACATTAGAGCCCCTATTCACTGTTTTTCTTTGAAATAACAGATAGGTTTTGTATTTTCATCTTCCACGAAAGACAGGAAAAATGAAATTACTCTGGTGATGCCTCTCCAAGGTGAAGGCTGCTGCCAGACACTGGCCAATCCAGCATTCCAGGTATTTAAAAGCCCTGAGCCTGACTAATAGCAAGAGCCAGCCTTGACCTGGTAGAAGCAAAAAGAGTGTGTTCACATCTTCAGCTGTTTTTTATACATAAGGGGAGAGAGAATCCTGAAAAATGTTCCCATATTTATAGCAGAGCTTTAATCCTCACCTATAAACAAACTAAAGAGCTGTAAGAAACGTGCACAGAGGGACAGAGGCACAGATAAAGTAACATTCCCCTTGGGAAATGAAATACCCTGGGAAGAAAAGCAGGGGCATTGTGGAAGTCTGCACACCTTCCTCAGCCAGGTGATGTTCGTCATCGCTTTGGGAATGACAGAGGAATATCCAACTTCAGCTGCTGCAACTTCCTTGAGTCACACAGAACTCAAACTGAGCAATTCCTTCAATTCCTGCAGCTCGTGTGTGTCAGGGGCTGCCCAGGGAGGTGCTGGAGCCCCCAGAGCTGGACGTGTCCAAGGAACAAGGCACTCTTTGCTCTGGTCTCTGCTCTCTCCAGGCAAAACCAAGGTTCTTTGAAAGAGAGAAGCTGCCTGGAAGTAGCACTGGGGTGTGTATTCTCTGTCCTTTAATAGGAACACGCATTACAGATAAAAATTAATGCCAGTGCCTATTTTTTTTTTTTTTTTACACAACTCTGCCATAAAGCTAAGAATGCAGAGAGAAACCTAGAGCAGGCCTGATTAATTATACATACTAAATTAATTATACATACTGAATCATTTTACTACAAAAGAATAAAAATGTATCTGTGTTCTAATTGCAATGTTAAAACACTTGCACCAAGCTAACCACTAAATAACTGTGAAACCAGGACAACAGCATTTACTTCTGGCAAATTCTCCAACATATCTAATGAGGTGTGAACTTAACACAATTAAATTCCTCATATTTTAGCAAAGTCTCTTACCTCAGCATATCCTCATCCGGAAGCTGTTGAATTTGGAATTTGCTGAAATTAACCCCAAATTTATGAGCACTTAGCAAGGCCTCTGGCTACCTGCACTCACCAGGAGGGAAAGGCAAAACAAGTTTCACCTCATTAGGAGGGAGATAATGCTTCAAACTTCATTTCATGATGAGAAAATAAACTTCTCTCCCTAAAACCCGGCATGGGGAACACTCATTTGGAAGCGTGGACGATGTACCAAGGGGAGGAAATGATGTGTAGAAAAGGCTGCATTGTCTCTGACCTTCTGTAATTTCAACTCTGCTTCTAACTTCTTACCCAAGTTTTGCACTTCAAGACTTGATCCCTTGAGTGCTGCAAATTTAAATTGCAATTCCCTAACTCAGAAGTGTTCTGGTTTGTTTTTTTTTCCATGTACTTCATGGAATTGGAAAGATTGGGATTCCAATCACAGCACGCAGAAAGTCCTAAGTACCCCTTTTGAGATGAACCAGATTTCACAACAGAGGGCAAGTCCACCTCAGGAATCCCAGAGATTTAATGTCCAGCAGAGCAAGAGGAATTACCACTCCCAACCCCTACGATAAAAATATGTTGGAGAACCCAATAAAACACAACCCTCTATCTAAACCAACCTGCCCCTCTGCTTTTTGGCCAGTACCACCTTGATGTAAGCCAGATTCCCACTGGGAAAAGCTCTGAAGGATCTCATTTCCATTGGGAAAAGCCTGGAAAACCTGGGGGGCTCAAGCCCTGATGTGGGAACCATAGGGAAACTCAGTGATGTGCTTGGACACCTCATGCAGAACAAATCCCACCATTTCCCAACTAGGAGGGAAAGATTTACTCAGCATAATCCTCACCAGTCCATAAAAATGATGATGCCCTGCTCAAGTATGAAATGATTTTATAAGTGCTCTTTCATTATTTACACTTTTTTAAAGCTTTACCTTGTTTCTAAACCTTCATGGTTCATGTTTGCAAGGCTTTTATCCATTTTGAAAGACTAGAATTTAACTTTTGTAGACCTGCTGTATGTTACTTCTGTGTAAATGTAGTGTTTTGGCATAGCTTTGAAATGCTGTTAACAGGAATGAAGATAATATTTAATTTTATGCATGTCAGATGAGAAGAAAAGGTAGTGTGTTAGAGAAACTCTGATAAGACAGGGAGACAACTTACTCATAGTGGGTCTATTATTTTGTTAAAAAAATTTAAACAAACAAAGAATTCTGAGATTTCTTGAATTTTTCACTTGTTGGAATCTTAATCTTGACTGGACTAACAAGTCTGGATAGGATGCTTCAGCCTTTGCTTGGGGAGAGCAGAAATCCATCAGAGCCCCCACCCTGCACTACGGCAAAAAGGGGAGACCTGGAAGGAAAACCTGTGGAGTCTCATCATGGAATGGTCTGGGATGGAAGGGATCATGTCAGGTGATGGTCCTGCCCTGGGCTCAGGCCAGGCCCTGCAGCTCCAGCCTGGGGCACAGGGGCTGCAAAGGGCCCCTGGGGAAAGGCCCTGGGGGTGCTGTGCCAGCGGCAGGGCAGGAGCCCAGGGGGGCCCAGGGGGGCACAAGGCCAATGGCCCCTGGGCTGTGCCAGCCATGGGGGGGCCACAGGCTCAGGGCAGTGACTGTCCCTGGGCTGGCCCTNCAGGGAGGGTTGGAGTCACAATTCCTGGGGGTGTTCAAAATACCTGGCTGTGGCACTGGAGGATATGGTTTGGTGCAGAACAGGGTGGTGGTGCTGCTTGGTGGTTGGATCTGATGACCTTGATGTTTTCCAGCTGTAGTGATCCTGAGATGCTTTTGGGGCTCTGGGCCAGACCTGAGCACCACAGCAGCCCTGTCTCTGAGAGTCCAGCAGCACAGTAAGGTCCTCCTGCACAGACAGGATCCCAGCCTGCTCATGATCCAGAGCCAGCATCCCTCTGACTGCTACCTTAGGATGCCTGCACTGAAGGCCATGGTGCAGGAAGGTGTTGGAAGCAGGTCTGAATGTGCTGCTGGTGAGCCCCAGGCTGATCCAGCTGCACCTGCAGTCAGGGTTGCACCTGCAGCCTCCTGCGTGAGCCCCTTGCAGCTGCAGGTTGGTCTGTGAGCAGAGCAGACCTCTGTCTGTGCAAGCTCTGATCACACACCCTGCAGTGGTGAGGGTGTGATCCATTCCTCAAGATGACAGCATTGTAAATCCAGTTCAATAAACCTGAGGCAGGAGCTGTATTTGATCACTTGCTGTTCTTTCAAACAAGGGGATTTTCCCAGGGTAGAAAGGAACAGGATCCTTCAGATTTCAATGATCCACTTTCATATTTACCACAGCAGCTCCAGGTAATCCTGGATGCAATTCTTACACACCCAAACAAAACCCTGCTGCTGTGCTGGATTGATCACCGAGGGAAACAAAATACCGTCCGCTGAAATTGGAGCTTCTAAGGAAATCATGGAAGGCAAGAAAATTCCCAAGGACTCGACTGAGACTATCACATATGCCAGGCAACATTTACATGACACAAATCCACTGCATCTCGAGGCTGGGTTCTGCCCAAATCTGGGCAGTTCTGCTGCTGCCCTTCCCCCCCCAGGTCCCTTTGGGGGACGCGTTTGTTTGGCTGCTGCTCTTGGCGAGACTGACTCCACTCCAAGGTTCTGCTGAACAAAGCTCTGATTTATTTCTGCAGAGACATCAATATGGAAAATACCGCCTCCTGAAAATTAATAGAGTCTCTGAGAAGCAGGAAGTTATTCTCCCACTGTATCTCTGCCATCACTCAAAGCGTGGCCTTTATCATGGAACACATGAAGGATTCACGCTGACTCCCTGGTACCAAATTAGAAACAACGTCTTGGAAATTAACTTAACTTTCACAAAAGCTTCTGCCAGACCTAAAAGCTGAAGACACTTGAAAGTAAATATATCATGAGCAATTTGGCAGCTTCTTCACACTGACATTTAATATTGACTCTGAGAGATCAAAACCCTCCAAAAAATCTCCATTGACAAGGAGTCTGGTCCTGTCACAGCAGCAAGATTCAGCCTGGAATTTCTTGAATTCCCTTCTCATCAGCAGCCTTAGACAGACTTCTCTCTCTCTGAGAACTCTTTTGAATTTCTCAGCTCTGTGTTTGTACACTCCTGACCCCAACCCATTACTGCCAATGGAAAATAAACAGCCGAAAACGTTGGATAACCTCCACTATTTAATGTCCCAAAAGGTTATCTCTACTCCCTTGAACAATGAGTTCAAGGCACTCTAGTGAGGAATTGAGTATTCTCTATTTAAAACCTGCTTTTCCTCCAGAACTTAGGTACACTAATATAAGGAATTATAAGGGATAGTGAATTGAAATCATCTGAGGGCCTGCTCTGTGATTAAAACCTGCTGAAGGTGTAGCTGCTCCCTTTCAGACTCAGAGCACTTTGAAATCACACAGATTTTAAGCAGAGGGATCTGCATTTTCCCAAATTTCTGCATTTCCCCCTTTCCAGTAACTAAAGGGGACTTACAAGAAGGCTGGAGAGAGACTTTTCACAAGGGAATGTAGTGACAGCACAAGGGGCAGTGGCTTTAGGGGGAAGGAGGGCAGGGCTGGATGGGATATTGGGAAGGAATTGTTCCCTGCCAGGGTGGGCAGGCCCTGGCACAGGGTGCCCAGAGCAGCTGGGGCTGCCCCTGGATCCCTGGCAGTGCCCAAGGCCAGCTTGGAGGGGCTTGGAGCAGCCTGGGACAGTGGAAAGTGTCCCTGCCCATGGCAGGGGGTGGAACTGGATGGGCTTTAAGGTCCCTTCAACCTAAACCTCTCTGTGATCCCCTAAATGTACTGCACAGACACACTGAAGATTCCTGCTTTTCTTCCCTGGAGAGATCTCAACGACCTTGTTAACTGCAGGAATTTCTTGGAGAGCTCAACCATCCTCTGCAAAGCATCACTTCCAGTCTAAAGAAACAAATGAGCATTTTAAAATCCTTCTTCCACTGGCAGTTCCAGTCTCTGCAACAACCACATAAATAGAGCAGCATAAAAATGTCTAAGATGACCAATTGGTAATATTCTTAATTGACTATAATAGCAAAGATTTACAGTTCATTTATCTGCATGTAATTTCAAGTGACTCTTAATATTTTTTACCATTTTTTAAAAGCAGAAAACTGGATGCAAATTGAGTTCATAGATACACCAGGTAATATAGACCTGGCACAATAAAATGGATGAGTTTGAAGAGAATATGGGTTTAGTTCTTAAATTTGTGAAGCATAGCATAATGAATGCATCTCATTTCAGTTTTAAAGCAACCTGAACAACACACCATCTTTTTTGCAAGCAATTACTCCCCACCCACTGGGACTGTGAGGACAAGAAGTTTGCAAGGACAAACTCTGTGTTGGTTAGGAAAGGTCCAAGTGTGAAAGAATTACATGGACCAATTTCATCTTCAGGCATTTCCCCTCAGCACGAGGAGAACAAAAATCCCATTGGCATTAAAAGCAGTGAAGATCAGAGCCTCAGGACACAACCGAAATGTGACCTATACTTTTAGTATATTTAATTATCGTCGCAGGAAAATGAGGTCTTGATTCCATCACTTAATCTTAGATCTCCCAACCTATACCGAGACAAGGTCACTGGTGAAAATACTCTTCCAGGAGTCACAGTCAAATCAATAGATAAGGAAATGTATTTCTGGTTTTGGCTGCATTATTTTTTTTTTTTTTTTTAATATTACCATTCAACCCTTTCCCCGTGCTTCACAGAAAGCTACAGAAGAAGTGGCCAATTGTAACTCTGCACAATCACGTCCTTCTTTTCTGTTTCACCTTCTACATCTCTGTGAAATTAATCTCATGCTAATGGCAAAACTGGTTTTTTTTCTCCCTAACAAACAAAGGAATTAAATGATCTCCGAATCATCAGTGGTTTTCTCCAAGAATACAAATAAATTAAACAACAGCACCACGGTAACTTTTGAAGAACATGGCTGGAATTTGAATTATTCAAGCAAATCTGGTCAATCACTCCCAATAATCCATCTTCAAGTGCTTTAGGAAACTCAAAGGCCAATTAGCATTTACACCTTCCTCTGCAAGCAAACCTCAGTGGTGGAAAATGACTTGCCATGATCTGGAACTTATAAAATAAAGAAAAAAATCACTAAGTTAGGTTATTTGCCCCAAGAGTCAGTGCAGGAGCTGGATGTACCCATTGCCTGAGCTCACCCCCCCCATTGTGGCTGACACAGCCAGGGACTTGCCAGGACTGGGAGCCCTGGAAATTTTGGTTGGCTCCCTTTGGTTCTGAGTTTGCTGCTTTGTGAAAGCCAAGAGAAAACAGCAATAGTTTGCTTGATTTGATAGGGGCAATGATTCTATTTCTCTTCTCTTGTCTCAAAGACACCTCATTTGCTGTCCCCAGACTGGAAATTCGCCAGATCCCTCCTTGTGTTTTTCTTTTTTCTCCTACCAAGTGAGGTCTCTGGATCATAAATTGCCTTTTCCTCCCTGCTTCCTACAGATCTTGACTCACCCAGCCTTGTCTTTTCTGTCTCAGCCTTTGAGGGTTTGGATCAAGCTTTTATATACCAAAACTTCCTCAAAACCATGTGTTAAAGTAAGGGATTTGGGTTGTTATTTTCCTGTTTTATCATCCAACCCTGCAATACATCCTTGGCTTGTGCACACAAAGCAGTGCACGCTTCCTCTGGGAATTTCCAATTTCTGTGGCCCCTGGCGAAAGGAACACTTCTGTGCCACTAAATTTTGTGAAAAATATCCCGTTTATTTGTGCTTGATTATAAATATTTCCTTTTTAACCCATCCATTGACAAGATGTGCTGGTGTTTTTATCACTCATTTATATTCAGACCGCAGCACAATCCATCATTTATATGGCACACGTGTTTGTTAGTGATTTTGAGATAAATTTTGTAATTAGAGCTTTGGGATAACAGTTCCTGGCTATTCTTTAAATGTTTCTTTGTTAGAGAACATCTGTAAATTGCAATTTTGCTGTGAGAGATCTGCATGTACAGACCAAATAAAATGATAATAAATGGGAAAGCATCAACTGTAACTCATAAAATGTAATGAGATATTAAAAATGCAAATAGTGGAGCAGTTTATAACTTGACCTGCTACAGAATTCAGCATCAGGAGAATCACAATGGTCAAATCTCACAGAGATATCTCTTAAAATCAAGATTCATATATTTTTTATAAAGTAGACAGAAAAAATTGGGGCACAACTTAAGAGTGATTCCAGGTTGCATTTCTGCATTTCTAAACCAACTCTTGCCATCTTTCTCTTTTTTTCCTTCCAAAACTTCCCGACTACTCAGATAAAATCATGTTTGGGTCTGAAATATCTCTGCTTATGGCATTTCCTCCACCCACATAAGATCAAAGTTTGGTTCAAGCATTTTTAGTTCCAACAAGGGCAGGATCTGGACTCGTTTCATGCCTGCACACCCTTCTGCCTTCCCTAATTTTTGCCAGGTTTTGTCCTTATTTTCCTCTACCTCCCTAGGATTGATTCATCACTCAGTGACTCATCTCAAGGCTCAGGAGGTTCCTTTGAACGGCTCACAGATTCTTCTCTCTTTTAAAATGAATCTATTTACTGGGGAAGACATAAATATGTCTTCTACAAGGCCATTTAAAGTCCCAATTTTGGTCACCTTAAGGAACAGGGGAAAATGGCATTGGTGTAACAGATCAATTGTTCCATGTGCTTCCTACCCACAGAGGAGTTTGATCTTTTCACACCTTTTAGTGTGAATATAATCTTTGTGCAGGAGAAAAATGGAGAGATTTTCTGGCAAGAGTTCCAAACTGCCCTTTCCTCACCTCTGCTTAATTCAGTTTGTCCTGTCAAACATCCCTCCAGGTGAGCAGATTATTAAGCAGGTACCCAGCAGTGCTCAGGGCACGCCCTCTGTGTCCTTTTCACTCCACTGAGGAGTTCATTCTGCTTTGCCTTCAGCAGGATCCGAGGCTTGCTGGGAAGGGCACATTTGAACTCTGCTGAAATCAATCCCACTGAAAGTGGGGACAGTCCCCCAAAAAAGCCACAGGAGGAGGTCAAAGCAAGGCATTGCAAAACAACAAACAAAAAGTTAAACAGAAACGAGCTCAGCAGAGGGAAACCCTACCCTGAATTACTTTATCCTTTAGGATAGATTTATTTCAGCTGTTTGCAATTTAGGATAGATTTTTTCATCTATAGCAGCATCATGGAGCCACAGAATCAGTAAAGTTGGAAAAGGCCTCCAAGACCACCAAGTCCAGCTGCTGAACAGAACCATCATCCTTTCACCATGAAACCATGTCCTCCAGTGCCACAGCCATGTGCTTTTTGGGATGGGCACTCCAACCCTCCCTGGGCAGCCCCTGCCAAGGCCTGAGCCCCCTTTCCATGGGCAAATTCCTCCTGCTGTCCAAGCTGAGCCTGCCCTGGCACAGCCTGAGGCCCTTTCCCCTTGTGCTGTCCCTGTTCCCTGGCAGCACAGCCCGACCCCCCCTGGCTGTCCCCTCCTGGCAGGAGCTGTGCAGAGCCACAAGGGCCCCCCTGAGCCTCCTTTGCTCCAGCCTGAGCCCCTTCCCAGCTCCCTCAGCCCCTCCTGGGGCTCCATTCCCTTCCCCAGCTCCGTTCCCTTCCCTGGACACGCTCCAGCCCCTCCAGGGCTCTCTGGGCAGGAGGGCCAGAACTGGACACAGCCCTCGAGGTCCCTCAGCAGGGCCAGCCCAGGGACAGTCACTGCCCTGAGCCTGTGGCCCCCCCATGGCTGGCACAGCCCAGGGGCCATTGGCCTTGTGCCCCCCTGGGCACCCCTGGGCTCCTGTCCTGCCATGTCCACAGGTGGAAAAGCACCAGGATCTGCTGCCACAAGGTCCTAAGCGCTGCTGCTTCCACGTGCTTCACATTCCCAACGCAGCCCTGAGAGGGTGACCAGGGTTTGACTGGCTGGGCTCTGAGTGCCCAGAGCTGCAGGCAAGCTCAACATTCCCAGACACTGCTGTGTTATCCTGGGCACTTCTCTGTGCAGCCAGGCAAAAATGAGGGAAGCTCAACCTCTTTGTGAGGAGACTCCCAGTGTCTCACCAACACAGGATATGGACACCTGGGTACTGCCAGCTCTAAACCTTCATCCCTCACTTTGCCATTAAAATGTGTCCCAGGGGAAAGAGACCTTACAACAAATGCACTTCATTCATCAACTACTGCAATTGGGCAGCGCTCAGCAGACCTCAGGGCATTCCTTTGATGCAGCACTGGTTCTTCCATAGGAATATTTGATGTACAAACCACATTTCCCCTGCTAAGTGCTACTTCAGGCAGCACTAAAACAGTTAAACGCTGGCTCTCCCTCCAGTGCTCTCACTTATTGTGACTCAGGGTTTATCTCTTTAGCCAGACAGGTCATTAATTTTCCCAGGTGTTTATTATCCACATGAAATGTCCTATTCCACTGGTATCAAGTGTTTTATATCTGTGGCTTTGCCTGTGTGAAATCAGTGAGATGACCAAAGACCTTGATATTATCCTGATGTTATTACTCAATATGACATCTCTATGCCTTGCTCCCTTGAGCATAGTAAAAGTAGTTTTATAGTCAATTTTGTTGCCAAATAAATCAAGCCATAATCCCCTTGCCACTCCAAAATCCATGAGTTTTTTTCCTGAGGTAGTGTAGGCACCAAAAGACACACTATATGACTGCCTACTAAACTTCAGACTCCCAAAGTAGATGATGAATTGCTGCCATTTATTAGACAACTCAACTTACTATAGGTGCCAAATCACATAAAATCTTGAGGTCTTGTTCTCAGACTCCAATTTGGGAGAGCATTCTCCTTTCTCAAAGACCCTGCTTTTAATGTTAAAAGCCAAGTATAACAGTTTTATCCATTAACTAATGCCTACATTTTCAGAGGAGGGATGGGTGGCCATATGTCATAGGAAATTGGTAGTAAATCTTTCTCTTTTCCTGGCACACTCTTGGAGCTTTTTTAGATCCCTGTCCCCTCAGAAGAGCAAGGAAAACTGTGCAGCAATGTATCTGTCAGCTACACACTATGGATTCCTTTTAATTTTTGATTTTTTTTCCTTTTTTTTACACATACTCCTTAATGCTTCTTCCCCTGCAACAGGGTGTCAGTCTCTGAGAGATGGAGCTCTCAGTTATAGCTTCATTTCACACTCTTCCTTCACATTCCTGGGACTCACCTTTGTTAGCATCTTGTTTTTGTCTCCTTTCAATGGCACCAGTGCCAAGGACAATTATGCCTTTCATGCCATCCAGCACATTCCTGTTTTGTTTTGTTCACCATTTTTAATTTGCATCTGCTGAAAAAATCCTTTTCAACCAGAGGCTCTGTCTGTGTCCATCTCTTGAGCTTCCTGACAGCTTCACTCCTCAGCAGCTTTACTTTGCATGGTCTTCATCTTTCCTGCCCTGGGGATTATGACACGGCTGATCTGTCACCTTGTCCCTTTATCAAAGACATGACGTGCACTGATTTCCATGAAAAAAAATCCCTTCTCCTCCTGGATGGCCAGGAAGCAAAGAGACTAAAATATGTGCAAAACACAGGCTCCTGAGGAAAAGGGCTGATGGTAAAGAGATCAGTGGGGAATAAGAGGGAAATAAAAGGTAAGAGATAAAAGTAAGTGAAGGTAAGTAAAAGGACAAGAAATAAGGACCAGTAGTAAATAACAAGGGTGAAAGAAGAGGTTTGTGCTGGAAATGCTCTGGTTTGATGGGACTGCTTTGAGGGCACAGAAAGTGTTGGATCTTGGTCACTCCACAGCCCAGGGCAGTGACTTCCCTCTCCATGCACTGCTTTGGTGAGACACACACCCGGGAGCCAAGGACACCACGGGAAGCAGCCAATTTGCAGACAAGTGGGCATCCAAAAGAGGAGGATTCCAAATGTCACTGGGGTTAAATGGATGCAACTGGATGGAGAACACAACGTGCAGCTGGGGCTGCAGACACTGCACCCTGCCTCAAGGAATGGGGCCCTACAAAAGGGAGCAGCCAGGCTTGGAGGGGATTTTCCCCTCAGCTACAGTCCCATTTCTCCTGGAAACCATCACTGTGACAGCAATGGCTTGTACAGTCATTGCAGCCCTCAACCAGCTTTCATATTTCCACAAGAATCCTCTAAAACCAAACCACAGGAACTCAGCCGATGCAAGAGCAGCGTTGTGCTTGTCCTCAACTGCAACTTCTGGAAACAAGGGAGCCAAATGAAAGCAATATGCAAATGGAGCCTTATCTCTGCCCCCACACGCCTGCAATGCACACACTCATTTGCCTTGGTATTATCTAGGAATGTCCTCCAGTGCAGCTCTGAGCTGCTGCCACACAATTAAACCCACATCTGTTAAATTTGATGAACTCTTTGTCCTGGATAACATCACCCTTTTAACACTCTTGCTTTTATTTAACCATCTCTATGCTCAGAGACAAATCCATCTGCCACTTCATTGCTGTCAGTCAGGAGAAGATCCAGGCCCTGCTTGCATTTATTTTATCCTTATCTTTGAGCCTTTCAAAGCTACAGCTCCGTAAGGAAACCACAGCTAATCCCAGGGTAATTCAACTCAACCAACACAGTGAAAACAGCTGGAGGGCCCAAAAATGAAAATTTCACTCTGTCCAGCCAATAGTATGAAAATCACAAATTTAATCTTCCTCTGAGAGTGCTGGACAGAGCAGGAAAAGGCCTGAAAGAAATAGAACTGCAACATGAATGAACATGAACTGTGGTCAGCTGAGACCCAGAAGACAACTGAACTTGCTCACAAATCTGGTATTAATGAATTGACTGATCTGACTTCTCCACATCACCTAAAAATTAACCAGCTTTGAGGACAGAGGGGAAAACACTGAGTCTGACTGATTGTTTTTAATGTTTGCATCTTGTAGTTTAAAGAGATTAAAAGGGATTAAATGATGGGAGAAATTACTAATGTCAAATTATTAATGACAAAATGATTAATGTCACAGCTACTTAAATGCATAATAGAACAGATTTCTTCAGAGTACTTGCTTTCTGTGAAGAGCAGCTTTGTGAAACCAATCTAAATATTTTTGTCTTTGATTTATTACAGAGCTTTGCATGAATACTCCTCACAGGAGTCTTCCAAAAGGATTCTAGAGCTTCTGCACCAACTGCTGTGAAACACAGCCTTTCATCTAGCTGGGGTTTATCCAGATGATCCAGCTCAAATGTCCTTTCTGTAATAAATCTCTTATCACTTGGGTTTCTCTCTTTCATAGCAGTGGATTGCAATACTGAAAACTGCCTGTTTACTCACCCTTTCTTAGGAAATAAAGTACCAAACACATCTCAGCCTCAGTTTTCTATATTACATGAAAGCATTCACTCTGGAAAAGGCACAACATCTTTAACCTTGGCATTTTCCAACAAGGGAACAGCCAGAGAGGGCACATGAAGTGAGGACATGGATGCAGTACAGAGAAACATTTTTATTTAACCAGCTCTAAAATGCCAAGCACATGGTGAAGAGAAAGGTCCTGGGCAAAAGCTAACCAGCAGTCAAGTTTATTTTCCTTGTGCTGTTTTTTCAGTATATGTATTTTTTTTTAATAACAACCTTTATAAATTTCTGACATAAGAAATTAAACAAATTTCCTACAATTCAGCCACTCAGGCACAACTCACTGCTGGCATTTGTGTTGTCATTAAGCAACAAAATTCAGTCACACCAAACCTCTACTCTTTACTAACCTTGATAGCTGTTATTATCCAACCAAAACCAGTGTCCCCAGTCGAGGCAGCTCATTTGTCTGCCCTGCAAATCCAGCTCCCAGCTGCCTGTCCAGGATTTAATTACAGACAACCGACAAGAGGGAGACAAGGCAACTCCCGTGGCTGACAAAAACAAGCTGAGGAGTTTCTCCAGCTGCTGCCTTCCAATGACAGTCACCCCCCAAAGTATGTGATTAACAGAGACACGAGCATGGCAAGGAAAGGATGCACAGAGAGCTGGATAATCAGATCTCTGACTCAGTGAAGGACTTGCACACATGAAGGACATGGATCTGCTGGGTGCTCCCAGGGCTGGAGCTCCTCTGCTCTGGAGCCAGGCTGGGAGACCTGGGGGTGTTCAGAGAAGGCTCCAGGGAGAGCTCAGAGCCCCTGCCAGGGCCTAAAGGGGCGCCAGGAGAGCTGGAGAGGGACTGGGGACAAGGGATGGAGGGACAGGACACAGGGAATGGCTTCAGACTGACAGAGGGCAGGGACAGATGGGATATTGGGCAGGAATTGTTCCCTGGCAGGGTGGGCAGGCCCTGGCACAGGGTGCCCAGAGCAGCTGTGGCTGCCCCTGGATCCCTGGCAGTGCCCAAGGCATGGCTGGACAGGGCTTAGAACACCTTGGGATGGTGGAAGTTGTTCCTGTTCAGTTTTGGGAGTTGGATTTCACAGCCTTTTAAGACTTATCAATAATAATTTCTTTATTTCATCTATAATGAAGAAATAAAAGACAGACTCTAACCCAAACGAAATCTCTTCTGTCTAGAATACTAGATGTGAGAAAAGATGAGGATGAGATAATGAGGCAAATTATACATCCCTACTCCTTTGAGACTCCCCTGAGCAGTTAAAACAAGAGATCCTTGCAGGGAGTGGGATGGAGATCACACCAAAGAGCAAAGGACAGGTACAGAGTGGAAAACAAGAGCAACAGGCATGAATGGGAACATCTATGTCAGGGAAAACTTCCCTTTAAATCCTCTTAGAGCTGTTAACACATGAAAGACAAGAGAAAATCCTCCAATTTAACTGCAGTTAAATAGGAGAAACTGGAATAAAATCTCCATTATGACTTCAGTGGCAAGTAGCAAAGATAAATGGAGAGAAAAAAGTGCTTTGCTGTGGATCCCTAATTGGAGTCTCTAGCTTCTCCAAATAACTGGCACATTTGACTTCTCCCAGCAGGGGAATATGTGTCGATAATGCAATATTTTGGCCTATTAAACCCTCCAATGATCAAAAAGAACATTGCAAAGGCTTTAGCAGTGCAGCAAAGGACGAGCACAAGTAGTCAGGGGCTGTAGGCTGAGCCACATAACAAAGGATTGGCTCCTAGCAAGGCAAAAAAGCAGGAGATCAAGTGGGAATGGTACTGACGTGACCCAGATCCTGGAGGAGAAGGGCCACATTCAGGGCCATGCCTCCAGCAAAAGCAAAACAAGAGGTCATGTTCTGAGTTCTGAAATACTCTAACCCACAAGCAATTCCATATTTGCCACTGAAATAAAAAAAAGCATCTCAGGAAGAGCAGGAAGTTGTGCCCAGGGAAGGGACAGGAGGCACCTCCAGGGCCTTTGGTTTGCAGGACAATAAAAACTTCTCAATCTTCTCTCCCCTAAGCTCCATCTCCCACCTGTGGAGGGGAAGAATGATCTGTGGACAGGGAGAGACACTAACACAATGCCCATAGGGAGGGGAAAACCTTATGATTGTTCTTTAATTGCAGCATAAAAACATGGTTCAGTGTGAACACCAAATATTCCTTGTTCTCTGTGTTATCTATAAGGGGAAAAAAGAATCTACAATTCCTTTTAAAGCAGAATACATATAAATATCCTGAACTCCAGGAGCTGCCTGGAGTTGCTGCTCTCCCCCAGCAGCCCAGCCTCAGGTTTATATTTGACTATCCCTCGTGCCATCAAGTCAGAGATGTATTCAGTGCACTTCATAAAACAAACACAAGTGAAAACAGATGCCTTTATCTTAACAGAGATGATGATCTTCTCCCTGTGGGATTATTGAATTCCCCTGCTTATCATTCTCACTCTTCTAGAACCTGTCATAACATTCCCAGAAAATTTTCCATTAACTTCCATGGAAATTGAGTTGCCTTGGTTTTGGAGATTCTGTGTTCTCTGACTCAAATTGTTTCTGAAATGAATAAAAGCCTTTTTTGTATACAGGGAAAAGAGTATTCTAAATGTAATATTCTTTTCTCTTATTTTATTTTTTTATTAAATCAAAAGATTTTTCACCTTTTAAATCTACCTTCAGCTCAGCTTAACAAGAGCATCAACTTTGCTCCTACCATGCCTTAGTAATGAATTCATTTCTGCAATATCCAGATCTGATTATCCTCAAAGTTAAAGGAATTGCCTCCATATTTTCCTGCTCTTTTCAGGAGTTTAGTCTGTTAAACCCCTGGACATGACAGAGCATAAAAGACTGCCAAGTGCCTGTAAACAAGAACAACAAATGCATCATCCCAAACTGAACAGGCAGGGAATAAAGGACTGGAATGGACCTCTCAGGGCTCCCTGTGCTTTCCCCAGCCACCACTCACCAATCATTTCTTAAACACTTCCTCAATTTGTCAAGCTATTTATTAAAGCACCAGAATATTTTCTGTGCCTGTGCTTTCCCCAGTCCCTCTATTATTAGAGGTTATTGCAAATCACCTCTTTCACCTCTGCAAGTTCAGTTCCTACCTCTGCTGCAGCCACTTTCCTGCTGCCTGAACAATATTGGATTTAATCATTACCTTTTGCAGCTGCCTTAAAGCCCATCCAGCACCACCCCTGCCATGACAGGGACACCTCCCACGATCCCAGGTTGCTCCAAGCTCCAAAGTCCAGCCTGGCCTTGGGCACTGCCAGGGATCCAGGGGCAGCCACAGCTGCTCTGGGCACCCTGTGCCAGGGCCTGCCCACCCTCACAGGAAGGATTTCTTCCCAATATCCCATCTGGGTTCCCCCCTTTCAGTTTGTATCCATGGCTCCTTGCCCCACCACACCAGTTCCTGAGGAAGAGCCCTCTCCAAGTGGTTTTATCAGTAATTCCTCATTTCTTTCTGAAGTACAGCAGATGTGTGGATGGACAAAAGTGTCTGTGAACTGGGTTGTGTTTGGGACACTTCTACTCACATTTACCTCCATCCACTCCTGAGTCCTGAACTGCTCCCATTGCTCTCCCCAAATGCACAGGGCTGAAATCTTTTTCTCTTTTATTTGTTTTGGAGATCAATATTTCCCAAACCCCAAAAAAAAAAACCACTGATACATTTCCTCTTCAATTTCCTGTAGGCTTTCCTTTCACTGACCAGGCTTTTGGGGTGGCTGTCCTTGTGGATGCCTGGAAACTTCCCTTCCTCTCCTTAGACCACAAGTTAGAAACAGATTTTCATCTGTGACCTAAAGAAACTCCTCTTGTCCCTTCCACATCCAGCTTGATTTGATCCCTTTGGCACAAATCTGAATTCACTCTTGTCCTTGGTTGCTGGGAATGCAGCCCACAGAAGAGGAAGACCCTTCTATTTTTAGATTAAAGCAAAGCAAACCAAAACAAAACCAGAAAAGGCTCCGGGAGTGCTTTGTTCCTGACATCCCATCTTTCTGTTTTGCTTTCTCTGCTCTAACAGAAGCTGAGGAGTTCCAGACATGAACTACTGGAGGCTGGGATTTGGGAGTAGTAGCTTTAAAGAATTTTGTTCAAAAGAATTTGCTCTTTCTAGTGGATCCTTTTAATTCAAGAAAAGTGATTAAGTATAGACACACTGCATCAAGGAGGTTTGCTCCATATAATGCTCTCAATGCAGCAAAATAGAAAAAAGGAAGCAAAACAATAATGATTCAAGTATAAATTCAGGGAATTTAAGGCTTAAGGGCAAATTACTTGATATCACAAATTTTAGGAACCTCCATGCCAAGCAGAATCAAATTTCCCAGAAAAAATGAGAGAAAAGGGCAGAAATGAACCTGAGTAGAGTTTGCTGACCCAAAATAAAGGCACCAACTCCCAGCCACAGCACAGAGTGCCCAGGGTTTGAATGTGCTGATTGCAAGGACTGCAAAATCCTGTGAGGAAAGAGATTTGATGAACTCAAATTAGCAGAAATCCAAAAGAAATTCCATGAAACAATAACAGAGATGGCACACAGCACTTAAGTCTTAGGATGGGACACCACAATTCCTGTTTTATCAGCCACAATTGTGCCTTGAAAGACCTCCACTAGACCAGGTTACTCAAAAATGCATCCAAACTTTGGCATCTTTATTGCATAAAAAATGAAATGCAAATGGAGTGTTTATGGACTTTTCCAATCATTGATGAAATATCAAAAGAAATAAAACTTTTCAGTCAATTCCTGACTGCATTCACACAAAAATTAGTGTTAACCTCAGTCTCCCAAACTTGCCTATCCAAAACATCAAATCTCAACTTTGCTATTTAAATTAAAACTCAATTACTGCAATTGTTAACCATAAACAAGTGTAATGTGATTAATCATATACGAGATGTTTGCTGATTAGAATGTCTAATAATAAATCTCCTTCATTAATCTGAAGTCTACTTTTGTTCATTTTTGAAGATGATCATTCAAAATGTTTTTTATCTCCTCTTTAGGAGGAAAACAAGGGAAGGAAAACACACTGTGCCACATGCAGCTTCTCCTTCATGGAAGCTATTTCCTAATAAAAACCTGGAGTTTCTCTCTTTGGTTTCAGGCATCTAAAATGAAATAAAGCACACTTTTACAATTTAATGACTGTGCTATTGTAACACTCATTGTCATTCTCCCACTTTACCAACATGTGTGGGAGAAACTTTGAAACACTGAGATTGTTTAACAAGAAAAAATTAGGGTTTATGTTCTTCTTCAATTAATGACAGTATTATTTCTCTTCCAGCCTAGTTTTCCCACCGTTCCCCTGGCATAATGAGCCGTTTAGGATATTCTAGTAGAACATTTGCTCTAAAATATTTTTTCTCCAGGAGTTGCTTTACAAGCATTTCTGCAAGGTAGATCAGGGTACGAGGCTGGCAAGCAGAGGAGGAATGCAGGGTATCAATTCTATAGCAGAGCTGGAACTGAAAGCATTTAAAAGAAAAACAAATCTTACAAGGAAACTGAAAATTATACTACAGCTAAATTACGATTTTACCCATCCCTGCACTGGATTATAGAAGCTACCAGGAGTAATCCAACCTTTACCTGCTGGTAACCAAAACCTTGGATCAGATCCAAGCAACCACCTTTAAAAAGAATTCAGAAGCGACCCCTTCTGTCTCCCACTAGGGTGAACAAGGTCTTTTTACCCACTGTGGCTTTTCCTTCTATACAATCCTTCTTTCAGCCTTCAATCCACATCTCTTCTCCCGATTAATTCCAATCTGGCTCAGGCAGAACCCTCTCAAAGGGTGGCAGTGCCCAGGGGTACAATGACCTCACTGGAAGGAGCAAACCCAAAAAGCTCTTGCTAGTTGTGCTTCCTAAAGGCTTGGAGTCTAATTCCTGTAGTCTCGAGATCTACAGCTCTCACCAGGTTCCTTAGATCAGTCCCACAAAGGGGCGCTCTGAACCTGGCTGTTCCCTGAAGAGTTTCGGAATTGTTTCTGAGGGTTTCTGTGGAAAACTCGAAGGATTCTCTAATTAGTGCTCTGCTCCTTGGGTGGTGCTCATCTGAAAAGTCAATCATCTGTTCCCAGAGCATCCTGGCTTTGGACTCAGTGCTCTTGGTCCTACATGAGAGCTCTGCAAACAATAGCAATGATCAGATGGTGAAAAGCCGTTCCCTGTTAAGCTGTTTGAGGCATCTGGAACAACAGCTGCCTCTCCACGTCTGCACAGCAGTTTGCATTTGGAGATTTCACTTATCCACCACTTTTTGGAGCACACCAGCTTATTCATGAAATTCTAATCACTTCCAACAGGACTCCAATTGCCTTTTCTCATGCTAAACCCTGCCTTATTTCCTCCACACCATACACTTGCTGAGGATCTTTCTCCCAGCATCAAACAAAGCTCCAGTTGTGTGTTGCATCTCCAAGCACCCACACCAGGGCTTCTCCTCTGGAGGAGCTGTGCCTGCACTCTCCACCTCAATTTTGAGTTGGGATATGATTCAACTCTCGACTGCACAACACCCAAAGAGTCTGGACAAGCTGAAACCGGGGTCACAGAACAAGGTGGCACTTTGCTTTGCTGATTTTCTCCTCCCACCAAGGCCATCCTTCTTCAAAACTGAGAACAAGAAATGTTCAGCTGGGCCAAAGCTGCCAAAATCTCTCTTCTTGTTCTTTTTGTGACTCAAGCTATCAGTAAAAGAAGATAAAGATAAAGAGGAGGCTGAAGTAAAGGTTGATGGCTCAATAAGGAGAGAAGCAGAGATGGTATCGGAGACCCCAGTAAAGCTCTGGCTGAGCCACTGCCCCACAAGAAATAACCCAACAGAAGGCAAAATCATGCAAACGTCCTGTTTCCTGCTAGTTTTCTCCTTTTCAAGAATGCAACATCAGTCTAAGTATCACCAGCTTCTTAAAGGGCTAAAAATCATCAGGTGAGAGAAACTCCACAAATCCATTTCACCTCCACCCATCCAAGTGGTCACTCCCAGAATTTCCCAGTTACTGAACAAAATACAAACAATTCTGTTCTTCTCTTGGCAATGAGTTCTAAGGCACCCAGCCCTTCTGCAGCTTTTAGAGCCTCCAGGAATGACATTTTCTTTGAATTCTATTTTTTTTTTAAATTACACTTATTTCAAATCTCAATCTTACAAACTCCTACTATAAATTAGAGGATATAAAAGCAATGGCTTGTGAAATATTAACACAAAAGATGGATTTTTTTAAGAGCTGACATGTTTGCTGATAAAACTGCAACCCACATAATGGAATCCCCCTGTGGTCTCTCAGCCCTGCTGATGGTGAAAACCCTTTCTAAAAGCAGACAATTAAAATAATCAAGTCTTCATTTTAGCTACTCTGATTTTGTCAGAGAACCACACAAATGTATCCAAACACCTGGATTTCCCTTGTGAACTGGGTGGATATAATACAACCTTGAGAGCAAGCTGTGACTCTGGAATCTCCTGATTTTTCAAATAAAAGGAAGAAATTCAATGAATTAAACCTGCTTTAGTATTAGCCAGGGTTTTAGGCTGGGTGTTCCCACATAGTGATAATGAAAGCACTTCAGGGAGTGAGCAAATGGCAAATGGCCTGTGTAGAGAGGCCATGAGATACCAACATCCAGCAAACTTCCAAGGTCATCAGGGTCAGAATTTTTACTTCAATACTCCTCAAATCTAGTTTATAAAATGTATTCACAGAATTAATTTTCAGCAATGCTGTCTCAATAATAGAATGCCCATAAACAAGTTGAGCTAAGTTGAAATAATAATCCCCTGATTCTAAAGCTGCAGTCATTTCTGTTTGGAGCATAGTTGGAATTACACAGATCATTTTTTTTTTAACAGCAACTCAACTTCACCATCTCAAATTTCCACAACGACCTGCTGAAAATATGGGATGCAGGAAGTGTGCTCTTAATGCCAGTTGCTCTTGTGGTCGATGCAGGGATCTGTTGCATCAGCACTGTCTGGCCACTCGAACAGAATAATGTGCAGGTGTTTTTTCAGGCAGGGTCAATTTAACAGCTGGTTTCAGGCCTGCTTTCAAATCATCAATATAATGCAGATGGAAAGCTGCCAGTGCACAAAGTCCCACTTGGGCTTGTTTGGGGAAAAAAATGTGTGGGTAATTTATCCTTAACAAAAATCTAGACATTAAACTAAAGCAAAGCTTGACTGGCTGTCCATGAATCCAGGGGAATCAACCCAGTGGAAGGGGTTGGAATGGGATGGGCTTTAAGATCCCTTCCTACCCAAAACATTCTGGGGTTCTGGTAGCAGATGCACTTCAAGGTGCCTCTCCTGTGTAAATTCATCTTAAAGAGCTTCAAATGGATGCACCCAGCTGAAGGAACACCAGGCCCAAATCAGTGCTCAGGACTCTCTTAAAAGCCTCTGTCCATTTTGAAGCCAAGCAAATCAAGCCATGCAAATCAGAAGCTGGAATAACCTTGTCAAAGGCTCACCTTGTGGAAATACGGGTGTTGTGCAGCTGGAATGCAAGGTCCTGATGCCATGAGAAAGATTGAGGCCAGCAAAGGTGTTTTCCTAGAGCAGGTCATCAATGTACAACTAAGTGCAGCCTTTACCAAAGCTGCTAAAGCTTGACACTAAACCAACCCAAAGAAAAACTTCCTGGAAAAGAATAAATGGTGCCAGCAGCCCTTCTCTTCCTCCATTAGTTTTCCAGTGAAGCCTGTTCAGAGAATGAAGTGCCAGCGCTCTCCTGCAGTCACTGCTGCCCTGAAGGGACCCACTACAGCATCTCCACACCCTGAAACCAGGAAGGAATTGCTGTTTCTTTGGAGTCTGTACTCCATGGTTCGTTTCATTCTCAACAGAGTGTCCTTAAATTACACCATTCCTGTTTTCAAGATCACTAAATACTCTCAGGACACCTGTGATTAAATTTAGGAATAGCATAAAATATCCTAAGTGCTTGTGCTTACAAATGTTTTCTTTTATAACAAAAAGAACAAACATGAGTTCATTTAGGTATGCTCTATTCAGGTGCACTCGAAGGCCACAGAAGTCAGAGCTGAGCTAAATGAAAAAACAAGGTATCTGTACTCTGTGCTTAACCCTGGCAGAGAGGCTTCAGGCAGCCCTGATTTTCCCCCAGCCTGCCCACTGTAAAAATGAGTGAGCCTCAGTGATGCCTGATAAATGCTCTTTTTCCCCAGCCAGGGACATTTAAAGTCACCAGAGATGTCCCCAGTTGCAAAACAATGCAACTTGCCAGGAGCAAAGAATGAAAATGCTCCTGTTTGTAGGACACTTGTAAACCACCCTATTAAGGCTCAGGTGCCCCGCAGCAGTAGGAGGAGGGAGGGAAACCTGAATTGTCTTTCAGAGCCAGGCAGAGCTCACACTTCACATAAGGACATAACTTGATTCCTGCCTCCTTCCCCTGCCCCCAGCTCCATCACTTCCCCTGTCTGGGCACATAAACAGCTGAGCATTCACACACAAACCCTGGAAAAGCAAAAACTGAGACCCCTGTGTGTCCTTGAGATGATCAATGCTCCTTTAGAAGCTTTGCTATGGAGCACAAGTCAGGCTCTCCAGGAAGAGCACAAGAGTTTGATATTTTCTTCTAAGACAGAGCTGCTCCTCAGGTATCAGAATATCAGAGTTCAGAGTCAGAATATCAGAGCTCCCGGCCACAAAGTGCAAGAAGGGCTCAGTTCCCTGTTTTCCTTGCAGGCATAACTCCCAGTCCTTTGTCAGGGAAGCCACCTCCAATGCAATGATGTCTTTATGACTATAAAGCAAAATCTGCTCAGGAAAGCAAAAGGGAATGGAAGAGGATTTAAAGGAGATACAGGAAACCTCCTCCTTCAGTTTCATGGGGCCAGGTATTTGATCACCTGCTCTGTTTTGTTGTGTATGAAAAATTTGGAAAATATATAAACGTTCTGTTAAAAAAAAAAAATCAGAAACTTAAGAATTAGTTACTCAAAGGGTAACAGTCAAAGTTAAGATGTCCCTCAGATGGAGACTCAAAATTCCTCAACAGCCAAGAGTCTTCATTTCTTCACAAGACTTATGATGAAAGAAATGAGACTGATTTTTTCTTATCCTGTCAAGGAAAGAGGCTGGATGCATCCTGAACTACTGCCTCAGCCCCTAAGTGGGTGTGACAACCTCCAAGGTGCAAACTGTTCGTCAGCTTTCCAAAAGCAAAGGTGCTAATAAATGCATGTATTTCACAGACAACCAAACAAAAAGGATGGCAAACAGTCAACAGCTGACAAGGACCCTAAAGTTTTCAGTGGCCTTTCTGCTATGACTGCATTTTAACCAGACAGTGCCTGTTTTGAAGCAGGAAAGCAAACAGGCTCATCCAAAGATCTGAAATATTTCAGGTTTTTTTTTCCCAGATTCCTCACCTGAATACAATGTCCTGCACAGAAAAGATTCCTCTCTGTCAGAAACACTGGAGTATTCTTTCCAGCAAAACCAACGGGATTTTATCTAACACTGACAGTGTTTAATGAATTATCCTCCAGAAAAAACCTTTTGCTATTAAACCACCCAAACAATTTTAAGCAACATCAACATCAGAAATGAAATGATCGCTGGGTTTCAGATTGGCAGCTGATTTTCTATTTTTGCATGGGTACCCCTGAATTTATCACCTGCACTTCCAGATTTGAAGCATCTGAAGAGCCAAGCCCCATTCCCATCCCAGTAAAAGTGCAGTCACGATCTCCCTTTAGGCACCTCATGCTGTACAATATTCTTGCGTGGCAACTTTTTAGTCCTCTCTTTTGTCTACACAGTAATCGATGGAAGATTCCTGGAGGGAATCACTGAAAGAAAGGGAGCCTTTTAAGAGCTCGTTGAAGCTGTTACCACAGGAGGTTTCTCTGAAAGAAAGGGAAAGCAGGATTGTTCCTCCCCTCTGCAGAGGCAAGATGTAACCTCAGGAGGGTTCACAGCAAAAGAAATAATGCAGAAATTGTGCCTAGGACATGTGAATATCCAAAGCTGGAAATACTTGGAGAAGTGTGGTGTCTCACACAGTCACAGTGGGGTGGGCAGCTCCCTCTGTCCACCAGGGATGAGGAATAACTGATAGGAAGTGTGACTTTTACAGCCACAAAGTGGCTGCTGCTCTGCTGTTCTTTAACACAAGTGCCAGTACATTTTTCTTTATTTTCCCTTTCCCTTGCACTGCCCCTCTCCTGATCCTGTGGGGATTCAGTTCTGCTACGTTTTCATTTACTGAGCCCAGGTCAAGGACTGGAAGACAAATGCATTTTATAAAAAAAAAGCGTTGCTCTATTTGCCACTGCTGAAAGGTCAGGCACACAAAACAGACACACAGGGAGCTTTTCAAGGGAGCACGTTTCCCTGAACATCAATATCACTGCCTAAAGGAATGCTGTACTTCCTGCAATCCCAGGAATTTGGGAAGAGGTTGGTAGAAATGTTGTTTTCCCTCACTTGGTGACTTGTGCTTTTGACAAACCCCCTGAGAGTGGCACTGAGACTGTCCTGAGGTCCATCAGGCTCTGATCCCACAGGAGTGGCCGCGCACAGGGGCTGCCACAGAACCACAGAACCAACTTTGAGCCTACAGAGTCCAACCTGACACCCAACACCACCCAGTCACAGAGATGTTGGCATGAAGTGCCACAGGCAGATGGTGACTGCACCACCTCCCTGGGCAGCCTTTCCAAAGCCTGACTGTGGAAAACCAAATTCACCTTCCTGGTAGGATTTAAAAGGTTTAACAAAAGACAGTAAGGACAAGGCAATAAAGCAAAATACACGGCTGGGGTGTCTCTGGCCATGAGCACACCTGTCCCAGGGAGTCCCCTTTTAAACATGGATATTTGAACTTTTCTAAGAACTTATTTNCATTTCCATACCACACATCTAATATCCACCCTATATGGGTGCAAAAAGAAAAAAAAATAACCAATACCATAATATGTATTTATAACAGCCTTATATGTGCAACACTCATCTGAAAATTTGTGAAAAGCCAACTTTATATTACATGTTTATAACACTGACCACCCACCCTCCCTGTGTTGGAACACAGCTGAGACTTGCAGGAAAATGTAAAAGCTGAAAGCAGCTCAGTTTGATGTCTCTGTGTCACCCTGGAGCCAAACAAGACCATTCCCAGCCCCAGGGGCAGGAGGAAAAGGCTCCTGCTGCCACCAGCCCCCCCAGAGCTCTCTGTCCTATCCATCTGTGTCCATCAGCCAAATGTGTGTAAAGAAATGGGAATTTCAGAGCCTCAACCACCTCCAATGGCAGCACTGTGGGGACAGGAGGAGGGATGGGACCCTACAAGTCTATTGACCCTACAAGAAAGACTATTTACAAGGGATGGAGTGACAGGACAGGGGAGAACGATCTGGAACTGATAGGGAGTAGGGTTACATTGGATATTAAGGTTAAATTGTTGCCTGTGAGGGTGGGGAGGGCCTGGCACAGGCCTTGCCCAGAAAAGCTGTGGCTGCCCCATCATGTCAAAACAAATACACCAAGAAACAAACCACAGACTCCATTCAAAGCAGAGCACCTCCAAATCACAGTATAGAAAACTTAAGGTTGGAAAAGTTCTCAAAGACCATCAAGTCCAACACTCAAATCACAAGGACCACGTCTAAGATGTGTGAAGGAACTGTTAGATACATGCAAGAAGTATAAAATGAAGTTATTTTTACTCAAGAATCGTTAAGGGCACCTGAATTCAATTTTATTGTCACAGTGTCTGGGTGAACACACAGTAATTCACTTTCAAGTGACAGGGTTGTGAAAACTCCTACCTGTATTTTCTTCAGAGGACTTTACTCTGCCAGTCCAACAGCAACCTCTTGATCAATTGAAACATAACTTTTATTCAAAATACAGAATCCCTGACTGGTTTGGGTTAGAAGGGACCTTAAAGCCCATCCCATTCTACCACCCCTGCCATGGGCAGGGACACCTCCCACCATCCCAGGCTGCTCCAAGCCCCAAAGTCCAGCCTGGCCTTGGACACTGCCAGGGATCCAGGGGCAGCCCCAGCTGCTCTGGGCACCCTGTGCCAGGGCCTGCCCACCCTGCCAGGGAACAATTCCTTCCAAACAGCCAATCCAACCCTGCCCTCTGCCATTTTAAAACCATTGCCCCTTGACCTGTCACTGTGTGCCCATAAAAATAGTTCCTGCCCCTCCAGGCCCCCTTCAAGCACTGGAAGGGGCTCTTCAGTCTCCCCAGGCTTTCTCTTCTCCAGGTGAATACCCCCAGCTCTCTTTGTCTTTCTAGGACAGCACTCCAGGCCTCCAGAGCATCTTTGTAGCTTCCTTGGGACCTGTGGCTTCTGTATTAAAAAGGATGTTTTAATATCATACTTTTTCTTTATAATAACAGTGCCTAAAAAACCACAGCAGGACACAAAAACCCCCCGAAATCCTCACGGACATTAAAGATTTGTGTGGCCAACAAGGTGAGAAGAGGTAAAACAACCCCACAGGTGTTTTGTTGTCAGTGATAACAGAGTCAGCACTGAGGGAGCACAACCTCTCCCAGGTGAGCTCCTCCCTGGAGCCATCCACAGCATGGGATACAACACCAAGGGATTCATCAGACACTTTACGTTAATTAAGTATCAGTGACAGGACTCTGGAGAAGGATGCACCCCACATGGAGAGATGTGCAGAGAGAAATTAATCCTTTTTTTTTTTCTTGACATTCTCTGCAATCCTGTCTTTCAAAACTCATCGTGGATGTCAAACCAGGAGATGTTTCAAACACCCTTGACTGCGTTTTGGAAAGTAATTAGGCTGATTTCTTCTGTGAGCAGCATCCTGGGAAACATCCCTGCACGAGCAGCTCCAACATGGCCAGCAGCCCACAGCATCTTCCAGATCTGCTGGAATTCCCACTTGAGGTGGGAATGATGTCCCACTCGGTGGGAATGACCCCCTGTGCTTCAAATGAAGTCTGCAGCCTGAATTGTGAACATCCATCTTTGTTCAGCCTGGAGAGGAGAAGCTTTGGGGTGACCACGCCGTGGCCTTGCAGGGCCTCAAGGGGCCGACTGATGGAGAGGACAATTTACAAGGGATGGAGTGACAGGAAAAGGGGAATAAATTCCTGCTGCCAGAAGGGGATTTAGGTGAGATATAAGGAAAAAATTCTTCCCTTTGAGGGAGGGCAGGCCCTGGCACAGGGTGCCCAGAGCAGCTGGGGCTGCCCCTGGATCCCTGGGAGGGCCCAAGGCCAGGCTGGACTTTGGGGCTTAGAGCAGCCTGGGATGGTGGGAGGTGTCCCTGCCCATAGCAGGGGTGGAACAGGATGGGCTTTAAGGTCCCTTCCAACCCAAACCACTCTGGGAGTCCCTGTGTATTTTGGTATCTCCTCGCAATTCCCATTTTTTTGCACACAGGCACTGATATGTTTTATGAGGAGGAGAAAAATAGAAACCAAATCTTACAAATATTCAAGGAAAAAGAAAAAAAAAAACTAAAAGAGAAAAAAAAATACAAAACAAACAACCTAAATAGCTGGGAATGCCAGGTTGGCAACACAGCAAAATAAGGGAAAAAAGAAAAAAGAAGAAAAAATTACCACAAAGTATTTCTGCTTATTTGAAGCCTAGAGAAAAGGGAAGGGAGCTCTAGAAATGTTGGAACTGCACGGACTGATCTGAGAATACAGTGAAGAAAAGACCAGGTGAGCGAGGGGTCTGGCACAGTTTGTAGGAGCCAAGATGTTCCAAGGAACGCCAAGAGGTGATGCCCTGAGGGGATATCCCCAGGTAATAACGAGAAGCCAGAGCCCCTTACTTGTGTCACAGAATGTTTTGATAGGAAATCAAGTGCTGGGCAGGGTTCTGCTTCTGTTCATACTGTGAAAAAAAAATCCTTGCTGTTGGTTTGCTTTAATTTTTTATCTTTTCCTTCACTTTCCCCCAAAGCATTTATTATTGACAGCAACAACCAAAAATTAGACAAGAATGAGCTTTTGTGAGTCACTTCTCGGGGGAAGGATTGAATGATTTGTATTGTAAAAACTGACTTGAGAGCAGCCACAGAGCTAACCCTGAATCCACAGACACTTCATGGGGCTGGGGAGAGCAAACAGAGGCTGTTCCCTCACACAGGGAACCTGTTGCAGATGTGCTTCCCTCCTTCAGACAAGAACAAAGGAGGGAAGCAATTTGAAGGGACAAGGACAGAAGTACCACTGAATTTCATGTGACACTTTTCAAGGCTCAGTCAAATCTATTTTCACTTTGGTATAAAAAAACCCAGAGAAATTCTCATAATGTCAAAATGAAAAACTCAGTGTTACCATGTTCTTGATCATCAGTGACATTCCAAAATGCTGTTTGAGATCCCATCAAAAGTTTCTTTCTCCTCTATTCTTTCAAGAGCGTGTTTTAACATTTTTGGCAACAGTCTGAATCTGAAAATTTTATCTGTTTTAGCAAACATTGTGAAATAGGAATTCCAAACAGACTTTGGGACTCATTTCAAGTGTCCATAAAGATTTTATGAAGACAATCTTATTTCCCCCCTCAGGCAATGGTAATTTACCAAAACCATTTGAAGCAAGGTCTGGTAAAGGTATAACTCAACAAATCCTCGTTTTTTTGCTTGTAACTAACCCCATATTCATATTCCTCCCTCCTCCTCAGTCATTATCTGAGGAAGTAAAAAAACCCTACACTTAAGGAAATAATTTCTGAAATCAAATTACAATATAGCTCTTACTTAATGGAATTACAGACAAAGGTTAGAGAAACTTAACCACAGCATGTGTCTTATAAATATAATTCCAAGGGAGCTGCAGCTCCCAACAGTGCAGGCATCCTTAAGAGCAGAGAGTTTCAGGATAGTCTGTGTCTTCCCAGGAAAGTAGGGGATATATGGGGATGTTGAGAGTTTAATGGAAGGACAGTTAAGGAGGTTGAAAGCAGAGGCAGAGTGTAAATCTTGGGTCTCAGAGTGTAAATCTCAGCTCTTCCAAAGGAGGGCTGCACGTTCTCTCAGTGCTTTAAGGGCAGTGCTTGAGTTTCTTGGCTGTAAATACACTACAGGTTTAGGACTGGTACTGGAGGTGTGTCCAAGTGAGGATTTCAGCAATAAAAAGCTTCAGTAACACCTCAGCAGCTATAAAAGAGCAATGCCAATGCTTTGCACGTGCAAGGCCTTGCATGGCACAGGAGAATCTACCCCCAAATCCTCCTCCCCTCACTCCACCCCAGAGATCTCCATGAGGGAAAGTGTTTTGCACCATCACCAGGATTTATGACCCCAACACTGTGCTAAACTTGCACAGAGCTTCCCTAAACCCCTCCACTTTCCAATGAAAAGCTCAATTATTTTATTGTTGCTGCTTCTTAAGCTTTTATAGCATCCTTTTCCCAACCAGGGCATTCTGCATCCAGAATGTTCCAGCTTCCAACTTGTTCATGCTTAGGTGAAACCAGTACATTTTAAAATGAGCCAACCAAGGTACAACAGAGGAGAGAAACCCCTCTGTCTCCACATTCTGTGTAGAGATCCAAGCACTTTCTGGGAGACAAGGCACCAAGATAAAAAACCAATCATAAAAAAAGGTGTCACCACTCTGCTTGACTGAGCCATGAGCTGAAGGATTGCCAAGAAGCACGTGGAGATTCCCAAGGAAACCAGGGATCCATCCCTGTGTCCCGCTCTTCCAGGAACTCATCAAAGGTCCCAAGTGGCCAAACAAAGGACTGGGAGCCCCATTCCCAGCCTGATGTTGTCCATGCAATTACTGGGGCTCTGGAGAGCACTCAGTGCTTGCCAGGACCAGAGCTCTGTGCCTTTGAACAGACCCCTCTGCAAGGCTGCATTAACACCATTAAACAAATAATTCAACCCAGGCACTTTTAAGTGGTGCTGCTTTGCAGACCTGAGTGGGTCCAGGACAATGAGAAGCATCTCTGATTAAACAGCAAGGTCTTTTCATTCTTAACCTTTGCATCTGTGCATTTGCTTCTGTCCCCATTTGAAGTCAATTTTACTATTCCCATTGACTTCAGCAAGAATGGAATTAGATCCTGACATATTTGCATGTCAAATCTCTTTTGTTGCCATTACAGTGCTCTCATCCATGACATCTGCAATTTAATGGTACATTTTCCATGAAAAAGCAATGTTACATTTCTTTGAAAAGCAGCAGCAATGAATAACACGGCCAAAACAGGGGAGATAAATACTAAAAAACGCCCCAAACTGACACTTGTAGGACTGAAATTTTACAAAGTTTTCCCTAACAGGGAAAAAACTGTCCACTCAGGGGTCCCCCTCACAAATCTCAAGTAAATAAGAGACTCCAAAAATGTTTTTTGCTCAACTAAGAAAAAAAAAAGCCATTTGAAAAACAGTGCTAATTAATTAAATACCAAAATTTTCACTAATAAAAATCAAACCTTTGAATGGCCTGTGCAGATGTGCTCAATCCAAATTCCAACATTGAGGAAAGAATCTAAATCAGCTTGATGTAGCTGCAGCCTCAAAACCACTGATGATTTTATTTTGTACATTAATTTATCTTGCAGGTTTATTTTTCCAACCCTGAGAAAGTGCAGCTGATTTCTCAGTGGATTTCTCCCTCCACATTCACAGTCACTACCTTGAATCATGGAGTTCACACCACAGAATGTCTCTTGTAGCATTTCTGCTGTTCCTATGAATCATTTGCAAATTTAAAAATAAAACATGAGACATTTCTCGACCACAAATTGATTGTTTAATTATTTCTCATTTGAAGTGCAGGCTATTTTTGGCACAGAATCTTTATGTTGGCTGGACAGAACAATTCATCTTCTAAAATATCTCAGTGTTGAAAGCCAATTAGTCAGGTGACAGCATGAATGTTTAGGTTCTTTGCTAATCATGATTAATTTTGGATGGTGTGCAATAATGTAGTGTTATCCACCAAATTAATTTTCACCTTGGTACCTCCAGGCTGTGTTTTGAACTACTTCACAGTAATAAACAAATATTGCTTAGGAGCTTTTACACAGGAAATGCAAAGATTCTCCCTTTATTAGTGCTGAGACCCAGAAAACTTCCCCAGATGAATTTCCAGTAAATCGAGCAATACATGATGGATACAGATGGGTTCCAAGGGATGGAGGGGCAGGACATGGGGAATGGCTCCCCACTGCCAGAGGGCAGGGATGGATGGGATATTGGGCAGGAATTGTTCCCTGGCACAGGGTGCCCAGAGCAGCTGGGGCTGCCCCTGGATCCCTGGAAATGTCCAAGCCCAGGTTGCTCCTTTGGGGCTTGGAGCAGCCTGGGATAGAGGAAGGTGTCCCTGGATGAGCTTTAAGGTCCCTTCCAACCCAAAAGCTTCTGGGATTCTGATTATTCCCTGATCATTACACATTCATAATCTGTTACCTGTACTATGCTGCCTTTATTCTAGAATTCAGGAAGTTTATTTGATTAACCATTCCTTTGATTCCAATCCATCCATGCTGCTGTGTTTTCCCTGTAATTATGACATCAGGATGTCTTCTCTTAAATAAATCCTAATTCCTCCCTCAGACAGAGCAAGGCTCTGCCTCCCACCCCCTTGTTTTGCACGGCACTGGTGGCACAGAGCAGGTGGGAGGTTTTTTATGCAGCTGGCAAAGGAAGGAGCAGATGGCACACAGGGCTCAGGGATCCTGTCCTCTGTCACCTGCCCCACATCCCAGATCGGGCAGGTGGGCCCACAAAACCTCACAGCTCTTCTCTCCACATCTGCATAATAATGTGGAAATAGTAACAACCAAGATATTGAGTAGAAATCCAACAGAAATGATGGAGGATCCTGGAACTGGTGAGAACAAAGTGATGTGATGCAAGAAGAGAAAGAGGTGAATTAGTGTGGGGAAATCAGTGTTCCTGCAAAAGTTTCACTCCCTGTCCCTGCCAAAGTGAAAGGATGAGCTGACAACAAAAATCAAGGAGGAAACAGTGGAAGAATCACTACTTGAACATGAACTTTGAAGGATGAGATTGAGAGGCAAATGAAATTCCATGTAGAGTCTCAGTTTCCTGATACTTGGCATCACATTCCAGAATTTTCACTATATTTTAAATGGCCAAATAGGGACTGTGAATCCAGATAAGAACCACCAGAGTGTCTGATTTTGTGAATTATGGCTTTAAACAACTTTGTTTAGTCATTTAGTTTAGTCTTTGTTTGGTCTGACCCCAGCTAATTGGTACATTTCCTTAGCCAAGTAAACAGATCTTCAGAAGGCTCATAAATCAGACTGTGTTTGTAAGTAACACTTTTGTAGCAGATATTTTCTACTTTTGGACAGAAAAATTAAGCTGTTGAAATGTCCAAACTACAACTGCACTCACCCAGGTCTGGGTCAGACTCTGCTCAGATCAAAAATGCCATCACTAACACAATATTCCTCAATGATTTCACTTTGGAAACAAAAATTCAAGGCAACCTTTTCCAAGGTAGAAATGGGAGTCAGGCCCTCAAATAATTTCTCTGTAAGAAATCCATTTCTCTGTCCATTTTTGAAAATTCCCTTACAGGATTTAGGGAGCCATTGACAACTGCCAGGGGCAGAAGATATCCCAGACAAGAACTACAAGAGTTTCCTCAATTCCAACACTTCAGTGTGGGGGTTTTCCCTGGAAGCTGAAAAACAGCTCAGTGTTCAGGGGGTGAAAAGTGTCCAAGGCCAGGTTGGGCATTGGGGTTTGGAGCACCCTGGGATGGGGGGAGATGTTCCTGCCCATGGCAGGGGGGTGGAATTGGATGATTTTTAAGGTCCTCTCCAACCCAAACCATTCTGGCATTCCGTAGGAATTCACTCACCATTTTTATTTTTGTTGCATGTTTATTCAGGACCCATTCTGATTTGCAGAAACCTCAAACATCTGGAGCGCCCGCTGAACTTTTTCTTCAGTTTTTTTAGCTTCCAAAAAAATGCAGTCTCAAGGCAAACAAAACCCCTGCAAACCTTTTTCCTCAGAGCTGGGATGAAAAGCACTTGCCAAAGTGAAAGGCTCAAAATCTGCTTCATGAGGAGCTTTAAAGCCAACTTTCTGTCTCCCTTGGTTTCTGGATTAACTGAATTCTGCTATTAATATTCCAACTAGCATTCTTTTTGAGAAGCAGACATTTCTACTCTGATGCAGGGAATCAATTCATATTTCTTGATCTTGAGAGATGAAGCCATGCTTGGGTCAAAATGCATTAAATTTTGAGCCCTAAAACTGAGCTCTACAGGGCAAGGGCTCTTGGAGAGCAGACTCTGGCTTGAAGTTCTGTCTACACAGACAAATATAGGGGAAAAATAATAAATCTCCACTCCACTTAATAGATTAATAGTGCCAAAAGGTTTTACCTTAATCCTTTAATGCTCTATTACCTAATAAGTTTGTCAATAATTCCTGGCTTCATTCTCAGGGATTTCCTTGAAGCTTCACCTGTGCAGGTGAACCACAGTGCATAATAAATATATATACACACACATACATGTATGAAATGTCCTAAAGAAACTTGTCCCTGCCCCTCATATCAGTCATTAGGCTACTGCAGAAGATATATACACTCACTAGAACATTATTCCATAAATTCCTGCTAGTGATTAAAGTCCAGTCCTTTTGTTTGCAATTATGCCACAATTCCTTCTAATTAAAATGGAAAAGTAAAGGAAAAAAAGGTGAGTGAGGAGCAGATGCAGCGGAACTCCAGCTGTCAGGCCACCAGAGGACACTGTCACGTCATTTCCAAACAGAAGGAAGATAATTTTTGCTTTAATTCCAGTAATTCCAATTTAGATGGATAGAACTACTCCTTACAGAATTATAGAATGGTTTTGGCTAGAAGGGAACATCTTTAAAGTTCATCTTCTTTCACCCCCTGTCATGGGCAGGGACACCTCCCACCATCCCCGGCTGCTCCAAGCCCCAAAGTCCAGCCTGGCCTTGGGCACTGCCAGGGATCCAGGGGCAGCCCCAGCTGCTCTGGGCACCCTGTGCCAGGGCCTCAGCACCCTCAAAGGGAACAATTCCTGCCCAATATCCCATCTATCCCTGCCCTCTGGCAGTGGGAGCCATTCCCCCTTGTCACTCCATCCCCTGTACAGAGTCTCTCTCCATCTTTCTTGTTGGCTCCTTCAGGCACTGCAAGGCCACAATTTGGTCACCCCAGAGCTTCTCCTCTCCAGGCTGAACAATCCCAGCTCTCCCAGCCTTTCCTCCCAGCAGAGCTGCTCCATCTCTCTGATCACCTCTTCATGTCTAAGTTCCATGCACAGCCATTAAATATGAGAAACTCGTGCCCATATTAACAGAACATCTAAGAATTGTCTGAGGCTTTACCTCACACCCCAAAATAACCCCAAATAACATCAAATGTGGATCCTGAGGATAACAACAGCAAACCCCACCCTGCCTATAAAGCCAGTGCTGCTGACCAAGCACTGCCCTGTCCAAAGCCTTCCCCACAGCAGTTACAGAAGAACCAGCTCTGCCCACACTCTTCTCAAACCAAGCAGCACCTCCTGGATTGAACCATCTACCTGGACCCAGGGGAGCTCCAGGAGAACATGACAGCAGTGAGCTCCATCCCAGGGAGTAGCATCTGACTGATCCTGGGCACTGAGTGCCCACAAAGCCCTGATCCATTACTGACCTTTAACAGGCCACAGAAAATGAATGCAAAGCAGTTATCACACGGTCAGGGAGAGCTGCTGTCAGATGCTGGAAGATGAAGATGTATTTAAACCTTTTACAGCCATAGAAACTGAAGAAATCTGCTTACACTGGTTTGATCTGTTGATGCTGGCAGATCTGTAAAATATGCAGAATCAGACTTACAGCTCTTATTTTCTACACATTTACATCAATTTATACCTGGCCTACATAACAAAAATGAGACCTGCACAAGCATAACTGCTCTAATGTGACAGAACCTTGTATAAAGCAGGAAGGGAGTTCTACATTATGGAATGTTTTAGAGAGTCCTGAGAGGAGGGGCTGAGGGAGCTGGGCAGGGGCTCAGGCTGGAGCAAAGGAGGCTCAGGGGGGCCCTTGTGGCTCTGCACAGCTCCTGCCAGGAGGGGACAGCCAGGGGGGGTCGGGCTGTGCTGCCAGGGAACAGGGACAGCACAAGGGGAAAGGGCCTCAGGCTGTGCCAGGGCAGGCTCAGCTTGGACAGCAGGAGGAATTTGCCCATGGAAAGGGGGCTCAGGCCTTGGCAGGGGCTGCCCAGGGAGGGTTGGAGTGCCCATGGCTGGAGGTGTCCAAGGCAGGGCTGGAGGTGGCACTCAGAGCTCTGGGCTGGTGACAAGGTGGGCACTGGGCACAGCTGGGACTGGATGGGCTGGGAGGGCTTTTCCAGTTTAAATAATTCAGGGATTCTATATTTGGTTCCACATTACCAGCATGCAACCAAACCAAAATGAGATAAAAGTATACAAGCATGGAGAAACAGTACATGGAATTTTGAGGTTTTCTGCTCCAACCAAACAGTTTGCTTCACAAATTACCACTTTCTGCTCTTTCTGAGTGACATCCCTAAACACTTCAACAGTGCCTCAAGGGCTGTGCAGTGGCACTGTGCTGGTACAGGTCAGCACCCATGGTTACAGTGAGATGGAAAGCCCCTCTGACAGATCCAGGCATCGTTTTTAAAGCAGTAATTTGGTTTAATACAACCTCTTTTTTTGAAGGTGTAGGCTTTGTTCTTGCTCTGCAGCTCTGGTGTGTGGTGCTTCTCTCAATAAGCAGAGTGCATGCCTTAAGTGATCCAGGTTACACGAACTCATCAAAGGAATATTCCAAGCACTATTTTACTCATCAATTCCAAGCACTACTTTACACATCATCTTGGGTGGCTCAAGGTTCCCAATTTCCCTTGTTAAACTTAAGAGAGGTCGTGAGTGGTTGAGTTCATAGGGAATTGTTCTCAGGTCAACTACAAACCCGGGCTATGGCTGAGCATTCTGAACTAGAGAAATTTAACAAAAAATAAGTATCAGTTCTGTGCTCTGTACAATGTGAACATCTGAGCTGGAAATAAAGACCAAATCGCCTCTCCTAAGCTAAAAACACTCTCCCTGGCTTAACTCAGTGCTGTCAGTGTACTGTGCCCATTTCAGTTGTGACTCCCATCACAAGAAGTGATCAGTCCACTCCCTCTCCCTCTCCCTTCCCCCAGACTGTGCATTCCTGAAAGCAGGATTATGTATATTCATTCCAAAATCTGGATTAAGAGGGAAGATTTGAAAAGACTGGAAAGCAGAGATAAGAATATGTTCTTAGCTATAATAAGAAACAAAGCAAACAGGGAAATAATTCCTCATAAGATGTGCAAGGAGCTTTCCTGGTGTTATGGCATTAGAGGGTCATTGCCTGGTCTAGAAGAGCAAGCAGAGATCACACAGGCTCTGGCTCTTAAACATTTTTAAATTCTTAAAACCAGGAAGGAAAATCCTTTGATGGATTTCTGCCCTTTGCCCTTTCCTTGTGTAGGCAGTAAATACAAAAACTGGATCTCCTGCTGTGCTGCCCTGGTGGTAACAAACATTTTCACTTCTGACAGGCCTCTGACACTTTATAGAGCACACTGAACCATTCCAAACCTGCCAAGTATCAGCAAAAGTGCCTTTACCCAGCACCATTTTCCTGTGCATTGCAGTCAAAGGGGTTGATATAAAAGACCCTGGTTTGCAATGATTCAGGTTTGCACTTGACAAGATCTGACAGCATCTCAGGCTAATCTCAGAGCCATGCAATATTTGTAAAGCAGAAAAGACTCCACAAAGAAATTATTTGAAAATCATTGAAATCAACAGTTTTGTTAAAACACGAGGAGCAGGAGCTCAGATTCAGGCTGAAGTCAACGATTCTCTGCTAAATGAGTGAACACATCTTACCTGGGTGGGCTGAGACCCAGTGTCCTCAAATGTGTGTACCAAGGGCAGGTTCAGTGGTGCCAGGGCTACCAAGACTATTGTGGAACTGGCAAACTGCATCAGTGCCAGCTGAGCATGCTTAACGCCAGGGAAAAGAAAGGAAGAACAATCTCTGATCCCTCCAGGTGACTGCAAAGTGCATTCACAGAGAAGAACATCCACTCCTGCCTCCCCACAGCACCAAGAGGTGACAGCACTCACCTCAAACACACATGCAAAGGCTAAAAACCAGAATTTCACCCTTGTGTTTTCCATTTCCCCAGTGATTTCAGATGTTAATGCCTTTTTCACATTCTTAAAACGCTCTGTATTGCACTGAACACATTTAAAAGCAGGATGGGTACAGAATCCCACGGAGAGATCAAACACTGCCCTCACAGAACTTGCCTTTAATGGACTTAATGCATTAAACAGGCTGAAAGTGCCCTGGATGTGAGCAGCACGATATCACAGCCAGGCTGTTCACCCACAACATGGAACACTTTGGATTTAGAGTGTTCTGTGCAAAAAACCAACCAGCCAGAAATGCCAACCCCAAATCAATTTCAGTGGCTATTTTTTTCAGTCTCATGGCTACAAATTGAAAGGATTTCCAACTACTGAACCTCCAAAGAGAGTTTTGGTGGTGTTTTTATGCATCTTTTTAAAATCCTTATCAGGGAAGGACATAAAGTTGCTCTGCACAAGGTGCTCTGATGTAAAAGGAGGTCAAGCTCCAGCAGCAACATGTTTTTTATTGGTTTCAGTGTGCCTCCTGAGAGGGCCACAAAAATCCTTAAAATGTAAACACAGGCAGGCTTTTGGTTGTAAAAGACACTCTATTGAAAATCTTCCTCAGAATACCCAGGACATGAGCATTTAATATGTGATATCCAATCAATTAGCACCAAAATAGGATTTTTTCACAGAACAATTTGCATTTTCGTAGCACAATAATAAAATTAACTGTTTTTCTATAATGGCTGGGACAGCCCAGACATTCTCTTTGATTTCATTGATTTTTTAGCACAACAAATAAAAAAAAAACCTACAGAAAATGTAAAATCTATCCTCTCAAGCCAGATGCTGTGCCAGAGACAGGCTGGGCTTCTTTTCTGGCTCTCTAAGGCAGCAAATCTGTAGATGCTATCACCCCTCCCAAAACCTGACTTCTTCACATGTTAATTTACTAAACCTGACAGAATACACTTGTCAGCTTCGTTTCACCAGATGCTACCTGACAATTCCCACATGGAACTGGGGAACTGCATCCTGAAGGGGATGTAAAATCACAAAAAAATGATGAAGAACTTGTCAAGTCAAATCATGCAGGCCCAGAGCTCACAAAGGAATAAGGGTGCATTGATTAAATCAGCTTTAGCTTCCATGATAACTGAGGCAGTCACTGAGCCACTGCCCCTGTCAGTGGAGGGAAAATGTGCTTCCATGCTTTTGGAATACCTGGAAACGTTAGGGAATGCAGAAAACCAAAAAACTTACCCTTCAAACTCTGCTCCCTTCACTTAGTTATAGCATTAAGAAAATAAATGTCTGTTAAAAGCATGAAAGAAGAAATCGATTGTTTCAGTTGAGGTACATCCTCCTGAATTATCCTGGACTGTTCCCAATGTAAGCTCAGAAAAGAGTGAGGAACATTAATAATTTCTAAGAATTCTGTCAGAGTAAAACAATCTACAGTTTCAATAGGAATTACTTCTATTCCTTAGGAATTATAGGCTGGATAGCTTTAGTTCCTCTTTAAACAGCTGTTGCTGAAGAGACTGAGGACTTCTACTGTGCAGCACCAGAATTTTACCTTCAGAAATACAAATATTCCCACTAATGTCAGGGTTTCATAAAATTTAGGCTCACACTGCTTACATGGATGCTTAAGATTGTAGTTCAACGTGTAGCAAGGTAGGGAAGGGAATCTCTTGATTTCCTCTTACACTGATTTAGAGGAACCATCAAATGCGTGAGGGAAAAAGGCCTAAGCAGGGACTGTTCTTCTGAGTCACCAACAAGAAAATAAATATCACTGAGATAAAAATTCCTCTTTTTTTAAGCCTGGCAAGAAGTCCTGGCTATGCACCAGCTGTTAATGAAAATCAAGAGACTGAATATTTTCTACTACAGGCAGGAGAAATCAACAGGGGAGAATAGGAGAAGTGGAGCTTCTCAAGAGCAGGAAAATGTCAGGAGGAAGAAAAGCAGGACAGGTGGAAAGGGACTTTGGACAAGGGTGGGACTGAGTGGAAAAGGGGAAATGGCTTCCCAGTGCCAGAGGACAGGGATGGGGGGGATATTGGGCAGGAATTGTTCCCTGGCAGGGTGGGCAGGCCCTGGCACAGGGTGCCCAGAGCAGCTGTGGCTGCCCTGGATCCCTGGCAGTGCCCAAGGCCAGGCTGGACTTTGGGGCTTGGAGCAGCCTGGGATGGTGGGAGGTGTCCCTGCCCATGGCAGGGGGTGGAATGGGATGGGCTTTAAGGTCCCTTCCAACCCAAGCCATTTTGGGATTTTGTTGAAAAGGGTGTCTAAGATCTGCTCCCCAGTCCTGTGTGACTTCACTTTCTCAGCACAGCATCCCAAACCTGTGGGCTGGGTACCAAGGGCTTTTTCCAAAGGGAAGAAAGGCTGGATAAAGCTCCCAGCCAGGAGGTTCTTTCCCCCGCTCCAGAGCAGATGCAAAATGAGCCCCAGCCCCTGCTGGGTTTGTGCCCCCAGGGGCTGTGTGTGCCCGACTGATGACTCTGCAAGATCCCATGCACAGCAAAAAGGAAGAGATATTCCAAAGGAAAATGCGGGGTTTTTAAAAATTTTCCTAAGGCTAGCTAAAGGATCAAAGTGCTTCTTTAAAAACAGTAAGAAAAACTCTGCTGGAGTCTTCCCATCTCCAGTTAAAAGCAGAAGATACTTCCCCAAAATGGTCTTGAAAAGTTTTTCTTCAACTCACGAGCTCTGGTTTATTCCCAGGTCCAAGGTTTCCCATCTTTGGAGCATTATCCAATCTATTTTAAACATGCAGGCCAATCCTGAAACGAAAACTGGGACTTTTCACATCTGTAATTTTCATTTAATAGATGCTAATACTAAATGTTCTCAAATTTTCTTTGGTTAATATGAAGATAAAAAGTATTTGATTACCTAATCAAATCTAGCTTTTAGAACTAAAACTGAAATTTGACATGATATTTTTAAAATACTTTTTGGCTATTCATTTCTATTATCAGTTAATAGCAATTCCCAGCTCTGTGAACCAAGACCAGCTCATTCATCTGGAAACCAAGAAATTGGATCAAGTATAATTTTATTTTTTTAAATAGAAGCAGAAGAGGAGCAGGAGAAAGAATTCTCTTGCTGTAATTTTTCAAAATTATGTCAGGAGATGTTTCTTTGCAGCTGGAATGCTTCCATGGGTGTGGAAGTAGGTAGTTATAAGAAGGAAAAGTAAAGAGAACACATCCCTCTGTAATGTGACTTACAAGGAAAAAACCTGAAGATATTAATTTGGGTTTTTTTTCTGAAACAAGAGAAAAACGAAGAGATTTGGGGCATTTCTAAGGTCTGCTTTGTCTACAAAGTTCTCTGGGTTTAGTAGCACATCCACAGAAGGGAATAGACAGAATTCTTTTCAGTGAATTCAGTGGTTTGGAAGCTCCTCGGGGTCTTGTGCTCATTTTTATTAATTCAGGTTGTACCTGAAGATCCCTACTGAGACCAAGGGCTGAGCCAGCCTGGGCTGTGGCCTGGTGGCAAAATTCATGTCTTGTCAATACGGGCAAGTGGGAAAACTGGTTTGGAGTGAGCATGGATCATAAAGCTCTGTGAGCAGATGAGGATGGGGATAATATGCTGGAATTAGCTCCGTGGCTTATGAGGCAAGGACTTTGGGAAGCTTGGAAGAGCAATTCAATAACCAGGGAAGCAGCAGGGAAGCAGCACAGTATAAGAGTTATCTATAGCTGACATATGAAGTGTGTTTCTTCTTTGGCTGTTTGTGAATTATCAGGAGTTTTTAAGGCTATACAAAATTCCATATTGTGCTTTTAAAGGGAATTAGGCTGGCCTCTTCCTTCTCTTTCAACTATTGCACTGTTCTTCATCTTTCACAGGATTTATCTTCCCAATGAATTTTTTTTTTCTCCCACTGAAATAAAGTCTTCATTTTGTGATAGAGATCTCCACTCCCTTGGCAGGGCTCTAGAAATACTTGAGGTTTTCAGAAGTACTTGAATATTTCTTACCTATTTGGAGGTTTTTCCCATCAAAAAGACTGTGAGGATCAGGAATTTCCCCCACCTTCACTCCAAGCAATCCCACCCTGCTCTTCCTTGCAGGAAATCAAGCTCCAGCTGAGTGGTGGGTTGTGCTTTTAGCCAGTTGTGGCTTTTTAGAAATTTTTCCAGAATCATGTTCCTCTGATGAGTGAAGATCTAATTTTGAATTTCACTCTAGAGTCATTCAGGGAAATAATTTTCCATGTGTTTCCCATGATAAGCAAACAGTGAAATTATAAATTAGAATTTTTTATATCATTATAACTGCTGTTGCTCTACACTCATTTGTATTGTCCATACCCAATGTAGAGCTCACAGCTATAAAAGGCCTTCAGATATTCAATTCTTTAATTTATGAGGAGTTTTGTGCCTGGAGCTATTTCATAGCTGGATTTGGGATTTAAACCACATACTCAGTTGGCAGCAAAACAATTGGGCAAGTTGTGAATGACAAAGGAATATTGTGCCAGTCCTGCCAAACCCCACAGATTTGGGGCCACAGAGGATGGGATCACCCAGTTTCTAATCTCATACAGAAGATTCTGGATTTGCCCATTTCTGATTAACCTGGGATGGTCTCGGTATATCACAACTCTGATTTATCTGTCCAAGTGATTGGCTCAACTTTTGGAGCCAAAAAAGCCCCAATTTTGCCACCCTGAAACATGTGGCCATGCAGCCTTCAACGAGTCTTGTCTAAAGAAACAACCAGAGCACGTGGAAAATGGGGCTTTTCAGAAAATTCAGTATTTATTGGCTATTGGACCTGGTTATTAGTTCTCTTGACTTTGGACTGCTCAATAGTTGTGATTATTTAAAACATTAGGCTGAATATTAGTTTAAAAATACGCTACAGAAGATTTTTAAACCAATCAGGAGAGACAAAGAAGCTCTACTCTCTTCTTTCATCTATTTGGTAAGAAGTCCAGACATATTTCAGGCAGGACCTGTTGTGAAATCAGTGGAAATTGTCTGGGATTTGGAAAATGAATCCAAGAGCAGATGTCCCTGTGACTCTGGTACCCAGGGATCGTTTCAGCTCCTGCACATAAGCCTTTGAAGATCAAAAGGCTCTTAATTGCATGGAGTATTTCAGGTATCTGCACAGAACACAAAGCAAAGTTAATAACATTTGGAGATTGATGCTGGGCTAAAAGAGCTTCGTTTTATCTGATGGGAGCTCAAAAGCTTTTGGGTGTCAACAAGATCGTTAAAGAATTAATTTGACATTTTGAAAACAGTGATATTAAAAGAAGATGTGTATTAGGAGGCAGTTGTAAGAAACTGAGCTTCAAAGGAGTTACAAAAGACACGAAAAAGATTAGCAAATGTTATTAAAATATCCCAGATCTTATGTGGCTGCAGGTGTTTGTATTGCAGTTACTTCTAATAAAGAAAATTACTAAAAGTGTAAAAAGGACTGCATGCTTTCAGGGCCAGACACTGGTATACTATGAGAAAACAACTAAAATCCAATTTATTTTCTTCTCTAAAGCAGAAAACATCGACTACATGAACATTTTGATAACTCCTTATATTCTGAATTACCTGAAAGCAGTGGTTCCTGGGGGCTGGGGCGAAATAATTGCGAGATATTGCTCCAAGGGTGCTAACAGACTTAAATAACAGCACTGCTATGGACTCTACACTTACTTCCATGACAAAATTATTGGTGATGTCTTCCCAAGAGCTGACAGTTGCAAATATGTTTCTTTTTACTTCAGGATTGTGCCTTCATTTCTAATAAAAAAGGAGGAAGATGCTGATAAGTGCTGAACTTCCTCCCAGGGGATTGAACTGTAACTTGGAGAGGTTTCTTACTGTGAAACTTCTGCTGCCTTTGACGATGGGCACACGAAGAGGAGTTTGCAGGATTGTTGAGGGAAAAAATTGTATCTGGTTAGCTCCTGTTGTGCTGTGTCATTCAGAAAGAATGATGCCAAGCAGGCAGTGGGTAGACAACAATGCTGGAAAAGCATTCCTTGGAGTTTATAGACTGTTGGTTTGTACTAAGAGAGGGCTGGTTCTTCCTTTTTTTGTGTTTTCTGTACTTGATGCAGAGAATCCCTTTCCCTAATTGTTTCTTGTGTGACTCCAACAGGATCGTGTGGCTCAAACATGAGAAAAAGCCCCTGCTGTGTTGAGGTGATTTTGTGATGCTACTCTATTCTGTAATCATCTGCTTTATCAAGTGGCTGCTGTAGTTTTGGGTCTGGAGTAGGGGTGGGAGCCTTGGGGGCTTTGTCCACAGCCTCGCTCTGCTTAGCTAGCTTGGTTAGTTGTTAGCTTAAGTAAGAAGTTTCCTTTTTTCCCCTTTCCCTGGCCTGGAGAGACTGCAGCAGCAATCCTTCAGGAGATTTTGTTTTTCTCTTGAACTGTTTTGCTTGGTTTTGGTCTGAGATCAGACAATAGCTGGGAGATGGTCGGGACCTGTGGGGAGCCATGGGAACTGCTCTGCCTGGCCCCAGACCTCGGGAAAAGCTGAACCAGCAAGAGAAAGGGCACCAAAATCCACCAGCTTCATCTGCTGTGAGCAGGAGACCAACACAAGTTCAACAGGTTCCCATCTTTACTGCCTGAGCTGCTGTGTGAACATTTCCTTTCCCTGAGACAAAAAGCCGGTGCCATGTTCCACCCCTCCACCATGTGGCCAGCCAGTTTGTCTCGTCCCCTGGCATTTTGGGTTTTTTTGCTCTGCTGTGGGTGTGTTTGGGGGGGCTCCAAATAAGGTTCTGGTGGTTCAATATCTAGCATTTATTAATATTTTTTCCCATGCCATACAGGCACTTTGTTTGTCAATGAACAATTGGGGTTTTTCACTTTCACCCACTGATATTCATTTTCTCATTGGCAGAAAAGGGATTGCTGAAGCCTTTTTTTTATAGGAAACACCAATTCCAGAGCGGTTTCTCCTATTTTTGTCTCTAAGCTGAGACCTGTGAACATTATCAAAGTTTTTGAAACACTTTTTCCAGAGGTGCTTGGAAAGCCAGGTAGGATGGGTTTGTGGAGCACAAGAGCAGAGCACAAATCAAAATCACAATCAAATCACAATCAAATCAGCACCATTCCAGCCATTGGGAAGAAAATGAACCCTAACAAGCCAAAACCAGCACAGGAGCCAAGGCAATCCCCGTCTCATTACGTGTTAGATAGTCTGTCACGCAGGGTAAGAAAAACGGCTGCAATTCTTTACCCCAGTCCAGCTCAGGGAATGTCAGATTCCCCGAGAGGTTGAGAGGCTTTCCAGAGCTGAGTGTTTTGCTGGTTTATTTTCTTTGAATATTTTTTGATTATTCCATGTATTTATATCTAGTTATGCTTCCATTGATCAAGTTTTTCTGTTATTTAAGGGAGGTCTCCCTAAATTGCAGGATAAGGTTTTTTGAAGAATGTTGCATGGACATGATTCAAATCCTGGTGTGCTGCTGGCAGGATGTTTTACAAGAAAAAGCAATTATGTTTTACTCATTTTTCCCATGATCTGAGGTGTTACAGATACCCTTGGAGACTTAAGGAAAAGAGAATTCTTGCCTGTTCATAAAATGTCAGACGGGTTCGGGTTGGAAGGGACCTTAAAGCTCATCCATTCCTGCCCCTGCCATGGGCAGGGACATCTTCCACTATCTCAGGCTGCTCCAAGCCCTGTCCTGGAAGTGTCCTGGCCTTGGACACTGCCAGGGATCCAGGGGCAGCCCACAGCTTCTCTGGGCACCCTGTGCCAGGGCCTGCCCACCCTCACAGGGAGCAATTTCTTCCATATATCACACCTGAATATCCCCTCTGTCTATTTGAAGACATTCACCCTCGTCCTGTCCCTTCATCCATTGTCCAAAGTCCCTCTCCAGCTCTCCTGGCCAAGAGAAGAATGTGATGGGGATACATTTTGCAAATCATCCTGGAGGTGGCTGTTTGCTTTGTCAGCAGCAATCAGGAATCAAGATGTAGTCTGTTGCAGTGCGGATTCCGTA
>VYXF01001449.1:730-25369 GCA_013397295.1 Polioptila caerulea
GGGAGAACCCGCTCCGTGCTCCGCTCCGCGCCCCGCTCTATGCCCCTCTTCGCCCCGGCGGCGGGCAGAGAGCCCCCGCTCTGTGCCCCGCTCCGCGCCCCGCTCCGCCCCGACGGCGGTCAGAGAGCCCCCGCTCCGGCCCAGGGTCCGTGCCCCCGTTCCGCCCGGCGGCGCGCAGTCGGGCCGGACGGGGCGGGCCGGGACCCTGAGCATTCCTCGCCGCGGAAGGACAGGGTCGGGTGCGGGGGATGCCGGGCGGAGTCGCCGGGAGTGGCTGCCCGGATTCGTCTTGGGGCACCGGCGCCGCCACTCCCTTCGCCGGCCCGTCCTGCCGCTTTTCTGGGGATCTGGGCGGGCAGCCCACCGCCCCGGGATGCCGACGCTCCCTCCCGAGCCTCTCCTCGCCATGGGCACAGAACGGCCCTTGGCCCAGCGGCAATGTCGCCCCCGGGGATGCGCCCCGGACCCGGAGTCCGTGCGCCGCACCGGGGCTCAGCCCCGCTCCCTCCAGAGCCGCTGCAGCTTCGCTGGAGAGGGAAATCTCATCCCCACCCATGGCTTGGCCTAGCTCGCCCAGCATCACTCCTTCTGTGGGAGCCAGATGGTGGCTATAGCTGGACAATGGCAAACATGGAAATAATCTCAGCCGAAGTATTCTGACAGTAAAAACAGTGGGCTGCTTGGAATGGCAAGGTCGGATGCCAGCTGCGAAGTTCTGCTGGCCAGTGGTGTGCGTGGGGGGAGGTGGCTCAGCCCGTTTTTAACCTGAGCTGTGCTCTGGGGCTGCCACCCTGCCCCACAGCTCCTGGGCTGGGAGCGTGGCTGTGGCCAGCCCTGTCAGCTCACCTGTGTCACAAAGGATCGCAGTCCCCAGCCAAGGAGAAGGAAGCCTCTCTCAATCAGACCAAGCAGTGAAAAGTGTATTTTATAAAACATATTTTTACTTTCATTCTTGGGGTTTTGGTCATCTTGGGGGAAGCAAGGAAAGGCATTATTTAAATAGTTGTAGCTGCTGGGGATTATTTTCTAAATTAACAATAGTAATTGTGCCTGCCAAATCCAAAGTTAAGGGGATTCATTTATTTCAACTCTCCAGACAATAGCACAATTTTGGGTTTCATATTGCAAGCTCTGAAAACCAAATAGTGGTACTGATGTTTTAAAAAAAAAATTCAAACAACATCAATTCATCAGACTTAAATCCAGCTCTTTCCACTGTGTCAGTTTAACTTGCACTTAGAAAAGTTGCTGCTCAGCAAAAAAAAAGAAAAAAAATTCCTTTTTAACAAAATGAATGCATCATACATAAAACATCACGGACCATACAATTAGTAAGCAAATGTAAGAGTTCAGCTCAGTTCATAATTATTCAGCAAACCTATTCAGAATGATTTTTTCTCCCTGCAGCAATCTACTGTGTGGGCTCATTACCACTGAAAATCTAACGAAGAAACCACCACAGAAACTGCACAAAATAAGCCCATATGCTCGAGACACTTTAGCTCAGCCAGCCCTTAGCAAGAGCCTCTTAAACCCTGACACAGAGGGAAGCCAAGCTCACGTCTCAGCGGTGTTTGCACTCCCAGCTCTCCAAAGGTGTCCTGTCTTTAGTGCAGCTTCAGGTGTTTCAGCTGTAGCCACTCCCTTGTCCTCCGTGGTGCCACCAACACCTCTCACAGCAGCCCCGGTGATGGGCCCTGTCCCTGGAGCAGAGGCTCCCAACAGCCACTTCACAAAAGAGCTGATGGGTTTCTCCTGGCAGGGATTTCCCTCCCTAGAAGGGATATTCGGTGAAAGGACTTGTAATATTTTGAAGGACAGGTCTCCAAATCTGTCAGCTGACATTTTCCTGAAAGTTTTCAGCATTTCAGCCTGGAACAGTTTAGGGAAGCTATTCCATCTCCTGTCCCTCAAACTACAGCGAGCATGGTGGGAGAAGGGACGCAGGAGGCAAATGTGTAAAATCCCTAAATGAGCTTGTGAGTGCAGGGAGCCCAGAGCCAGCTCCCGAGGGAAGGCGTCGCTCTGCAGGGGATTGTGTCTGTCTGTGTCTGCTCGAGCTCCTGAGAACAGAAGGACTTTGGGGTACGGAAGGGCTCTGTTCTGGGCAGGTCCCAGGGCTGGTTCAGGCTGTGCCCAGAGCAGTCAGACCTGCTCTGCACATGGTGCCTCACAGGGATTTGCTGCCAGCACGGTCACACTGCCGAGCTGGGAGGCTCCAGCTAAAAAGCAACACGTAGGGACTTCCAGCAATGCGACCTCTGCCACTCCTTGTCCTTCCCTGCTTGAGTGTCTGGAGGTGACTTGGTTTGTAATTGGGATTAAAGACAATTTCATCTGCAAACCAGATTTGCATTCAGTTTCTGGGAAGTTCACCTTGCCGGTGTAAAAATTTCATTCTTAGTTTTACCAACAATGTGGTTTCTGGAAAGACTGAACCAAATTCCTTCAGACACTTTACTGCTTCCCATTTTTAAAAATGCATAGCTGAACAAACAGAGTTAAGGGACTAAAACCACCTGAGTCATTTCCCATAGGGATAGACAGCAATTTCAGAACTTAGCCCTTCACAGGGATTTTCCTGTTTGGTTCTTCTGCAAGCTTGGTTCAGTTGGTTTTAGTTCCTTTACATAGCAGCAACCTTAAGCTGTGGTTTTTCTCCTGTTTGGGTTTACAGGTTCCTCAGTATGGATCATGATTTTTTCCCAATATCAGTAGAGTTTTCCATTGCTGCAAACAGTTTGTCTTTTGCAAATTTAGTATATTGGGTGCTCTTTATGCCACTTAGCTGAAAACTGTTGCAGCACATGGGGCACTTTGGTGTACAGATAATGAACACCAAAAATACGTTTTGATTGAATATATAATTTGGAAGACTAAAAATCAGGATGGTGCTAAAATCATACAACACTGAGGGTGTAGTAAAAACATAGGAAAACACAGGAAAAGCATAAAACATAGGAAAACATAGGAAAGCCTAAAGCAATTTTTCCTGTCCATTGCACAGTCCACTGCTTGGGCTTTTATTTTTCCCCTTCAAATTTCCATCTCTAAAACACACATGTAGTATCAGACACTACATTGGGAAGGGGATATTGAAAAAAGAAATTTTATATATATATATATCTATACAGCACAACTATATATATATACACACAGCACAACAGAAATAGACAGAAGTAGTGAATAAGTTTGGCTACAGGAACAGTAAAAGTTTTATGTTTCCTAAAGTAGCTCAGTGAAACATAAATAACAAAATGGCACCTCTCTGTATGGCTAATCAGTGTTAAACTCTCCTCAGTGTTTTATGGTGGAGTTTGTGTGACCAACTTTGTTCTGCTGTTCTCTTAAACTTGAACCAGGTGGGAATTTATGTAAGCGTGGTGGAGCAAGAACAATCTTCGAGCATCTGGAAAGTCTGGCTCACTGTGGGTGATGCCAGAAACCCACCAAAGTTAATTCATTTTTCATCATCTTATAAATTGAATTACTGTGAAAGGAGAGAGCCAGAGGGTGTTTTATAAAGTCCTGATGACTTAATTTCCCCGAAGTATTAGCTCCACGAGAGCACTCGCCTTGGTGCTTCCTCTCCTCATCCCGCCATCCCCTGGGATGCCACACGCCGCAGTTCCATCCTCCCCTTGCCCCCCTGCCAGCACAGGGGCACTGGGGGCGGGTTTGGAAGCCACTGGCTCTCAGGAGTTCGCCCACTGGGGACCAGGTTGGCTTCTCCCGGAGATCCTCCCCAGGGCTGCGTGTCCGAGCATCCCCCGCGTCCCGCTGTCCCCTGGCGGCCGCCGCCCTCCGGCCCGGCCCGGCCCGGGCTGGGGCACACGCGGGCTCCCGGGGCTCCCTCCCTCCGGCCGCTGACCTGGCTCTGCTGGAGAACACACGGAACCCGGGGTCACCGGGATGCTCGAGACCGTGGGGCCCAGAACGCAAAGCCACCAGGTAAATTAGCTGCTCCGGTGTTTATTATTTATCGGTTTAATTTATAAGGTTTAACAGCACGACATGCGTTCCTGAGCCACTGGTGAACCTCGGCTCGCAGTCCTGACTTTTCCAATTTAAATCAAGTGCCCCTGCCCACACACTGAAGTGAAGAGGCATCCCAAGCACCAGCAGCATGAATTCACCTGCCCCACGTAAAGAATTATTTGCTTTCCAGCAGGAATCACTCTGGCACTCTGGGCTGCCCCTGCCCCAAACCTCCCATCTCCCCGCCAGAGGCACAAAGGGTTAACGATCTCCTGCTGCCCATAACCATCGCTCCTCCACCAAGACGGCCCCTCAGCATCTGTACAAAGGGCCTGATTTAATCCGGGTTGCAGACGACTCACATTGTACTCGCAGCCTCGGAGTGATGTCGGGTGATCAGGTTTCCAACTAATATCCAAGGCACAGCCCGAGCACTGAGCGGGAACAAAGGCACCTTTGTTACTGAAGAAAAAAAAATCCCCTGAAGATATTAGCAGTGCAGTAGAGTTCAAACTGTTAAATGATTCAAATATTATTTAATGAATACATTTGAAATGAGGTCTCACAACCCAGAACACTTTTTAGATCATCATTTACAAAGAGCCGCCTCTTCGCTTACTTCTTTATGAAGTTGCTGCTTTCAGATTTCAATTATGGTCATTTTGCTTCCAGCCTTTTTCAGGGACTTGCCATGTTAGCATAGCTCAGTTCTTGTTACGGTACAGTTTAGCCAGTGACTACTGGGTTTTTCAGAAGTCCTGATTATCACATTCCTTTAATTTACCTTACACTGTGTCTCTGTGTGAGAAACAAGGCAGACAGAGCCTTTTGCAAAAGGACTAACACAGCATTAGGTGTTCTAGAGGGTGCTAAAGCCAAGCTTGTAAAACAGAAATTTGGTAAATAAGCGTATCAAAATTTTAGATGGGATTGGAGAAGCTCTATAGTTCAGGTTCAACAAATAGCTCGAATTTCTTGTGCGTCTGGGATATGCAATTCTAAACCAGAAAGCCATGTAATTTTAAAAAGAAAAATTAAAGAATAAAGGTAGATGGGGTTCAGGAAAGAAACATGTCTCCAACCTGAGGAATAAAGTTTTAAAATTAAATTAGGGCTTACTGTGCTTATAGCAGTAAGAAATCCAAGGCTGCTCTGAAGCACGGACGGCAGATATTGTCCCTAAAGGGTAACAGCAGCACATCTGGGGTTTGTAAAAATCTGGGTGAGAGGTTTTTAAAAAATACTGCATACCTAGCAAAAGTGGGGAAAGAGCACCAGAACAGAGTGACTACAAGTATCACAACAAATACCAGCAAAAAAAGGCACAGGGCAGTGGCAGAAGTACCTCCAGACTCTGTCTTTGGGTGCACTACAAAGAAATCCCATCCCCTCACACCAGGCACCCTGCAGGCTCTGCTGCCAGGGGCTGGGACCTCAAACAGCCACTGAGAGAGACAGGGACAGCAACACAGGATTTCACTTAACTCACATTAAGGGTCCTCTTGCAGGTGATGCCTCAGGTGGAAGCAATTGAAAATCTGCCTCCAAACCCTGGGCTTGCCCCACTATCGTTATAATCTTTAAAACTACTGTATGTGCCAGAGCTTTGTTTGTGGTAGGATTTGCACACTGAATTCTGCCCACAGCAGGCAACAAGAAGATGAGGCTCCCAGGAATGAAATGCCTACAGCCAGCACTCTGGATAATCTCTGCTTCCCAACAATTATATGATGTTGATTAAAATTAATTTTTCGTATCAATTCAAGCAAGTAGCAAGTCTTTCATTAAAAGTTACAAAACATCAAAGAAAATCTTTTCCCAATGACTTTTTCAAGGCAATTCAATGGAGAAGACTTGAGTTGTATGAACTGAATAAAAACCACAGCAACAGCCTCATGCTTCAGATTTGGCCATAAAACCACAGCACCAAGGACATGATGTAGCTCCTAAACATGGCTGAATCGACTGAGGCTTGGAAACACAGAGTAAGTTGTCTTATGGGACATTTGCAGATTGCTCAGGAAGTATTTTGAAAAGGAAAATCTCAAAATACCCAAAATCTCAGATTTTTTTCCTGATATTTCTCAGTCTACATGTAAAGGTAAAAGACAGAAATAATTCTCCTTTCTCTTCGCTGATTAAAAATCCTCCAGAAAAAAAGCAAATTCCTTACAAGTCCCCTTTGGATCACACTTGTGCACAGCCAAGTGATGGATTTCAAAGGTTACTGCTGGAATATGGTTCACAGCAGTCTATTGCAGTGAGTAACTATCACGTTTACATATCCATTATATCAAAACTACGTTACACTTCCACTGCTTCCTGTTGGTTCACCATCTGGAAGCTAAACAAGCTGGTAGTAAAGACAGAATTCAATTCTGCATTTACCAAAGGAGCTGTGCAAGCCTCCACTGGCAGCAGGTAATTGCACAACCTGAGCAGGCAGAACTCTGCCCCAGAGCCAGCACTGGGCCTGCCCTGAGGGCAGCTCAGCCACCTCACAGCACAGCACCAGCCAGGGAGGAACACTCAGAAGCCCCTCAGCACCTCTGGTGCCCCGTGGGAGGCACTTCCCACCTGCAGCCCCTTCTCCTGCCCAGTCCCACCTCACAGCACAGCAGCCACAGCACAGAGTCCTCCCTGCTAAGGAATGTCAAGGTTCCAGGGGCTGCTCAGCCTGAAATCCCAAACCAAACCCAGCCCCGGGTGAGAGTGGCCTTTGGGACTCCAACACCAGCTCAGGAGCAAAATGTGAGTGCCTGAGATAAGAGACAGAGCTTTTTATGATCAAATTTATTTCATTAAATTTCATTACCTGCTTTACTTGCACCAGAGACTGCCAGAGGAAACTAAACATTGTACATTCACTACAAGATTCTCTCAAATTTTCACAACTAGTCCAAATCCATGGAAGTCACAGGGCCCTTTTCCCTTTGCATTGCAACACATCAACAATGGCAGGACACGAACTGCAGCACTGAGAGCTGAGCCCCTGGGTCCCAGGGGTACTTCAATGACCTCTGTGTGTGTGCCACGTGCATTTACCAACCCAGCCTCCTGGACAGGACAAATAACCCTGAACTAACCCAGAAAGGGAACCAAACACATTCCTGGGGGCTGGAGGGTGGCTGTGTGCAGTGCACAGGTGAGGACCAGCACCAGGCAGGTGTGGCAGTGCCAGAGTGCTCACCAGGACAAGTGCACAGCACACCTGGCCCGTGCTGCCAGGGCAGGAATGTTTTGTCACTGATGGAACAGGAATCAGATCCCTCCTGGGAAGTCAGGCAAGACTTGCCCTGCCAAGGGTGCTGGGAGGAAACCAGGCATTAACAGATCTTTATCTGACTAGTGCTTTTAAAAATACTTTTTCTTTGATCTAACAAGCATTAAGATAATGTCCCCCTGTTACTGCTCTGAATAGTTCCTTAAACATGCCAAAGACCCTTTCCCTATGGAGTTTCCTGCAGGAGGCATTGATCCCAGGGGCTCTCACACATCATCCCCTCACAGACTGCAGGGAAACATGTCAGGGGCTACAACTGAAACTGTCATCCTATCTGAAAGTCTATATCTCCCAAAGTGTATTTCCAACATGAAAACAGCTAAAATCACAATTATATTCCATTGCTGTGTGTGAAATCCAGAATGCCTGCATGACTTCCAAAGGGAAGCTCTGGAAAACAGCCACTGCACTGGCAGGAGTATTCCTGGAGGGAAGGGCTGACCCTGTCCTCACTGCCCAGCCTAAGATACACTGGAAAATGCTCTACAGGTACTGTCAGTGTACTTGCCTAAAAAGCAGCTTCTGGAAAATTTCAAGTTGCAAATTACTTTATAAATCACAAACCATTTTTCCTTAATCTTGCCAATTTTAATGAAGAAAACCGTTAGCAATTCAATGTACAAAAGTCCAATAAAACATGATCTTTTTCTTTTAAATCAGTGAGTGGGTAAAGTTTGGGTTAAACTTATTCAACAGTAACTCTTCCAATTTCCACTAATAGAAATTTTTTTTTCTGATTTGACTAGAGGATAATGACAATCCAGAAATAAATAGCTATAAATACATTCATTGTTCCTATTCCAAAAACTCATCACATAGGGAAGACATAAAACTGAAATTAACTTGTTTGAGTGTTCCTTTACAATGAGAGATGGGCGAGTTAGAGCAGAGTGACTGGACAGGAGAGAAAACAAGTAGGGCAGAAATTGGTCCAGTATTGACATTCATGAACATACCAGTTAGCAAAATTCATCCTTTAAATGACACTACTCAGTTGATTTTTTTTATTTGCTTGGGGTATACATAATGAAAGCAGTTTCCTTGGAATCTTTGCTAGGACAGGTATAGCACCCAGAGACACTGTAACCACCCCTTCTGTCTGCATGTGTGTGTGTAGTTATATACAGAGTCATGCACCCACACACACAGCCAAGATCCGGCACCGGCGTCCCTCCGGCGTCACTCGTCATTGGCAGCACTCGTTCCTCTCACTTGGCCTTGGTTACGCAGCTGTGGAGAGAGGAAGTGCAATTTCTGCATTAGCAGCTTCTTCAGACAGAGCTCCAAGCATGCAGGGAGATTATCTCCAGGGAAAAGCAGGACAGGCCCTCAGAACACCACCGGGACTGAGGGTCGCACCAAAGCAATGCCGGCTGCTGAGGGAATCTCAGTGGGAGCTGTCCCTGGGCAGGACCTGCCCCCAGGGGTGGGAGCAGCTCCCTTCACTGGGGAGCCCACACACATCAGTGGGATGTGGCACCCTAGGGCTGGCATGTTACAGAAGTCCCAGTGAGGAACAGCAGCACCGAAGTGCTGGGCACCAGCACCAAGAGCCTGTAACTCCTGGGGAAGCTGCTCCTGCAGTAACGGTTCTGACACAGTTTGGTGTCTATAAAGACCAAGTGGAACTGGATTTCAAGAACTGAACGTGTTTGGAAGGTGACACTGCACAGCTTCCCTAAGTGACATGGGCCAAGTCCACAGATCACTTTGCTACTGCAAATTTGTGTGCAGCAAAGCCACGCTGGCGTGTCCGACTGTGACAAGGGGCGGGCGCCAGGCTCAGCTCATCACCACGACAGCAGCACATCCCACACCTGCACTGGGTGAGCATCAGCCACCAGGGCAGGAGGCCAACGCTGCAGGAATGCTGCTCCCAGCCTTAGTGCCTGCATCAGTGCCCAGCTGGTGTGTCCTGGGCACCGTGGGTCAGTCCCACCTGCTGATCACCACACCGCTACCGAGCAGGAGGAAGGTAAGGCCCACATGGGTTATGTGGACATTAAGATGATTTCTGCTAGCAATTCCCATCCAAAAAGAACATTAATCCCTCTTCTCCTTTTCCATCCAGCAGTTGACTTACACAGCTCGCTTTGCCTCAGAACCTACAGAGAACTCCTCTAGACGTCCGCAGCCAAAGTGCCTCGAACGGAACCCTTCTTACGCATCTGGAGTGAAATAAAACGTGAGCTCCACACACAGAACCTGCCACGCCGTGGTTAGTATGAGAGAGGGGATGACCTGCAGGGCCAGGATCTGCTTCTCCCTGGCCAGGGCCAGGACCAGCTACAGCTCAGGGGGTTTGGCCATGGTGTGGTATTTTTTTTTTGGCAAGGAGACCTGGGAACTGGAGAGCAGCTGTAAACAAGGCTGCTTGAATTTTTACCAAGGCCACGATGCTCCAGCATGGAATCACTGCTCAGGACACCCAGTGTGGCATCTCTACCCTCACACAGGCATGAGAGAGGTTGGTCACAGGGCCTTGGCTGGACCAGATGCTTTCCTACTCTGCACTGATGAACTGATGCATGTTTCATGGAGCAGAGGTGCTTCTCATCTCCAGCATCCAGAGACAGAATCCACCAAGGGAAACATAAACAGTGATAAAAAGATGGACTGGGATAGAGGAACTCTGGAAGAACACTGATGAGGATTCAGAGAGTAACAGAAAGTAACAAAAGCAGAGATCCTGACTATAAAAATTCACTGAAGATGAAGCACAGGAGCAACAAAAGAACTGGAATGTGCACAGAACCCAGAGAAAGATCAGCTTGGAGCAGAAGGAAGAAAGGGTGTTCATGAGAAGGGGAGAATACCAGGACACTGTGTGGGAAAGGACATGCACTACCAACCCTGCTTTGTGCCTGGTTTGGCTCCCAGCATCACAGAACTGCCTAGGGCAGCCCTGTCCAACCCTGACCACTCTGCAGGGACAGGGGCATGGATGCATCTGTGTCACACTGAGCACCTCATCCCTGAGCACTCACTTCCCAAGGTCCTGGCCATAAAACACACTTTGTGGTGCACTGGGGATGTAATGGCAGTTACTGGTGAGCACAATGGATGGAGCAGCTGAATATGCAACAAGATGACAAATTATTTTGGATAAAACTGGCATTCATAGTATTTGGCAGTGACATTTTTGCCCTTATGTTGTCCAATAACACACTGCACCACAAATCCATGGAAATTACATCATTTATAGGTGTTTGTAGATATCCCTCCTGCAACAACTGGAAAAGCCCAAGACAGTAGGTCTCCACTCCTCTCACATTTCACAATATCCACAGAAATCTGGGTTAGTGCAGCACTATACATTTATCTTGTGAAAAAAAAAAACAAACCAAACCAAACCAACTTTTTCAACAACACACAAATTCCAAATTCCTGACACTAACATCTTACACAACAAGTTATTTGCAAAAAACAATTTGCCTTTCCAAATGAAAAAATATTAAGTAAATATGCTTGATGTTTAAGAATAAGGATAAATATTACACCCAGAGACATATGAGCTGGGTTTGGCTTAAGGTAAGAACTAAAAGAGCAGCAAATATTTTGGAAAAAAAATATTTAAAAGGAGCTACTTACCAGTGAGAAATGTGAAACAAAACATCCACAGTCCACAGAGACACAAAGGAACAATTTAATCATGCACACAGGTGTGTCAGGTTCTACTGCCTCTCTCCTCACTGCCACTACCCTTGCTCAGGGAAACTGGATAAAATCTGTTTCAGTCCAAATGAAGAACTATGGATGTGCAAAAGGGAACCCCTCTGGCAAAAATCAGTTTAGAGAGGACAGCTGTTATGCTCCCTCCTCCACAGACACCTGGGAACAGGTGGCTCTAGGAACAGGATCAGGCATAAATTAGAATTCAAGAAGAAACCCCTGTGATTTGAGAGAACAACTGCCAAAAACACCCAAGGGCCCGTGAGAGAGCACAAGATCTGCAAGAGTGAGTGAACACCAACCTTGTCCAAAGTGCATTCTGGGGCTGCTGACCCAAACCTCCAGCTAATGGGAAAAGAGTTCAGCACAGGACCATGAAGAAACACTTCTACATCCCTACACAGCCCTTCCACACTGTTTGGAAAGTCCCTGCAGAGCACGAGTGGGAAGGGAGGAGCTGCAGCTGGTTTGATACCAAGAGCAAAGACACACCAGGCACAAAATGTGTCAGAGCCCCTGCCCACAGCTGGTCTGAAGCCTTGGGCAACCAGGTTAGAGGTGCCTGGAATGGGTTAAACCATGCAAACAGCAAGCTGTAGCTGAAAACACATTGTGTCTTGGAAGAACCAAGACACTGGAACTGTCTGGGTAACCTGACTGCGTTTGGGGCATGAAGCAATTGTCAAAATGGGAAGGAAATACAACTGCAAATCCAAGAACTGCAAAAATGGCAATGGGATTTAACACAGGAGAGGTTCATGCCAAAGGTTGTGTTCTGGAAAGACTCTACAGAAGAAGGCTTCCTTCCCAGCCTGTGGTGGTCCTCTGCCTCTGAGTGGAGAGAGCAGTGACACTGCCCTAAGGCTGAGCTTTCCCCCAGACATCAGCCCACGACACGTCAGGCCACAGGGATTTGGTCCTCACAGCCACTAAAGCATGACATGACCTCAGCTGATTTTACTGACTTCCTTTTTGGAAGTAAAACTTTGGTTTGGTGTGCTAATGAGAAGTGGAACAGCTGACAGGTGACACAAACTTGCTTGAAAACATGCTTGAAGAGAAAAAGTAATCAGATCTAGCGATGACTAGAAATGAAACAAAGCAAGACACACGATGGAACAGGACAGTGACAGCTCTGAGCTCCAACCAGCAAGGGGCAAAAGAGCCCTGAACAGGACTTTGTGCAATGGGTGTGGTGCCATAAACACAGAGGCAGCCAGGGCAGACATCCTGCACTTAGTGACATCAGAGGGACTTACCTTGCAGCCCCTTCCAGCGTGACAGCACAGAATGCAGCAGCTTGAAGCACATGGGGCTGCACTCAAGGGGCCACAGCACCCATCAGCATTGCCCAAACACACACACAGGCAGGGACACCACACAGTGCCTCAGCTTCTGCACAGGTAAATCTGCAGGTAGAAGCATGCACATCTGAGCCTTAAAAAAAGAAAAAGCTTTCTTACCGCTTCCAGCTCCTTCTGGGTTTCATCCTCCATTCTCCTGATGTCCTCCATAGTCAGCTCAATCCACTTGTCAATCCAACAGAAGAGCTGGCGGTGGAAGTTGGTAAATATCCTTTTTTCTTGCTTTAAGAAGATAAAGAAGCATTAGATCACAGATAAGGGCTGGTGAAGTGATAGCAGCTGCTCAGTTTGAAGAGTTAAAATCTTCAAGTGAATGCTGCTTCACACTGTTAGGATTCAGCCACCTCACACCCCTGGATACAATTTAAATTCACCTCATTTCTCAAATGCTTTAACATGGAAAAAATGAACAGATTTCACCATCAAAAAAAGAGTTTCAAGAAAGCTCAGCCATTCACATTACTTGAGAATTATGGAATATTGTCAAAATCTGTTTAAAATCTTGGCAGCTCCAAGGTGGCAGCAGCCAAACCAGAACAGCCACTTCCTGAAGATTTTGCTTTTTTTTCCCTAGAGAATTGTTCTGGTACTACCAGTGAAGCCCCACTTGCAGCAAACCAAGACACAAATGGTTTGACTGGCTGGGGAAATGGACAGGAATTCCCTGGCTGTGAGCAACAGGAAACTGCACCACTGTTCCTGCTCAAACCCCCACATCAACAGAGCCCCAAAAGGCAGAAGTACTCACCTTTTGTATAAAGTTTTCAACTTTGTTCTGCAGTCCCCACCACTTAAATTTGATGGTCACCAATTTGTAAGCACACATTTTGGGACACTCCTCATCGGTTGCTAACTCCTTCTGTTTGGGGATAATAGAAAAGAAGTTTTAATGCTTTAAACGTTTAATTATTAGAAATTATATTTCTAATTAGTGCATTAGAATGATAAACAATAGAATTAGTTTATAGCAAATTAATTAAATTTAGCTATGTTGTTATGATAATAAAGTATAATTTTAAGCATTATTACAGAAAAACAACATTTTAATCAGTAACTTGGGGCTGTTCCTGACAGACTCCCTGTGCTTCACTGCAGGGCACAGCAGTGGGCTGTGCTCAATTCCTGTAGGGAATTTCCTGGTGTGGCACACACAGCCCATTCCCTCCTGGGAGACATTCTGATGGCTGCCAGGGGGTACTGGCAAGCTCTGTGCTGCTCTTGGGGTGTCACAGGGGGGATGTGCTGGGCCACAGAAAACTTGTTTCTCAACTGGAGTTGAGCCAAGTCCTGAAGGAACCATGAACTTCGTTCTTCTGCTGATAAAGACTTCATATGGCTGTAACAACAGTCCCTGGTACCTTCCAGTTTGGCCCCAGAGGTCCTCTCTTCGTCTTAACTGACTGGAATAATGCAGGATCTTCATCAGCTTTGTAGTCCTGTAACATAAAACACTCTGAGAGTCAGAAAACACCACCAGATTCAACATCCCACTGTGTTAAGCTTCTGCTCAGGGCTGCCAGAACGGCTCCCTGAGTGCTCTGGAGCAGGATGGGTGCAGCACAGCTGCCAGGCTGCCTCCATGGCCCCATGAGACCTGCTCCCAACACCAGAGCTCTCCAGGGCTGCCTGTGCTGTGCACACTGTCACATCTGCACTGGCCCACTGGGTTTGTGAGCCCTGAGAGGAGGAGAAGGCAGTAATTCAGCAACCAGCATGCTAAAGCTGCAAAACACAGCTGGGGAGGCAGGACAGGAGGCAAGAAGGCAGAAGCCACTCCCTTACACAATCAAACTCTGAGATCCCAGCCTGAGCACACACGGCACTGCCTCACCATGGACAGCTCTGCTCAGCCCCTGGGCATGGGGGGAAAGCCAATGGGTGCAGAGCTGAAAGGGACAAATGCTTCCAACAGATGGGTTTACTGAATTTTACTGATGAGGGGTATGAAAATGATTATTTGGTAAAGATGCTGCCAGGGAAGCACAGAAAGGATTAAAAGCTCTGGGCTCAGTGAAAGCAAGTAAGGTTTATACTGTGTATAAAAAGCATTTATCCAAGATTATCATAACACTCCCACAGCCCAACTGTAACAATTTAAGTTGCTTCAAAGCAGAACAAATGCTTGGTAGGTGCTACAGAAAAGCCCAAGAAAGTTTAGCAGAGTTTAAGCTCTCATTTTTAGAGTTTCAGTGAAGCCAAAATCTGCAGAACACAGAGTGAAAGAAACACCTCCAAGAGAAGCAGCTCCTGGCTGCTGAAGACCACATCAGTTTTCAGCTCCTCCATCAGCACAGAGGAACAAGGGCTACTTCTAGACTCAGTTCTGAATCCACAGAGCAAGGCTACACATAGTAACTGTTAATGCTTTCACAGACATTCTGACATTTACAAAAACCTACTGCAAGCCAAATGGAGCTGAAAAATCCAGGAAGTCCTCTCAGAGGAATGCAATTTCACTTACAGGACATCAACACTTACACTTTCTTCTCCCCAGTTTTCTCTCATTGTTCCCACTTCTTTTAACACACCTACCTACACTGCATATTAAAATAGGCTGAAGAAACCCTAATTCATCTAGAAAATGTTACTAGGTGTTTAAACTTTCATATTGAGGACTCAAATATATACTTTAGGAATTGAACAGATATTTCCTAGAAGCAGCCAAGTGAGTGAAGACATTTCAGTCCCATTGCTAATCAGTGTTTTATGAACTTCCACAAACCAGGACACTCCTTTAGCTCTCCCTCTAAGCTGAAACAACACTCTAGTTTGAAGAACTCACACAACAGTCAGCCAACCTCAGCAGGGGCTGCCCTGGTGCTCCACAAGCCTTCCCCTGCCTCCCAGCCCAAGGAACCAGCATTAGCACTGTACAACAACACTTCAACATTTAAAGTTCTGAATTATTATAATTGCAGAAAGACTACAAGCCATAGTTGTCACATGAATTTTAGTGAAACCCACTTATTCATGATTTTACTGTAATAAAGCACATGTCCTTTCCACAGACATCACAAAGAGCAAATACACAGCAGCACATGATGTCAGCCCTGAGTGCCTTCCTGCTGCACTGAGCCAGAGCCACTGGAGTGTCTGAGAGCAACTTCTCATCTCACAAGTTATTTCCAAATACTGTGGGAGAAGACAACTCCAATCCACTGGAATCCTCAGGTTCTGCATCTTCCTAGGGGCTCAGTGTGATACACTTCTTAAAAATTATTTCTTGACAATCCTTGTGTGGAAAAAAAGGCATCTTCTTTACATTTAAATCACCTTTAAGATACCTATGCAAGTACTACAGCAAAATATTTTTACAGAAATACACTGAATGTTTTAAATTACTGATCATGACTGCCTTTTAAAAATTTCACTCAACCACTGCAGAGAAGACACTGCAGTGAATCAAGCTAAAGCAATGGATAAACAACTTTGCTCTATGTATTATAATTGTTGGCAGAACTCCTGCTGGTTTGGGGCAGCAAAGTGCCAAACAGAAACACAAGAATTCCACATCTTAGTGCCAGCTATTTATAAATAAAACCAGGTACTGCATTGAGACAACCCTGAATTTATTTTCACTGTGTGAACACTCTGCCAAGGCAGAGCTCTCTGTAGTGGGGTGAGGCATGAGGCATTTAAACTGAGCTGCATGTGCAGCCTGGATCTGCCTGGTTTATGGAGTGGAATGATTTGTCTGGATAGCCCAGGGACACTCAAGACCACACGAAGCTGTTACCTGCCATCCTACCTCCCACTGCACAGGGACACTGGCAAAAAGCAACTGTGCTCTTGCATTTAAATAAAAATAACCACAGCTGGAAACACTGGGGAAGAAAATATTATCTATGAGTAAAATGTAGGAGTGAAAAGAGAAATTCCAAGAAAATACATGAGTCAGGGTAAAGTTTCCTATGCTAGAGACAAAAGCTTTGAACCAAGACTTCTCAGAACTCAGTTAACCCAAATCCTGTTAAGGACAGGAAAAACCCTTTATAGACTAAAGCCTAGATGGACAGGAGAGCATTGTAGGAACTCTTCTCCACACACAAATCCTACAAGCATGCAGGGAAGAAGACTGGACTAGAGCCAAAGTACAAATAAACAATTCTTTGCAGAGTTTAAGGAAAGTATCTGTGCAGCAAGAGCTTAACTCCTGACAACAACAAGTCCTTCTTAGGAAGAAAAAGAAGGAGCAAATATTACAGCTCAAACCCCCAAAGCCCTCTGGAAAGCCAGACAGGCAAACATCAGCCTGCAGCAGAGTAACAAGACAGAGGAGCAAAACCATTTCAAAGAAATACACAAATATAATTTCACAGGCAGTTTCTGCTCAAATTCTCAATATAATATGCATGAATGCAACCATTTATTATAAAGAATTGTTTAGAGAGACCGTGAGCCACACACAATAAAGTAACATCACCACAAACCCAGAATCTGGGCACTTTACAATTCTCCTTCTCAGCCTTTAGATCTGCTCAGAGTGCTAACTGTGCTCCTGAGAACTCACGGTTCACTTTCAAATGGTATAAAAAAATCAAAGCACATATTCAAGACAGAATGATTTTAAGAAAACTTTTAGAATCTAACATGAGAATTACACCAGTCTGATGCCTGATCTGCACACCCATGACAATGGAACTGAACATGGAGGGGCATCTCACTGACTCTGTAGGTAGACACAAATTCTGGCTTTCCAGCTCAATATTGTGTGAGTGTTTTAAGCAAGAGAATGTACACACTACTGATGTTATAGAACAAAAAACTCACATACAGATCCTGTGGAAGGAAACACCCACCAGCACTTCCCTCCAATGTCATCCACAGCTCTGAGTGCTCATTCACAGCACAACAGAAAACCAAAATCAGGTTTATCCAAGCCTGTCCTACTCCCATTCCAGTGCATTATTCCCACATCTCACAACTGGAACAGTCACCAGCACCACAGCACACTGCCCTGACACACACTCCTGTGTTCAAGGTAGGCTCAGCTAAATGGCTTTTAATAAAAAATGCCTTGCAATCACTCCCATCTCCTGAAGAGCCCTGCAGCTACAGCACAGCTCTCAGGGGAACCACTGCCTGAGATCACCTTTGAAAGAATGCCAAGGTTCACATGAGACATGAAACCAGCCTGGCTATCACAGACACATCGTGGTGCCATGCCCAGAGCCAGAAGTTAAAGGTCTCTAGGAATGAGGCTGGAAGAGATGAATATTTATAAACACCCAGGACAGGATGAAAAGAGGGACATAAAACTAAAAGCATATCATGTTTGTAAACAGATAGGCTGCCCCATGGGATGTGTCACTGCATGATGATTCCAAGGTTCAGCACTGATAATGTGGAGCTGTTTAGATGCTTATCAAAATTAAGTCTGAAATGGGAAAGAGCCACCTATCCTCTGTAACTCGAGAATCTTTTAACAGTTCCTTACAGACTACAGAAGAGCAATTGCAATATTCCAATGTATTTCCTCAAACTGTAGAAAAATGGACAGCACACAGAAATCCAAACTCTTAGGGCATGTGTAATCTGACTGATTCGTACAAAATTGTGATTTTAGAACTTCAAGTAATAAAGATCCACTATGACCTAAACAAGACATTTAATGTCCTCATTGCACAAAAATAGCTCTAAACCTGATTTCAATTTGTTTTCACAACACTCTACTTTTCTACAAATTGTTTCCAAACCCACAGCCTCCTCTGATAATTGAGTGCTCATTTTTGCTTACACTTTAAAAAGTCTTTCTCTCCTGGGAAGTCACTTTCATACACAAACAACTTTAGGTGACACAGACTGCATGCTGGAGGTGATTAAGGGAAGGCAGGGTTAAATGTGTACCTAAAGAAAGTCACAACTGTCACCCAAATTATTTCTGTACATACTTAAATGAGAACAAGTACATGCATGCCATCAGTAACTTAAAGAAAATTATTTTTTCATGTTTATGCTGATTGTAGCTCTGAAACTAAACTGCAGCACCAGAGGAGGGTGGACAATGTTCATTCACAGAACAAAAAGATACAACTTGAATACATGAAAACTTTTTCAACACTGCTGGATTTTATAGATGTAGCTGCATTGTTTCAGTTCTACTGCTCCCTGAGGTTGTACATTTGAGCTGCTTTTCCAGGTAAAACTATGCTTGAGAAGATAAATGTACAAATAAAATTTTCCTTTGGTAACTCCTGACTATTCCTTTCCCCTAAAAAATGGAGCAGACCAAAAAAACTCACCCAGCCATTTAGAAAGATAATTCCCAAACAAGCATCATAACAAAAAAAAAATCCCAAACCATAAAAAGCACATGTTTTCAGACATTACCCCATGGAGTGAACTGGTGATTGCTTGAATATCACTGAACAAAGATGAAGAAACTGCAGGAAAAGAACATCTGAACAAACAGAACACAGGGAAAACAGGTGATGCTTTTTAGGGGACTTTTACTTCAGTCTTGGCAATTTTGTAATGATGTAGCTGAACTTCTAAGAAAAAAAAAATTCAAGTTCCATTACCTAAATTTGATAAAGATATCAGCACAAATAGAAAGTGCCTCTCCTGAAGTCCTAAGAAGTGAAGAGAGAGAAGATAAAGGCCAGAAAGTGCAGACTCTTATAACAGAAGAAACTCCAAGTGTGAGTCCCAGAGAATTCCTGATGTCTAATCTCAGAAGGGGAAAACAGGTAAACAGCAAGGATGTTAGTCTGCAGGTAACTCAGAGCTACCAGTGTCTGCTAAGAGTTTAATCACAAAGCCAGGCTTTGGTTAATGAAGTCAGGACTTAGCAAAACAGAGTTTCTGAGAGAAGAAATAGAAATAAAAAATACAGTCACGTGGTGAAAATGAATCCCAAGTATTCCCACACAAAAATGGGCTTTACTGGGAGTTTGAATCTGAAAAAATCTGCTAAAATATTTGCTAAAAGTGGAAATGCTGCTGGAAGTTTATAAAAAGGAAAGAGAAATGTAGAAACATCAGAAGAGACTTAAGACTCTGGATGAGACCACTCTGCACTCAGTTTTGATACTCGGTAGGTCAAATACATGAGAGAAAAAAGAAAAGAGGATAATGTACTGAAAAGAGTTCCAAGGACTTCCTGCAAAGAAGTCCTCTCCCCAAAATGTAGAATATCCAAAAATCTACTTCCAGAAAATAACAGTAAAATAAAGAGCCTCTCCTACAAAACCAAGAGAATCACATTTATTGTGCAAACACAGTCTCCATATTAGTGCCTAGCATTTCCCTACTGTCCAAAAAATATTCCACATCCAACAGTCCAGCTGTTACAATTTAACAAACCAGGCAACAGCCCCAGCAGATCCAGATGTGCAGAAAGAATCAGCAGTAAAACAAAAGTAAGGGAGGAACATAAATGAATGGTTCTGTTCAAGACACTTTTCATGTCCCTGTTGGGTGAAATCCACACCATTTTAGCTTATTCACCATGAACACAAAGCACAGGTGGGATCAGCTGCATGCTACACCCCAGGCCCAACAGCAGAACATTTCCTTACCCCTGGTTCTACTTGAGTTCTATCTGCAATGTCAATATGGACAACCTCAACACTCTTCCATGTGTTTGGATCTAAATTGTGAACCTGCAAAAAGAAAAGAAAAAGAAGGAATTATTCCATGCTGGGAATCACAGAGATGCACCTTGTGCAGTCCATGTGTGTGCCAGGGAGTTTTCCAGGATGCTGTAAAGGCAGCATTCTCCAAACCCACCCTGTCTCCTTCTGCCTTTCTCAAAGGCAATGATCTCCACAAGTACAGTTTAATTCACTCACTAACCAATTTTAAACCAGCACAAGCCTTCACTTCTTGTGCATTCAGGAAACCTGGATTTAAGATGAAGCTGTATTCATCTGTCACATTTGTTAGCACTAATGAAATCAAGCTCTAATTAGAACCATTACCCATTCCATAACCTGCATGAACTTTTCAAGCTAGAAAGGTGTAAAAATTCCAAGTGCAAATATGCAGATTTCAATAATCCAACTGATCTCACAGGTTCCCTGAATCACAGGACTGCCTTGCAGGGGGGGCAGGTGTAGTCTGAGGGTGTGTAAAGGTCTGAGGACAGAATCAGCTCCACACCTGTGGTCTGTCCAGCACACCTAAACTCAGTTACAGCCAGTGGAGCTGTTCAAGAACAATCCCCCTTCAGTGCAGCACATCCAGAGTTACAGCTCACCCAAGCACTGCAAACAGTCTCACAACTACTCCTCTCTGGATGGTTTATCAATGTTTGTCACCCCACATCAAAATTTTCCTGAAGGGACACATGAACCAAATTGTCTGGGGAGCAAAACATGAACATCACCAGCTGGGAGAATTTACAGAGGCAGCTTCAACATTTAACTACAGAGTGTTCACAGATTGACTCCAGTGGTCTTGTGGAACCTGTTTCCAAGTAAACTTGTCAGCCTAACTCTCGGTAGCATGTCTATGGTAAAAGAGCATGAAATAAAAAAAGGACTTGCTGAAAAGCTATTTAAGTATTTGCACGAGAATCAAGCATCTGTATTGACCTCTAAACATAAAAACCAGACCCCTTCTCCTGTCCTTGGATCTCCTTAGATGAGACAGCTTGACCACCTTGCAATGACCTGAAAAATGCTTTTCTTGCTTTACTCACTGGTCAGGCATTACTTTATGCAGCAATTACCCACCATCACCAGGTATACAATACTTTATCTGTACTCATTGTACCATACACTAAGGCCTGGTATCCAAACCCCAACTCACGTTCTCTGTTGTTCCCAAATCCGGTTTATGCCAGGTCTCAATTTTTATGAAGAAGTCATCTTTCATGTATTCATTCTGTAAGAATTAAAAGCAAAAAGCACCAGTCTGATTACATCTCTCTGCTCTAAGTTTAGATCACACAAGCCACTACTAATCCCTGACTAGCAACACAATCTATTGAAATTACCAGAGAAACTGCTCCCTTACCTACACACAGAAATAGGTCCATGATAATCTTGAACTAGAGCAGTGATAGTAAATTAAAACCAGCCATGTTTAAGAAATCCAGCTCTACCTGTGCACACCAACAGAAATAACCTTGCCATTTGCTGTCCTGCTTCCTCAACCCTGAAGTTCTTTACCTCAATGTTCAAGTACTTTTCAAATTATTAATCCTGCAGTTAGATGTTACTGTACAGCACAATTGCAATCATAAAGCTGGATCATAATGGTCCAGCTGCCAACAAATTGTACAGCTAAAGGAATTCCAGAAGTCAGAGGGCACACAGTGTGTGCACAGGCACCATGGCCAGTCAAGCTCAACAGTTCAAACTCCCTTGTTACTCCTGGTGTCACATCCACATGGTAACAATCTAAACCATGTTTGCAAGTGAGCAGATAAAGCAGTTTAACATTTAACCAATATGTTTTCATTAAACAGGCCACCAAAACATGTAAAATGGTATTAAAATCTTAAAAAACCAAACCCAAACCCTGAGCTGTGCTGGTCCATTTAGATTCCCAATTACTCCATTTTAACTGAGGCAGGAATTCATTTTACAGCAATGGCATTTCAGACAGGCAGGAACTGATTCCATTTCCCTGCTCTTCCTGCATTCAGGAGTGTAGAAACCTCTGGTATGTCACATTTCCCCTCCCACTTTTTTTCAGCATTATGTCTTACCAGGACAGACATTACGCATCTGTAATGGCAATTAAAGGCATGAAAGAAGACATAGAAAATGAAATAATTTCTCTGACAAATTACAGGTCTAATTAAAGCCACATGCAGACAAATAAAGTAACAGGGAGCTCTACACCAGCAAGGCACATCTGACAAGCTGGAGCCAGACAACTGCAGAGGTAATAACAGACAAAATATATCTCAAAAACCCCCAAAATATGACTGGTAGGATTTCAAATACTCACTGTCACAACTGGTGTCATTGGGAAACACGTGCAATGAAAAGGAAAAGAAAACACAGAGCATTGTTAGATACAATTGTTTCTGAAAGGTCTGACACATAAAGACACCAACAAAAGAACACACATGGGGGAGACTCACTTGTTCTACAGTAGGGATATGCATTCCAGGCCTTCTCATGGAACACCAGGGAGCCTTCTGGAGCAATCATCCTTACAAACCCAGGGACTTTACTGGGAAAACAAACACAGACAACATGTTTAAAATCCTGCCAGCTGAAATTCCTCACTGGTTCCTTCCACTCCAACAAGAAAGGCACAATTCTACCCAAGCATTTGAGGTGTTATGTACATTGCCACGTGCAGTGAAATACACAAAAACCTTCCTGAACACAACATGATTAAGAAAAAAATGGGAAAGGTAATAACAAGATAATTGAGAGTGAGCTGTGTGATCACAAGGAAAGCTGTGCTATCCTTCCTCTTGCACAGCAGCAAAGACACCTGCTGAGGCACAGCACTGCTCAGAGCCCTCACCTCCAGCTCCGCCGGCGGAACTCAAACTTTATGTCCCACTCACCTCTGACCCCTGTCTAGAGCAAGCAAACACAATTCTTTCAGCTGTCCCAGACAAGTATCCCACATATTTAAAATCCACCACATTTCATACCTCACCACAGCACTCATGCACAATTCAGCAAATTACAAAGTGGCAGGAAAACACAGAAAAGTGTCCCAGAATAGCAAACAATGGAAGGCTACCCTCACCTTTAAACATTCTTACTCAACAGCAAGGGATTACAACGTGCATCAGGGCTTTTCTCACCTCTTTAAATGATAGATTTTGTGAGTGTATTGTCCCTTCTCGCCATCCTGTTCATAAGGCTCATTTTTTAAGACCTGAATTCCTTCCCCACCTCCTGTTTCGTTTTTGCTAGCTTCTGCCACAGAATAAAGTTGCCCAACTTGATACTGAAAAGGGAAGAGAAGTCAAATGTTAGCACCAAAGCTGGCCAAAACTTTTAACGTGCTGAAAACAATCAGTTGTTTCCTCTGACAATTCAGTAGTATAAAAAAGATCAGCAAAGTAAAATACACCATACAAAATATATTTAGTGAACTCTTTTTGGCAACATACATCTGCAGCTCACAAACACCAGGTCTTCACCCAGGTTGTTCCATAGCAACCCAACACTTTGGTGCACACCATAACTTCATTTTTCCTGCCCCAAGAGCTAAGTGTATTTGCTGCTCTTCGCTGCACCAAGAAATATCAATTTTGAGTTGAGAGATTTTGGAGTGACTGATTTCCAATTCACACTTTCAACCCACTAAGTACTGCCCTTACAGGACCCAGGAAATGCACACTACAGAACAAGTGTAATGTTTCCCTCAGAAGCACATTGAAGCCCCTGTCATGACAGACATCCCATCATGACTCTCATTTAAATGTATTTCAGTGGCATTTGAACTGCTGGCTTCAGATCTGGGAAGACAATTCCTACACCTGTGGCTTCAGGAAAAGGCTTGAAGCCCCTCAGTGCTGGATCAGCAGCAAAGTGCTGCCACAGGGCACAGCTGTACTGGTGGCAGGGGAAGGCCCAGAATACCTCAAGGTTCTGGGCTGCATCTGCTTCCTTGGAAATTCCTTGGCCAGAACAGGGCTCACACCTGTGACACGCATTTCTGTCAGCACAGCCACAGCACACGGAATGTTTGGACTCAAGCTGGTCACATTTCTGACACCAAACCCCCTCCCACTCCTCAGTCTGAACAAAGCAGGGAGGATCAGGACATACCTCTTGCACGGAGCAAGGTAAAACCACTCGGCTGAAAGTGGAAAAGAGAAAAATCAGCAAAATTTATCATTAGACTTCACCTGCAGATAACAGATATAACACAGATGTTCAAGAAAGAAGTGTCAAAAGGAGACAACTCATGTTTTCTCTTCAGAAATCTCTGTGACAGGGAGGCTTTGGACAACAAACCCAAGCAAAGTTCAGTGCCAGATCCGCTACAAAGGGAAAAACAAGGGATGGAATATGATAGAAGCTGCACAAGAGTCGGGAAATCTGGGATCTACTTCCAGCTCTGTCATAATAACTTTGTCTTATGCGAAATTTGTTTATAAACTTTTGAACCTACACATTTACTACCACTGAGGCTACATTCCCTGGACTTTGAAGTAGTTAGCAGCCCAGAGGTGGGACAGAGAAACGAACCAGCTTGTGCTTTGCTGGCAGGAGCCCGCACGGGAGGGATCTACCCGGGAGCAGGGGGCCGGGGGCCGGGACAGCCACTGCGGGGCTGTCGCCACTGCCACCCGAGCTGTTCCCAAGGAAAGCGGGCAGGAATCAGCGCGGCCCCGCCGCCTCCCCACGGCACGGCCAGACCCGACCCGGGGGCCGGAGCTCGCGGACCGGCCGGTGCGGGCCCGCGGCTCCC
>VYXF01001449.1:26243-98793 GCA_013397295.1 Polioptila caerulea
AGAGAGCGGGGATAGAGAGCGGGGATAGAGAACGGGGACAGAGAACGGGGATAGAGAGCGGGGATAGAGAACGGGGATAGAGAACGGGCATAGAGAACGGGCATACAGCGAGGACAAACAGCGGGGAACGGGGCCAGAGAGCGGTGCCGGCGGTTCCCGGTACCGAGCGCGGCCCCTCCGCGCTGCCCGGCGGCGGGGCCGGGCCGGTGCCGCACAGCCCGGGTTGCCCGCTCGGCGCTGTCGGGCCCTCCCAGGTGTTTTCCATAGCCGAATGGGGTCACCCCCAGCGCCCTCCCGGCGCTGCGCTGTGGCTGAATTTCGGGGGGCACCGCGGGCGGCTCCGCCGGCCTTGGCACTCGGTTCTCGGCGAGTGCTGCCTGCACCGCCGCTGTCCGCCCCCTCCTCTGCATCTGCCACACGGGGGAAGCTAAAATTCCCTTTTCCATTCGGTTTCAAGCAAAATCCTTTACTCGCGGATCCCGGTTAACTCAGGACTGCGCCTCTATTGCCAAGCAAATGAAACCACACCGAATCCGTGGCGGGCTCGCTTTCCGCGGCCAATGCCGCCCTCTTGTGAGACCATTTCTTTCAGCCTCCATCGCAGTCACCAGGACGCCAGGGATTGATAACGACCTGACTACCTAAAAAAGTTCGGCCAGGCTGGGGCTTCTACCTTCAGCTGGCATTAAAAAATATTAAATGAAAGCAGTCTGCAGGTGTAAAAGCTCTGAAACACTGAAAGAAGGCGGAAATCAGCCCCAAGTGGAGCCTTTCCGGGCTGTGAGGAACCTGGAACACTGCTCCTGGAGGAGAGGAATTCCAGGGGTGCTGGGGCAGTGATTCCGGCCAGTGCAGGACAGTGTGACTGGGACAAGTTCTACCGAGGCTCCTGGCTGGGGGGCAGAGGGATGGGACCAGCCAAGGCATGGTCTGTGTGTAGAATTTGGCTTTATCCAGGTTTACATAATGATTGAAGTTATCCCGTGGCAAAATGCTGCCCTAAGAACAAAGCAGCCAAGAAGCCTACTTCCACTTTGAGGTTGTCAAAAATTGTAATTCAAGGAAAACTACGAGGTTTACTTAAAATAATGTATTCTAAATATATTGATTTGCTTTCTAGTTCCTGAGCATTAGCTTTCATTTTTTTTCCCAGGTGTTTTCCACAGCCATGCAGACTTTTGCTTTCCCTCTGCTTGAAATGCACACACAAAGGTAAAACCAGGTAAACTGCAAAGAAAAAAACCCAACCAAGCTCCACACTTGTGTTCCAATGGTCTTTTCCCCAGAGGTGACCCATGGCCCTCTCTGCAGCCCCCCTGGATCCCACATTTCCTCTGCCAGGAACCAGAACCAACGAGACATTTACACGAAGAACAGAAATGCAGATAAAATTCAGTGCTGCCAAACTCTCCTCCCCCACAGAAAAGGCTGTAAGGAAAGCCCTCTGCAGGCTCTTCCTGTGGACACATTTCCATGGAAGTCCTTGACAGTGGCTGAGGCCTGCCCTGGCTCTGGCCAGGAGGCACAGCAGCGATCAGAGCTGTGCTGGGGCACAGCTGCAGGCTCTTGTAAATCTCTCTTTCCCCAAGCATTCAGGATTTTCCTTTATTTGGTTTTTGGAAACGCTGGCAGCGTGCAGTCCCTGCTGCTGCTCCTTCCCCATATGGACAACATTTGTCTGGTGTTTGCTCAGCCCCCAAACCCTCTGTTTACAGCTGCACCCTGCCACACACGACAGTGTCACAAGCAGCCACATCCCGCTGACCCCAGAGCTGGCACAGACAAACACTGGAGCCCAGCCCTGCCACAGCCTGGCTCGAGGAGGGGACGCTTCCCCAGGAGCTGCTGCTCAAGGCAGGGCTCCAGCCCAGCTCACCCTGGGGCAGAACCAGCACTGCCAGTGCCCCTGGCTGCTCTCAGCTCTGTGTGCTGTTCCATGTGTCTCCAATGCTTCCCCGGAGTACCAGGGCACCTTTCACATGGGGGCAGAAGGGAGATTTAACTCAAGTTCCAGGTGGGGAGACTCTCACCCCTTCAGCACTGGGCTCTCTCACGACCCTTTTGCTGCTACAAAGGGACATGAGCAAATACTGGTGCTCCCTGTCAGGAGAAGGAACAAGGAGCACTGGTAACAGGAACACTGCACTGCACAAAAAGGGGAGGGAAGTTCCAGAGGGAGCTGAGGAGAGCTGCCGGGAATTTCAGCCACACTCTGCCACAGGACACAATCACACAGGGGAGCTGGGTGTGGGCAGAGAGCAGCAAGACAACAACCACCCTTCCCCAACATCCTTCCAGATCAGGAGACCGAGGCACTGAGAGAACTCATGCTTTAATAGACACTGAAATCACAAAGAAGAAAAGGCCAAATGCCTTAGCAATTTCAATAAAAATATGAAAATCTTTTTACATGGTAAATTTCATAATATAAAAAGTTTAATGCTGTCTGGAAACAGAGTTTTAATTTACAAAGAAAGTCCATAGAGGCCAAACATGGCTAACACTGCACATAGGGAGAGCGAGTGCTGAAGGGCTGCTGCTGGGAAGCCTCTGCTGACCATCCTCTCTGGGTCACTGTCTCCAGAGCTCTTCTGCAGCTGAGGGGACGAGTGTCCACACACACGTGCAGCCCTGCTGGGCAGCATGGCAATGCAATGAACCCGAAACTGCTCAAACCCATTATCACCATCCAGCTGAAACTACCAGTGCTTCCTCACAGATTCACAGACACCTCTGTGCCCCTGGATCTGTTCTGCACCTTGGAAGAGATGTTCACAGAACGAGCTTGCCCTAATGAAAGAAAATATGGCCTAGAGTGATATGCATGGGTGTAGCACCCCCTCAATGCTTTCTCCTTGTTTCAGTAAGGTATGATTAAATAGAAGGAAAACTAGTATCAGGCCAGAGGTACAGGCTAACCAACAAAATCAAATTAAACTAGGTTTTGATCACAGGGGTTGTTTACTGTTCCCATTTAGTTGGAGCTAAAGACAGTCAATAAAAAAATCTGAAATCTCACACAGTAAAACATACAGGACAAAACCAAAACATTCTATGGCCTTGGGGAATGGTTGCATGTGGCAGGTTTAATGTGAAAGTGGTTAATACCTAATTGTTATTGCTCACTGTATTACGCAGTGTTGTCACTTGTACCATGCACAAATACAACAACGACAAATGCATTAAACCCACAGAAGGAATTCTAATAGCAAATGGAGAACAAGTGATTTTCAATTCCTGAATTTCTCCGCGTTTTGGGCAAACCTGATAAAACTCTTTTTTTCCTCACAAAGGGGTCGTTTCTCATTCAGGAGGTGGGGGAGTGAGGGACAAGGTGTGCAGTGTCTCCCAGCCACGAGTAAGCATGCATTTCATGGCTCCTGGCAAACCAATGGAAGTGACCTGTGCCAAGTCCATGGAGACCTATTTCCCAAAAGACTTGTTCTAGTGACACTCACCTTCCATATTTATACAACATCAAAAATTCCCCAAATACTGAACTTCCTCTACATCCAAACCCTTCCCTGCTTCTAATGCTCCCCCCTCCTTAAAAACAACAACAGAAGAACCACTCCCCCACACCCCCCACCCCGATTTAGCTCTGTCTGAAAGTTTTAAGCCAGCATGAAACCTGCTGGAGCACAGAAATGGGTCGTAACAAAATGGCAGCATAGAATTTCTACAGGTTAAGAGATCCTTTAGTTATGGAAGTAAACTACAACAAAGAGGCTTATTTCTGGCGTGTTATGCAGCACTACAGGGAGTATTTGCTGTTGCTATAAACAAAAAGCTGCCCACTTCCATCCTGGGTGTTCCTGGGATGTCGTTTCAAAAAGTTTATGCTGGTTAGAAACAGAGCAGGTCACATGAAGTCTCTCAGCAGTCCTGTGACCATAGCAAGTGGCATGATCAACAGCATCACTGTCCCCACAAGGGGTGAATGCTGTGCTGACTCATTTTGGCCCACTATTCTAATTTTTCCTGCCAAATGACACGAAGGTGATGTTTAGCACCAAACCATCACAGGAAGATGTCATGTACAGACAAATAACTTGCACCATAATGAGGTGAACAGATTGACTCAACTGTTCTGCTACATTGTGTACGAGTAGGTAACTATTCCTTCTCTCTGCGCTGAAAACTTTGGTGATCCCCCCTCCCTTGTTAGCTGGCTGTTACAACCCAGCCCAATATCCTTTGCCTTTAAGTGCTTGTGTTCATTTCTTGTGACGATAAAAAGGAAAACATTTTCCTGAAACCAACAGACTCCAGAATATTCTCACAGCATGCATCTGATTATGCCCTGTAAGCTGAGCCTAAGCATTTTCATGTTTCCATATCAGAACTGAATTCTCTGCCCTGCTATCATGCTTTTCCTCCAAGATCCCTAAGAAAATCACAAATTATCAGATCCACATTTACAACAAGAGCATCCAGCCATGCTAAGTACAATTCTCTGCATCAGCAACGCACCTCTGGTACGTCCACAGAGCTGCCTGCACTCTCCATTCAGCTGCAAGACTGCAAGTTGACTTAAGATCCAGCTAAAACTCAGGGCCTAATGAATTCAGCCTCACAACACCTCTGTGAGGTAGGTAGGTAAGTATTACTATCCCCATTTAGATAGAAAGGGAAGACGAGGCACGGAGAGGTGAAGTGATTAGCCTTCAGTCACTCAGCCAAATCTGGGAGTGCAGAATAGACACCAAAAACCTTGGTGATACAGTGCTCTGACTTCACAGCCTGTGAATACCTTGCGTGGATCTGAGCTCGCGTGGCGAGGTCGATGCTGCCACATGCCCACGGCTTCAGTGCATGCAAACAATCACAGGGATCCTGATCCCATCACTGCATCCCACAGCCACTTAGAAACCATCTCCAGCCTGCCCCTAACTCCTAAACCCCACCTAGCCTAGGGAAGCTGACTGTAGGTATTGCCCTGGGGGTGCTCTTGGTCCCCTTTGCTCCACATGTCAGAGGCCACTCAGGCTCTGCATCCAGCCCTCCGCTTGCTGCCTCGTGTTCTGCCTCCAGCTGCACCAGCAGCTGCTTACACTGGCACACCTGCTCCAAGGGAAACTTGTTTCCACACCTGCTCCAAGGGAAACCTGCCTCCACAGCAGGGAAAAGATTGGCAGACCTGTCTGTGCTGAGCCCTGGCAACGATTTAGCAGGATCAAAGAGGGATTTTTTTGGTCAGGTGATGTCTGAATCACACACACTGATGTCAGGTTCTTGCCTGCTGTGGAACTGCAAAATAATGTTCTGAGCTGCAGCATCTGTAATGCTTTTCTGTGCTCACTGAGCAGACAGAGATGTAAGTACTGCCCAAAACTTGCCAGGATAAAAAGTTCACCTTCACAATGTGGTGTGCCAGAGATACCAGAGCACTCAATAAAACCAGAACTTGTCTCTCTGACACACGCTCACTACCCCACACACAGGCTCACCTGGTTTGTTAGGCCCCAAACACTTCCTTTGAGCAGACCAATCAGCAAAGTCTCACCTGAAGGCTTTCCCTCAAAAAAAAAATTACCTGAGATGCAGATTTTAGAATGGGGCACCTCTCTCCTCTTGTCATTGTTTCACCAGTCTCTAAATGATGTGACAGAACTGCCAGATCTTGCTGCCACGGAGTTTTACTGACAGCAGTTTCTGGTTTGGCCAACCTGGCAGAGGTATCTAGAGGCATGTGGTCACCTCCTGTGTCAGCCTTTGAAAGCAGTCCAGTAAATGGCTCATCTTTCTCCAGGCAGAGACCTGTAACTATGTTCTTTGTGGTACACAGGAATGTTCTGCCTCCTCTCCCTTTCCTCTCCCACCCCTGATATGTGTAATTTCTGTACAAAAAGCCAGCTGTAAAACTTCTGGTTAAGAAATACAAGGAGGTGGCTTAAAAGCCAGTGTTTAATGGAGCAGACAGCCAAATGCTTTGCACCTGCTGCTGCAAATACTGAATACTACAAAGAACCTGTGATCAGGTGAGTCTGGTCAAACAAGGGAAACAAAAACCCATGAGTGTGAGGCCGTGTGCCCCCACAGTGACAGCAGGCCAGCCTGTCCCATCCCTGGGCACTGCCAGCTGGGGGCATCACCACGGCTGCTTAGCTACTGGTTCTGTTTTGGTAAAGGCAAGTGGGCAGAAGCAAATACTTCAACAAGACTGTAAGTCATCAGCTGGTACTCGGGACATTTCAACATTTGGAGGAAGGGAAAAATCTTCCTGGTGACAAAAATTTATACCCGTTCCCAGCTGGCAGCCTCAGGGGACGCACGGCTCCCAGAGTGTTGCCAGGTGAGGAATGAGCTGATGTCATGGCATTTGTGGTTTCAGGGTGTCTGTGTCCATTTGGAGGGATCTTCTGTGGTGAAGCAGCAAGGTGTTGCCCAATAGACAGGTCCTTCAGTTCCAGCTTCTCTGCACTTTCTTCTTTGCTGTGCCGCGGTGATAAATTGAGCAAGCTGAGGACATCTTTCTTAGAAGTCATTGTTCCAGGAGCTCCACGGAGAATCTTTATTGGGCCAGTGGAGTGGTGGGGAGTGCTTTGCCAGAACATCTTTAAGTTATGAATTGCTTGCACTTTTTCATCAATGGCAGCCAATTTTAATTTGTCTATGTCTGGGGCATCAGCTGGGCTTGAGCGAGCAGAACCAGCTGAGGAATAAGAAAGAGCAGGAGATGGAGTGCTGCCACCAGGAGACTGATGCCCTGAGCTCGGAGAGATATTTCTGGGTGATTTAGAAATGTGAGCACTGTATGGAGAGCTGGGGTACTTGAGTTTAAAGGGAGGCTGCTCAGTTAGGGACCCATGCGAATCACAACCCGGAGACGGCTGCCCACTGTACTGGCCTGTGCCTTCTCTGTTTGACATCTCCGACGTTGTGGGGCTGTTATAGCCAGAGCTCACCTTCTGAAGGGATGAGCTCCTTGTTGGAGGCTTTGGTTTAATTGCAAGAGGGGAAGACTGGTTCCTGTGGCTGGAGCTGAGGGGGCGGCTGAAGGCGCTGGTCTCCGAGGAGCGGAACGCGGAGACGCCGGCCGGGCTGGGAGCCCCCTCGTCTGAGCTGTTGCTCTTGCTTATCTGGCTGCTGCTTCTCTGAAGACGTTCAACAGCAATGAGGTGACTCTGAGTTTCCTCCAGAATTTTTTGGGCCAACTCTTGTGGATCAAGCTTTGGGTTAGTGTCCTCCTGGGATTTGACGGTGCTGTCAGTCTCAGTGCTAGACTGGTCAGATTCCCCAGTATCAGAACTTGCAAGTTTCCCAACTTTTTGGAAAGGTGAATTTGGGCTGGGGATGAGAGTCATTTTAACAGGAGAATTTGGAGTACTTATGCTCCCTTTGGAGTTGATGGACACTTTAATGCCTCCATTCTGACTAGTTTTGGGCTGTTTGTGATCAGGGGAAAATCTTGGTTTTATATTTTCTTGGTAACTGGCCAAAGGCTCATTGCTGATTATAGAGAAACCCTCATACTCTTCCTCATCTTTGCTGGCTGCAGTGGCTTGTGGTGACAGCTGGCTCTGAGCTGCAGACCTGTGTGGATAGGTATTCTTGGGCCTCTCATAATCCTGCCGTCCTCTGTGTCCTGCCCCATCCAGCATGTTCTCTGGCTTGGAAACAAAGCTCATGGAAGAAGCAATGGAGCTCAGGCTGTACACAGAAATGGCATCTGAGGCAATGCTGTCTGGACAGGTAGGAGAGAATGGAGGGTTTTGATACTGGGGTACAGGGTTGGAAACAGACTGAGCAGAAGCCAGTGACTCCAGTGATGAGGAACTGTCCAGGCTAAGGCGCTTGGGCAGCTCTGTAGAATCTAAAAAAGAAAAGACAGCTGTATGTACAAACATGCCCCTAGATACACGATGAAATCAAATAAAACCAGGTAAGTTTCAAACAGAATTAAGAGAAAATGCTATAAAACATGCCCTCAGGCTCTATGCTACCTCAGAACAACCAACTACTACTTAGGTAAGGAAAAAGAAGTGCACAACCCAGGCAAGAACCTCTGTCCAGGTATTTTAGATGGAAGTTGTCAGCTCATTATCATTTTATATCTCAAAACAGAGAATGAGTTACATGTCCTCGAGTCGCTGGACTCTATCTCCAGCTTCTGCTCAGACAAGTCTTTCCCATACAAAACTAACATTTATTCCAGTCTCTGTACCACATTTGGTCTGTGTGACACGTGTGTCACCTCCACAAAGATGGGAGTGTGAGATTTCAGCAGAAGCCATCCTGATCAAATCATCAGATGACACAAGAGCAAAAACACACTGAGCAGCTTTACCAAAAAGTGCCAGCAAGGATTGTAGAGCAAAGTGCATGGTCCTCCTGGTAGCTTGTTTCCCAGTTTTCAGAATGACCTCCTCTTGGCCAACTTCACAAAGGTCAAAACCTGTAGTGGGACATGGAACAGAAATTTACAGCTCACAGAAAGACCCTCTGCCTCAAATAAGAGTAATCTCATTATAACACAGACAGAACAGAGAGGTATGACAGCCTGCAGCACCCTTGGAAGGATGACTTCTCCTCTCATGTGCAGTTTGTTGTCTGTTATTTATTACTGTTTAGCACACCTTCTCCAGGTGTTGGGAGCTTTGTGGCTCTGGACTGGGAACACACACGCTCATTAACAAATCACTCCTGTCAACACTTCTGTAGCTGCAAATTATTTGGAGCTGTCAGGAAGTTATGTACCAAACACATCTCAGGAGACAGTGGCCTCCATGCCAAACCATTTACTATTAATTCCAGGTTTTCTCACAGAAATGGAGCTGAAGAGCACAAACCTTGGAATTAGGCAAATGCAGGCTGGGCTGCAGGAGGCAGACAAATGTGAAGCTTTGAGTCTTATCAGTGCTTCAAGCCCCACATGAGACAGATGCAATGGGTGTGGAGAGACAACAGAAAGAAGTGTTTTCCTACCTAGAGCTGCCAGAAACTCATGACAGCCAGGCAGTCTCCAGAGCTGGACACTGATGGAGACCTGGATTGGTGCAGAGGGGAAATCTTGCTCCTTCTCGCCTGCCTGAAGTTGAACCAGGACTTGATGCAGCTGAAGACAGCAATACAGACATTAGCCATTCCTTACAAGTCACATCACTGCTTCTCTTACAGCCACAGATAAGGCAATGCCCTTTCCCTGGACACCCTTTCCCTGGACACCCAGTTCAGCTGCTGCTCCTGAACAGAGCAGTGAGATGGGAAGGTCTGGGAAGCAGGACAGTTCAGGGACAGCAACATCAGACAGACTGGAACAGCAGCAAAGGCAGGGACAGACCAGGGGTGAGGGCTGGGGAGTGGCCAGTGGAAACTGAGCAAGAAGGAAGCACAGCAGGAACATTTGTGAAGGGAAAGAAAAGGAAAGAGATACTCTGGGGCTGCTCACAGAAATATACTAAAGCCCATTCCATGACTGAGCCATACTCCTTATGCAAATCCTAAGAAACTCATTAACTGGGCAGAACAAGTCATATGAAACCATGGAAGACTTTCCTAATATCTCCACGGCCTCCAGGAAAGAAGTTTCTCAACTGTGCCCAAGGGACAGGAGTAGCAAGCTAGAGAGAAAATGTGTTTATGAAGATCTGACACAAATTAAGATGCCAGGATCCCGTGTAATTCACCAACACAGCCAGGGCAGCAAGGATGGAAAGCCATTAATCAGGGAGCAGCTAACCTCAGGACCACCCATCTCTCACAACCCACAAAAGCTTACACAGGCCTTTTTCCACAGTAGCCCTGTGGAGCAAATCCCAGGCCTGAGAGTGGGTGCAGACACGTTGCAGCACAGGGCCCAGGCCTGCAGCGACCCCGGGTTCCACCTGCACCGCAGTGCCATCCCCGTGCACATCATACTCACCATTGCCACCACATTTTTAACAGCCTTCGGGCAGCAGGCAACAAGAAAGGAAAAGAGGAGAAAAGAACATGGGTTACTCTGTGCTACAAAGTGCCTGTGCTGAGGAACCTTGCAGGGACACACCCATGTGTGAGCCAGCACCCTGACTGCAAGATGCTCCGTCCAGAGAAAGGAGGGAGAAATGGGAATGGCCTGAGCTGTGAATCCAACAGCATAGGAACAAGCAGCTGGAATCTAGGAGTGCCCAGCTCATGACAGCTCAGACACTTAGCAGGCAGACACTCAGGCCAACCCACACTCTGGCAGAAAAACAGCCCTTCTGGACATAAAACAGCCCTTCTCTTGTTTCCTCTGGGACGCAATACTGGCACTCAGAGGAGTCAGAAATCCCTAACTTTTCCTTGCACATGCAGTAGTCTGAAGTTCTCTCTTTTGTGGCTCCTGCCTTCTCTTTTGCACTCAAAATAAGCGTTTTCTATCCAGTGCAGCCACTCAGGCTCCCACCTTGCTGCTTCACTACTGCCAAGAGCACCCACTCCCCTGTGATGCCATCACCCATGCAGGAAAACCAACGAGCAGCACCCACTGACTGCAATGTCTGACATCCTGCTTCTGTCTGGAACAAAGTCTGCTCTCCCCTGGGACAGGCAGAGCCCCAGCTGCTCACACCATCAACTGCCAAGAGGCAGGAGACCAAGAAAGCAATAACCACCATGGAGGGGAGAGCTGTTGAAAACCAACATGTAACAGGATAGACTGGTGCAAAAGGGAATTCTGCCAGGGGTCTGGGCTATGGAAGAAAATTTGCAATATCCCTGCCACTATTTACTCTGTGAGGCAATGAGGAAAGGGTGAGTGTGTCTTTTGTTACTTGTGCACAGCCAGCTGAATGTTTTTCCTTGGGTAATTTAATGATCTGAGGCAGGGCAGCAATCATGAAGCCACCTCTAAGGCATTTGGAGCCATGGGAATGCTGTCCTGTCCTCTTCACACCCCTCAGACCTGCCCTCCCTTGGGTGGCCATGAGGGAGATAACCCTGCAGTTAACCACACACATCTCAGGCACTGATGGGAGCCAAGGCAAGAGACAAAACATCACCAAGGACATTGGTCACCAAGGGCATTGGAAAAGTCTCAAACTATACTGCAGACCCTGACAGAAACCCTTTCCTTGGAGCAGACTCATCCTAGTGTGCTGCCAGAGCTTCTCAGCAGGTCACAGAGAAGCTGGGGCCCTTCTCAGGCTTTTTCTGCAGACTCCATGTGACTGAAGGAAGGGCAGCCCAACACTACACAGAACCAATCCCAGCTCCCCTCCACAGCATTGCCTGGAATGCTTCTGCCTGTGAGATAGAGGCCCATTCCCTGGTGTGTGTCCATGTACTACAGCAGGCCAACAATGAAGAGAAACCTCATTACAGGAGCACTCAGGACAGTAAGAACCATGGAATGGAAAGCAGCCAGGCTGGTGGCACAGAGGAAGGTCAGGTTAGGCAAGGCATGCTCCAGGGACAGGAGGGAAGAGTGTGAAGGAGGCTGAGGGGAGCAGGGAGAAGTCCCATCACCACAGGTAGCACTGCCCTTCTCCTAAAGACCAGAAATCCTTTCTGTGGAGCTGTGAGCACACACAGGAGCAGCACAGGCTCAGTGAGTTTTCTGACAGCTCTTGGCTTGTCCAAAGCCAACCATACCTTGGGACTTCAGTAAACACAGTGGGCAGTGAGCAGCCTAGGCAGGATGGCCAAACAGCAGTTAGGGGTCTGTTACTCAATTCCCCCACACTGCTGTAGGGATCATGCTTTCACTTGTCACTGAGCAGAGAATCCCAGTAAGCCACCTGCATGTTTTCCTTCTGGACACAAACTTTTATTCACACAAATAGGCAAGTTTAGAATTTCAACCCTCAAGGCTCCTAGCAAGCTCTGGGTTGATATACCAGGGCATCAACCATTCTGCATATGTCTGAATTTACTGACCTGGGAAGAGCCATTTGGAACCTGGTACTGGAGGAAAACCTCCCAACTCACCCTGTTGATAAGCTGCTCTCCTGTTTCTGAAGCTGTGATAAGTTTACAAAGTGCCTGAAGTGCAGGGTTAGGCAAACCTGAAAAACATCAGCAGAAACATCTGTATCTGTTTCTTGACTGAAAGAAATGCAACAAGCCTGAACAGAACACACACTCAGCTAATTCCTAAAACCTCTCCCCCACATCACTGGACAGCTCTGGAAGCAGCAGCAATTTCCAGAAAGCAAAAGGTCTTCCCACTTTGCATCCGATGACAGCTTTTCTGACTGAGAGCTGGGAGAGAGGAACAGTCACATCACACTTACTCGACCCAGCAGCAAATGATTCTCATCTGTGACAAAATTTTCAGTTAACGTTTACTTTTAGAACGTCTTCCCAGTCCAATACATTGATTTCATTGACGTAAAACATCCCTGTTTCACATGCTGACATCACAGAAAGGCATGAAAGGCTGATGCCTGCCTGCTCAGGGCCCACAGCTGCCTCCTCTCACCTAGGAGGGACTGGATGGTGGTGCTGCACTGCTGCAGCCGGTCCCCAGGGTCTGAGGTTGGGAAGAACACTGCTGCTGGGAGGCCGCTGGCTGGCGGGTCCAACCGAAACCCCACTGCTGTGAGGAGTGCCTGCCAGCCTGGAATGCCACCAACTTTATTCTCCACACTCTGCTGGGAGGTGTACATGGAGTTGTGCTGCCCGTTCTGGATTCGCTGCAATGATTTCTCCACCTGTGGGGAAATGACACGGCTTGTTGTACAAGATGCTCTTACTGACTGCCTCTTTTTACACAGAGAAGAGACTGGAACAGCAGGCTGGGAGACAGCAAATCCAAGACTGGTCCTGTTTCACACAAGAGGACCTTAGTGCCTTGAAAAGAGAAGCTCCAGTAACTCAGCACTCACAGCTGTAACATCACAGTGATGAGTGTCAATATTCTCTGGGATGCTGGGAGCAATAATGCCACAGGAAATGAAGTAGCAGTTTGTTTGGGACAGTTTCCTGTAAGCCTGGCAGCTGCACTTCTCCCCAAAAGATTACTCACCTTGGGGTTCCAGACTGCTTATTAGCAGACAAAGAGCCTGCAGCCACACGGCCAACAGGAAAGAGAGGTGAGTGTCCACAAACCCCAGCAACTGGGAAGACCAGCAACATTCACAGGTTTCCATCATTCTGTGGATACTTCACACTCCTGTGAGACCACAGATGATGCATGGGGAAGAAAAGTATTAGAAGTCATGAGTGATCATTCCAGCCACCTGGCAGTTGGCTCCAGTCCCGCTGTTCCCCAGGACAGACTGGTGGCACAGATGGGGACAGAAGGGCCTCTTATCTTCCAAATGTGCAGAGACAGCAGTGACTGCTCTGTGTTTCCATGACTGCCATGCTCGTAGTTATTTCCCTGTATAAACAATTAATCCCAATGCTTACCCCTTAAGCAGAAACCCAATTCAACAGCTAATGCAAACCAGATGGGTCTGGGGAGGATTATGTCACAATACAATCTAAGATTTTGCTTACTTTGCCTCTTTTTGTACTGAACACTTCCTTAGGTGTCCAAGTCTTTCCACACTGACCTGGAGTTTTGCAAGAGGATATGTCAAGCCAGGGAAGGGGGGATAAAGGTGTATATGTATATATATATATGTATATTTTCAAGTGGGAGTGGCTGCACATCAGGGAGTGGCTGCTGTTCCACTCATGCCCTCAGGTGAGGGTGTCTCAGGACTAGATGGGCTGTGACATGGCTGTGACAGTGCTTCCTTCCCCTTACCAGATGAAGGAGGACACGCAGAGCATCCCGGGCCCTTTCAGGGTGCTGCAGGATCTCAGTCAGGGCCTGTCCTACCAGTGAAGAAGGGCTGTTCAGCTTCATATCACTCCCAATAAGCATGAAACCTGCAGGATTCAGAATGAGAGACAATCAATCTCCTGTTGTTATGGAAAATGTTCAAATCAGACACAGATGTACTCTGCCCTCAGACCAGTGAACGATGGTTCCCTGCACAGGGACATTCTTTTCCCAGAGCTGCTGCCCACTCCCTGCCCAGTCGTGCAGACTGAACTCCCAGAAAGTTTCTAGATACTTCTTACTGTCCACTGCTATTAAATCAATAGCATCTTCCTGTTCAAGCAAGCAGAAAACCACTGGATTGCAGCTGAATTTGTCCAGGCATGTTTAATGTCTCCTCTACAGCCACAGAAATCAACACATGCCAACAGTGGTCGCAGAACAGAACTGTGAACACAAAAAGTTTTTGCTGTCCTGGTCAGAAACCTGTCCTGGCACATGCACCATTCAATGTCAGATTCCCCAGATGTCAGCACAAAGAGCTCTACGTTTCCCTTCTCACTCCTGCAGGGAGGATGCAGCTGCTCCTGGCTCTGGTGCTCTGTCCCAGACTCAGTGCCAAGGGTGAGCAGTGGAAATCAGGGACGGTGTGTGATCAACTTGCACAGTGCCATGGAAGGGGCAGTACTCAGACAGCCTGAGCAGCTGAAAGCCTCTGCTTTCAGAGTGTCCAAACTCGTTTTTCTTTGCCTAGGAAAGGGTCACTTTTGGGGCTTTTTAGTGCTATTTTCTTTTGAGACAGAAAAATCTTGGAAGGAAAATAAAATCCCAACTGAACTGTGGACCGTTATCTGAACTCAGCTCACAGCTGGTACTACCTGAACCACATCCTAATGCTGGACTCAACATGCCTGAAATTATTCTCAGCCTGACTAATTTTAACAAATTCCTGCTCCTCCAGCCATGTGCAGTTCACACCAGAGCCATATCCACCAGTCTCCTGAGCTAAATAACATGGTTCTGCTGCCTGTGCAAAAATCAATTTGGGGAATGCCTGCAGCTTTCAAAAATCAGGCCTCATGCCAGGAAGAAAAACTAGGTTATCTGTACATATTCCTGTCACAGCACTGCTGAACTCCAAGACTTTGTCATTCCAAATCTCAATGTTCAGATCTAATTGAGAGGGAGCAAGCACCAGCACTGCACAGGGAGCTGACACTGCTGAGACATTCCCAATGGAAGCAAGGGAAACTTTTCTCCTAAAAGGACCAAAGGAATAAGCCCTACAAGGTTTATGTCACAGAAATCACAGCTTCTTGCTGTTGCTGCTTCTAGCAGCACTTCTCTTGCCTCCTGTTGAAGTGTCACTAAATTTTCCATTAAAAAGTCTAAATGTGTGTTCCAGCTGACTCCATCCCACAGACACAGGAAGAGTGAGCCTGGAGATTTCAAACATAGAGAACGAGTTGTTGAACTGCACTTTATTTCCTTCCAGTCATGAAACACACTTCACATCACAACTGCTTCTAATTATACCCAATCCATACCCACCTACTGTGCCCAGTGAAATGCTGATGAGTCCTGTGACACTGACATTCAGCCACACTCAGCTGAATCATGGTCTGAGACACAGGGGCTGAATTCCAGGCACAAGCTGCTCCCAATTACCTGCCAGCACTGCTCCTGCCTTAGCTCAGCTTGGCAGCTCCCTAGAAATTCTACCCCACCTGATTTGTCCAGAAGAAGACTCTTCCTACCTGCCCAGTTGGCTGGATGGGAGAACTGCTTGCTGCTCTGCACAGTTTTCATTGCTTCCCCGAGGGCTGCACTGGCTTTCATCCCATTCAAGAGAGAGGAGTAGAAGGCGTGCACAAACATTTTGGAAGCAGCTACAGGAATGGGCCAGAGTGACACAAGGACACATTGAGCCCCAGCAGCCAGGAATGCTCTTGTCAAGCCAATGACTCCATCAGAAGTGACTTTGCTGTTGGACTCCTGGTAAGAGCCAAGAACCACGAGCTTGACAGGAAGACGCAGATCCAGCACATCAGCTGCTGTGAGCAGGAACTCCTGGAGAGGAGGGCAGTCCGAGATGCTCTCCACATCACTGGCATCATCCTGCACCCTAAGAGATTCTGGGATTGTGTAAGGGTTCCCAAAAGAACTCTTGCTGCTGGCTGGGTTGCTGTCAGTGTTGGGTGTCAGGACCAAAGCAGCCAGTTTCCAGGAGACGTGGGTTGCAAAATGGACACATTCTGCCTGAGTGAGGGCACTCATGACTCTCTCTTTTGTTGATGAGCTGCCGACTAAGGGCTGGCAGCCGAGTAACTCAGATACCATGTATGCTTCCTCTTCTGCAGAGGGCATAGGGCCCCACAGCCACCTGTCCATAACTGCTGAAGGGAGCTTGGGATTTCCTATCACAGCTGCCATTGAGGTAGAACTGGAGTAAGCAGGAGTATTCTTCCTCACATGGGACTACACAGAGAAAGAGAAAAAGAAAATAGGGTTCAAAGATCTGGTTTCTATGGTGCTGGTAGTAAAATACCCTGTCCCTTTGACTCTAAATGTAAGTCTGGTTGTCATAATTACAGGAAGACTGCATTTCTTTCATTTCTTCTGTTCAACTATTCCAAGGGACAGCTCTGTTTGAGCCTGATCAAGACTTCTATCCCCAGATCTTGGGTGAACAAAAAGGTATGAACAGAAAGCAATACATAATAGCCCAGGTCCCTTTGAGGGCTGCAGCAGACCTAAAAACATAAAGAAGATTCCAGGTTCTCACATTACTGGAACACCATTTGCAGTCACTCACTAAGTGGTTCCTGGTACCTGTATTCCCAAGACCAGTGTCAGCACTGTCAGCAGCAGGTGCTGCATGCAGGTGATACTGAATGGAATAGCAGCAATGCTGACAAGATTCAGACCCTTCTGCTGTTCCACTGACTGTGCTTAACCCAGGGCAAACCAAGATGTGCCACAAAACACTGCCCAGCAAGAGCAAATGTGAATTGGTACATTCTCCCAGAGACCTGGCATTAGAAATGCTGCTGCCAAACCTCAGCAAAAAGGTACTTCTGCAGGATTCACCTGTGGGATTTGCTTTCCCTCATAGCTTTGGTGTCCTGAGACATTAGTGGCCTTCCCCACTCAGAATGCTAAAATGGAGGTGAACATACCAGCAATGTGACAGGACAGTCAGCTTGGCAAGGAAGCTCAGCACAGATCACAGACACCTACATGTCTGTAGTCTGCCATGTAGTTCCACACCCAGCACATGCAATCCTTTAGAGGAGGATATCCAAATGATCCACTCCCCTTGTCCTTCCTAGCATGCCTGGGGCTGTGATTTTGTGCTGCAGGAACTACATCAGAACCTACTTCAGAGCTGTGGTGCTCAGCATGCTCCTCAGACCCAGGGTGGCCTGTTTGCTTTCTGTCCTTGTGTCTGGCACAGCAGGACAGAGCTGCTGCTTTCTGAGCATGTACCAGGACCTGCACCCACAGGAGAGGTTTCATAAGCAGTGTCAGACCTTGGAGCTGGGGTTCAGTGACTGGATGGATGGCACTGCAATGAGGCTGAAGCGCTCGTAGAGGTACTCGTTGGAGGAACTGCCCTTCAGGAGAGCAAAAGGGATGAGGTACAGTTCTCCCTCCAGCACCAGGATCAGCTGACGGTGGCGGCCAACAGGCCCACTGGAATGCATCAGACCCTGAAAAGAAAGGAGGGATAGTTAGTTTGGCCCTTTCACTCCACCTGTGTCCTCACCTGCACTTCCCAAGCATCAGGTCCCAGTGTGACCCCATGTCAGGGTTGGAAGCACCCACATCAGGACCATGCTCTGTGTGACACAGGAGCACATGGACTGCTGCTCACCTGTGCCCAGCCAGTTCCACCAGGACAAGTGAGCACTGAGGGCACTGACTCGTCCACTCTGGGTCATCAGCCTGGCCTCAGCCCACGTGGGGCCCAGCCTCACCCTGATACTGCAGCTCCTTCTGCTCCAGCCTGAAACCTTGGCCAACCCCAACCACCTAAGCCTCGTCAGTATTGTCATCACCTTATCCTTTGTCAGAGAATAAACTTTGTGATATTGGCTTTATAAATAGCTATTTCCTCTAAAGAGCAAGCAATCTACAGACAGATTGTGTCCATGGCCTGTACTTCCAGACATTTGACACAGTCATCAACCCAGAGTCACCAAAAGATCTAACCAGAAGGCAGCTCATGGATGGAGAAGTGAAGCAGAGAGATTAGTCAATAGGGAACATGCAGCTGGGCACAAAATGTGGCAACTGCGCCTGGTCTCATGTAACTGTGGAAATTTATTTATCTAGTGTACCATAAAAACAAATCATTTTCACTCCAGGAAAAGACTGACTTCAAAGCACTGAAATTTGCTCCAGCTTAAACACTGGCAGCCCACAAAAAAAAAATTATTGAGGAATAGATCCTTGTCTCTAGATTCTCGGCTCTAGATGGTCACCAAGATCCCTTCCAACCCAGACTGTTCTGTGAAGATGCCACACCTCAGAAACCAGCCCCAAGCTGTCTGTTCTTGCTTTCCCCCACGGAGAGGGTTTTGGTAAGAGTCAGTGCCAAAGGCTTACTCCTTCCATGGGTCCTATCAGTAAGTCGTAGAGAGCACGGAGTGGGGGTTTGGTGAAAGAAGTCTGCCTCCTTGGAAGTGATGATGTTCCATCCTTAACAGGTGACATGGTACTGCTGAACAGGCTGGTCATGCTCTGGCAGCTCCTGTGGGCAAAAGCCAAGGGAGAGGTTAGCTGCAGGGATCTGAGCTGCCCTGAGGCTGCCCTGACTTCCAATAGTGATGTGAGCCAGGCCCTGTCATCCAGGGGACCCTGCTCTGTACGATGCTTCAAGGCAGGACTTCAGTCTCCCGTTCAGCTTCACACCCCAGTGAACAGTGACATTAATGGCAAGATGAATCAGCTGCAGACAGCATATGGCACTGCTTTGGAGTTTCTCTACACACTCCAGAGCCTGAAGAACTGTTCCCAGTTGCTCCTGCACACCTATGGGTAGCTGCTGTGTCCAGGCAAGCAGGAGACCCACTGACAACTGACCACAGCCACAGGAGGATTTCCACTTGAGTTGTGCACCAACTGACCTAGTATGATACCAGAGGCAATGTGGCAACAGGCAAACCACGAGACATCAAGGTTCTGCACTTCTGCCACTGCTGTGCAACCCTTGGTGCCCGATTCTGATATTCCCACAGAGAATGGGATCTCCTGGTAGCAGCAGCCACAAGTGTCTGCCCTGCTGAGGAAATGAAGCTGCCCCATTCTGGGCTCACTAGTCCAGCAGCTGTGCTCCCCAGAAACATTATCCTTGGCTTGGGGCCATGAACAACCATTTTACATGGAAAGGGTAACTTTCCAAAACATTTTAGCAGGTGGACCTCAAAGGAAAGGTAGGGAGGCCTGGGATATACCCCAACCATTTCTGACACATACCAACACAGACTCAGAAAATGCATTTTTCCCTCTGTTTCTCTCCTCAGCAGCTGCAACCAGCCGCCTGACCCAGCTCACATCATGCCTAAAACCTACAGCTCTCAGAAGAAAAAAATGCTCTTACCACCCACAAGGAATTTCCATCTTATGGGCACATAGGAATAACCTCAGAATGTCAACAAAAGCCTGGTGCCTGACTGCCCATGCTCTGCAACCCAGAGATTCCAGTGACAGTATGAGTATGCTGCTCCTGCTGCTGCTTAGAGCTGCTGGAAACTCATCTAGGGGATTTGTGCAACAGGGGATCAGCACAGGCTTGGTGCTGTGTGCTCCCCTCACACCCATCAGCCCTGCTTCACTGCAGCACCTGACTGCAGAGTTCAGCTTTACATAGCACAGATTTTAAAATCAGATCAGGAAGGAAAATCCGTGCAGGGATATCCTAGTGGTCCCCCTGGACCTTGTGCCTTGATCCTCCTTGAGTGGCTTGTTGCCAGCCCCACAGCCCATGTTCAGTGCTTGTTACACACTCATTTACTGCAGGGAATTGGGGCTTGATTACTCCAATCAGCAAAGCCCTCCTGCATCTTGGGTTTCCCAGCCAAGCAGCTCTAGATTTATTTCTTCACCACTCAGATTGCTTTTTATGAGAACAAAACCAAGGAAGCACCATAAATCTCTCACATCTCCTGCCTGTGTGTGTGCACACAAAGAGTGAGCAAATCCACAGGGGAGGATGGATGGATCTCTTGCAGCAACTGGAGCTGACCAGGAGCCCTGGCCAGCCCACCCTTTCCTCCCAAAGAAGCCAACAAAAGGCTCCAGGTGCATTGATGATTCCCACCTTGCTCTTGCAATGCAGAGGATCCCCTGATGTCTGAACAGTGAAATCTCTCATTTGGAAGCCTCTGCTCAGACTCTGCAGTGCTGCTGATTTATAACCCTTTGTACAGGCAGCCTGGCCTGCAGCAAGCAGAGAAACAGCACAAACAGCCGGGGCTCAGCTCTGCTCCCTCCCTTTGTCTTGGAGATGCAGGAACAAAGCAAAGCCTCAGAGAACAGGGTCACACTGACCTGGCTGACCACCAGCCTCACAGGTGCTGGCTCTGCCTGCTGAGGATGAGTGGCTGGGCCCAGGCAGGAAGGAGGGGCTCACCCCAGAACCAGCAGGGAGCTGCTCCTGCCTTAGCACTCATTAGGATTTTGGACAAGTCAAATACTCCCCATGGCTATTGGGAGGGCTGGAAGTCAGGCCTGGTGCTGCACAGGTCTGACAGCCTTGGGAAGCTGCATACCCATCAAACCTTCCTCAAAGAGACTTCCTAAAGATCAGCCCTAAATCCACTTTCAGAGCCTTGACACACACAGTGTACAAAGCTCCAGCAAACAGCCAGATCTGAGCTCCCTGTGATCCTTTCAAGGATCCCCAAGTATCTCCAGAACCCACTAGTGGTTGCAGAAAACCCACAGCCCACCCAGCACTGTCTGCCAGGGTGGTCTGCATGTTGGCAGCTGCAGCACTGCCTCCTGCATGGCAGAGAACCACCACAGGAAGGACTCTCCAGCCACTGCTGTCCCATCTGCCTGGGCTGGCCAGCCCTCCAGGGATGCCCCCATCCCTCTGCTCTGGAGAGGGTCAGCTGTATGGTTCTCTAGGACAAGTTGTCAGGCCCTGAGGGCAGTAATAGGCTCCAATAATCCTGATCAGCTTGCCCTACCTAAGGAGCAGAGAAAATAGAAGCTGCAAGAAGACACGAGGCACTGTGTCTTGGGGGCTGTGCCAGTGGCATCCTCAGCTCAGACAGCCATTGCCCAGTCCTGAGATCACCACAGTGTTCCTTCAGTGCTTCTTTCTTCTCCAAAGCCCATTTCCTCTCTGAAGTTCTCTAAGTCACCTGTCAACCTTCCAAGTTTGCTTTTCTAAGCAGAACTGATAAAAAATCCTACAATTCTCTGCTTAAAATCCTTACTATTCTCTGCCCTGAATTCAGAGCTCAGCAAGCCAGCAAAAAGATGTGGCAGTGTTAGCCCCATCCCCAGGTCCCCCTCCACAAGCAAAAGGAGAGGGGCAGGCAGGGAGGCAATCCAGCAGTGTCTCCTTATTTTTTTCACCTCAGTGCTCGTTGCAAGAACATCACAGACACGGCTGCTTCTAATGCTTCCCCTGCTTCTCTTCTGAGGTTGCTTTTAGTTAAAAGCCCCAGATGCCCCACCCCTGGGCTGCCCCTAAGAGCTGCAAACTACTCACTTGACAAGACACCTCAGCCAAGCCCCTAGGTCTGGATTCAAAGTAATGTGTGTGGCTCCTGTGGAGCAGAAAGACAGAGATGTGGCATGGTTGGCCACTGCATTGTTTCTGAAGATTAGCATTCCCTGGAACAGAATAACATCCTACTTCCCCCTGTATTCAGAGGGACAACCTCCTCTCTTTCTAAGCCTGCTAAACTAGCAAAACATCTCAGCAATTCTGGGGATCTGCCTGTGTGATCTAAAACTAGCAAGTACTTATAGTCCTTCATCAGTGCAGCAGCTTGAACAGATATGCTTGTGGATTCTGAGAAGAAAACCAGGCCAGTTGCTGGTGCCAGCAGGCAGCTCCCAGTTCCCTGGGGATGCTGTAACGGTTCACAAGCTCCAATGGTGGCTCACAACACTCCAGGCTGATCACATTTGCTTTTCCAGCTGAGAAAGGCCTAGGGTATCCTGTGCTCATAAACCACAATCCAGCACAGATCCAGTCAGAAACCCTGGGTTGCATCACGCAGACACACTGGAAAAATTCTGTCTCCAATTTTCTTTCCAAATGGTTGCCCTAAGCCCTAATCAGCACAGTCATGTGAAAGGCTGAGAACAAGTTGTAAGAGGCAGAAAATAAGTGGAGACTTGCAGCTAGTACAGTCCTGTAACTCTGGAAATGCAGCATACTCCCACCTAATTGGTACAACACTTGAGATCAACAGAAACATGAATTTCTGTAACAAGTGTGCAGGAGAGAGCTCCAAGTTCCACATCTCACACACAGCAGGGACTAAACAGTGCTCCCCTGCAACTGCTTGGGGTCTCAAAATCAGCACTTGGCTAGAAAAAAGGCAAATTCAGATCGGCTGCTCCTCCAAACAGAACTGGGACCAGTCCTTGCTGGCTCTCCCCTTGAGCACTGGCACTGCCTGCACCTAAACTTGCAATTTAGAGAGAAGCCCACCACCAAGACATCTCCTGCTTGCTGATCCCTGCAGCAGTGCTGCATTCTCACCTGTTCAATATGTTGTTCCTGCTGACCATCCTCAGGAAGCCAGTCGGATCAGTCATTGAGTTCAGCTTGTTATTCATCTCCTCAAACTGCTGGTCCATGATATCCCCAGCTTCACTCTCTGTCTCACTGCTAGCACAGGCTCTGGGGGGGAATCACAAAGATGAAGGGGTCATTGATGCAAGAACAGCAACAGCTTGATGACAAATGCTCGGCCAGTTCGAGCAAAAATGTTTTTCCAACAGAAGCTCAACCAAATGCTAATGCCAAATCTTCCCTGGCTTGCCTTTTGTCAGGCATATAAGACAGTACCAGCCCCATTTCCTCCTCTTCTGGGATTCCTCAAGGTTTAGTGAGTGGCACACACAGGTGGGAGTGCAGGACCCTTTCCGTGCACTGCAGGAAGGGATTTCTAAAGCTGCAGCACAACACTGAAAAGCTGAGGCTGCAGGAAACACCAACTCAACCCTTATCTGCCTAAGAACACGTGTGAGCACATCCTTTCCAGATCTCCACAGTTAACTTCCAGCTCCACATACTTCCTTCACTGGCAAAGAGTGACAAAGCAGAGGGAGCTGTGTTGCCACTCCGGTTATACAAAGAGGGAAAGCACAGAACAATTTACTCTATCAATGCCCCAAGTGCAGCAGCAATACAAACAGCCCAACAATTCTAAATTCCCAGTCTCCTGCCATTAATATACAAATTTTCTCTGTGCAGTTGGGGAGCTCATGGTGGGCTGGGTTTGGCTCAGTGAGAATTTTGCATGTGAATAATTCTATTTTGTACACTTTTGTTGTTAATGTTGCTGCTGTTACTGATTGTTTCCTTGTCTCATTGCTGTTTCCAGTAAATTGTTCTTATCTCAACTCGAGATCTTCACCTTTTGTGCCTCCAATTCTCTTCTCCATCCACCAGAAGAAAGGAGAGGGGGAGAGAGCAAGGAATGGGTATTGGGGTTTGGAGAGTCTCAGTGGGGGAACTAAATTGGGGAGTACCATTCCTAAACCACAACAATGGCACATCACAAACCTTGGAATCTGTACACTTAGAATAAACCTACAATGCTACCCAATGAAGCCTCCTTGCATCTCATTTCTGCTTCTTTCTGGGTTCCTGACAGCTTGAAGCCTCTCCCCAAGGGCATGTTTCCCAATAAAGAGCACAGGAATTAAATGAACACACAACCCATACTTGTGCAGGCAACCAGAGCTGCACTTCTGTTGCTGTATGGATCATGGATCTCTTGTGAGTGAATTTCCTGGTCAATGTGATTTATAACCTGGTAAGTCCTGACAAAAGCCAATCATTTCATGAACACTGAAATGGGGACAGCTGAATCACAGACAGGGGATAAAAAAAAACAACATAAGGGAAAAAAGGGAGAAGAAAAGGTTGTCAACAGATTCTCCCTGAACATTTTTCCTCCAGCTGAGGCATGCTCAGCTTTGATCCTGGCACAGTTTGGAGTAAAACTCACAGCTCCTTAAAGAGGCAAAAATCTTGAGTTCATGAACTCAAGAGAGCAGGTCACATGCTCTCTCTAAAGAGAGTAGAGTCTGTTCTGACACAAGTTCAAGCAAACTTTAAAATCCCTTACACTTTTTTTTTTTTTTTTGCAAGAATGCATTACTATGAGGATTAATTAGGCCAGCTGAAAAGAAGCCTTTCTAGCAGAACCTGAAGGCTGCAGTGTGGAACTGAACATCCTGTGCATCCCTTCCCCTCCAGAAGGTGTGAAGACATGCTCTGGAGACTCAGCAGTCCCTCTGGCCCTGCTCACAGCAGTGTGGACAGCACCAACTCTTCAACCTGAACTCCAGAGCACTCCAGCAAGCCAGGGACTGAGCAGTCAAGTTCCTTCACATGTGCTGTGCATACTCACATCCTGCTGCTCCCCAGAGCTGGGCAGAGCACTGGGGCTGAGACTGAGGCTGGCAGCTTCTGCTGGGGCCCTGGGGGGCTGGAGAGCAGTGGAATCAATTGGGCTGAGGGGAAGCACTCAAACCACATGGGGAAGAAGTTTCAAAGTAGAAAGTGATGTTCACCCACATGGAACAGCCAAGATTTGCTTGCTTGATTCCCTGCACATGATTCTGACACAGGGAAAGAACGTCTGCCTATGATGGTACCACACTGGTCCAAGGATCTCAGAGACAAGCATTAAACCCAGAATCCTTAACCAAAAACACCCCTACCATTACCGCAAAGTGAAGAAGAAGCTGACATCCCAGCAAATTAAAAACTCCTCCCAGAACCTGAAGACTGAAGGACTGCCTTTGCCAAGAGGAGAATCTGTGGTGACAAACAATTAGTGAAACTAAATCTGTATCTGCAAAACTGTTGCATGAGGTCTGACTGCAGATTTCAGTTATGGATCTTGTGTATCTGCATATCTGTAGGGTAAGACTCAACAATAAACATGTGGGTTCTAAATTATTTACTCAGCTATAGCCAGAAGCCACATTGGTGGGGGTGGTTAGAATTCCTATGGTATTTGCAATTTGCAACAAACTATTGAAAGAGAATTAATTACACTGGAAACTGTAAGCAGGATGAAATCTGTCCAGATGCAGTCAGACATGGCACCTGCCTCCTCATCCAATCTACAGATTCACCACACAACCTGTGGGTTTGGCAGGAAAACAATCATGGTTACAAAAACAAAGCCATTTTTTTGTTGCTGCACTTAAAATTTGCCCCTTCTCTGACTCTCAGTTCTCAGACTTCTCAGCCAAAATGTTATAAATTCAGGTGGGAGAGCAGAGACCAGGATGTTAGACCCCCTGATCCCAACTCACCTCGTGTAGTAGGAATCCACTCCCAGAGCTTCCCGCACGCTGGAGATGTGCTGCTCCAGTGCTGAGTTTGTCAGTGTCTGCAGGGCCACGCTGTTGGCTTCATGGAAGTCCCCAGCATTTTCTGTCAGGCTGTCACCCAGATAATACTCATGGAATTTCAGAATTCCTGCAAGGCACCAGAATCAGGAGGTTATTTCTGCAGGGCTAGAACAGTGCTGCCAGCAGCAGTCTAAGATGGCACAGCCCCAAACATTTGGCATTTCCAGCGTAACTGGGGCAAAGTGTTCTGTGCCAGGTCTCCACTGAACTTCTCCAGCATTTCCAGCTTTGTTTTTAAAATCTGGGTTTGTACTTTGCAGATAGTGGCTCAAAGGCACAAAGGCAGAGGAGAGCTTTTACGAGATGCACAGAATGCCTTTGCTATTGCAGCACTCATATAAATTATAAACCAGACCTTCCATACAAGCTCCTACTAGAGTAATTCACATTTCAATTGATGCTCATGAAAAATACCTATTAATAGCCTCTGAGCAAATTAACTGAACACACAAGGCTGAACAAGAGTGTTGTTACCACAGCAGAACCTCCTCACATCACACACAGTGATTTCACTCTATAAAAGGAAAGAAGATGGATTAAAGCACAGTGAATTATTCAAAGATAGCATTTCACAATGGGTAAACCAGATAAAGGCCATTTCCTGTTTTGCTGAGAATTCCACTGCTACTGCAGATAAAACCTTCCTGCTTTCAGACTGGTCTATTCTTCCTGACATAATTAATTCTGCAGCCTGTGATCAACAGTAAAAAGCTGCTCTGGATGCCTTAGCAGCATCAATTATAACACCAGTTAGAGAGGAACAAAGAATAAAGAACTCCTCCTGCAGCAACAGCAGTAAACACAGCAACAGCCAAGAGGTTCTGAGGGTTCCACATCAGTGGGACAATGAGGACCCTGGGCTGCCACTGAAGCTGCTCCCTCTGTCAGTGAACAAGAACAGGTCACCATGGCTGGACCTGAGTCACTACTCAAGAGCTCCCAGCAAAGTTTCTTGAAGCACCACAGCCTGTACCCTTCCCCTCACCTGACAGAACCTTCAAAGAGGCAGTCACAAACCATAGACTCAAACACTGCAACTGCTTTTCTCCAAGGCTCACTTTGGGCAAGGAGAAGACTGATCTTGAAGCGCAGTGGCAAATCCTACACTTGATCCATGTAATTTTAATAAGCTCAGCCTGATAGTGATACTACAGAATTATTGGCATTTTATTGTGCAAACTACAGGCCTGAAGAGCCAATTAGGGACTGGATGTACAGCAGGACAATTCCAGATTACTCTCAGACATGCAACATTGCAAAACACTCCCAAAAAGCATCTCTTCCAACCACTGTCATCCCATCTAAGTCAGGCATGTGTGAGTGCTTCCTTCCCTTTCTGAAGCATTTTTCGTGCAATCTAAATAGTGCTTTTTATCTCTTTAGCTTTGTCATGATGAAGGGCTGCAATTATTAAATTATATCCAGAAAGAGCTTGTTAAAATTTACAGTCACCACTTTATTAGATAATGAATAGCAGCTGCCTGCAAAAAGCAATCCTCTTCAAATTAATCCTCCTTGCTCCTCTGTGATAAGTGTTTCCACATTCATGTGAGGATCAGGCAGTTCAATGGCATATCAGGAAGTGGGGATGCCCTTCTGTTTTCTGCAATCCACTTCAGTGAGTAAACGTCAAAAGCTTTTGGAAGAATAAAGCATAGAACTATAATTAAAGTAGGGATTCTTATGCACAGAAGATTCTTGTAGAGCCAACATACTTGGAAATTCATTACTCTTCTGTTCTGCCCTGTGGGAAATACATACAATTGGAGGCTGAAAAATGAAAATATTAAACATGCGAAACATTTCCATCTCCAGGTGAACATCAAAGTACTGAATAAGCACTTCAGAGTCATTACTGCTGTGGCTATGCCATAGCTTTTACTCTATTCAGCTTTATGGTAGATGGAAATGATTCCCTCCTACATTCACTCTGGTCCCAAATTCATTCCTATTCTCCCTTTGTAAAGCCTGTTCCCAGGCTCTTGTGTCCAAAAAGGAGCTCACCTGCCCCAGGAGCCAGCAGCCAGCTGTACAGATACCCTGCAGCCAGTGAGTAGTAGAGAACAAGTCCCCTCTGGCCATTCACAGTCTCCAGGACCTGGTCAAGGGTCACAGGAGAATAGGGATCTGAGTCCTGCTGCCCAGTCTGACGTTCCACGAGCAGGTCAGCAAAAGCCCTCGTTCGTCCTCTCTCTGCTACTGCCAGGGCCTCATCGTGGTGACCTGAAAAGACAAAGCCATCTCTCAGACCTGACACAAATGTGGTCTGCAGTGCCATGCTCATGGAACAGGGACAGATGCTATCTCAATCCCAACAGAAACCTGGGGAAGCAGTGTCACCTATTTCCCAAAAGAGCAGTGTCTGCTCTGGAATACAGTCCCACAGAATATATTTGCTGCAGGCAATAACACAACGAGCCACAGAAAGGCAAATCAATGGAGCAAGCAAGGAAGAAGAATCAAAGGCACCCTGAACCCAAAGACAGACACTCATGCTGCTGTCCTGGAGTAGAAATGCTGTGCTGTGTTGGACAGCTGTGGAGCAAAGGACTTATCAGGAACGGCCAGCCCACAAGTCCAGCTGAACTCCTGGCATGAGCCTGGAGCTCAGCCCCAGCACCTGAAGGCATCTCTTACCCAGACTGACAAGCACTCGCTGCAGGGCCTGATAGGAGGATGTCTGCAGGTCGAAGAGGGACAGCTTGTAATCCGTGCTCAGCTGCACCTCGTGGCGGATGGTTTCAAACAGAGCAGAGGCCCGGTACAGCTGGGAGGGAAAACAGCCACAGTGACTTCCTCATGGACACTGCACCAAGCACTGGCTGGGAAAGCAGGATGATCCAGGGCCAGCACCCCCTCAGGCTGGGGAGCTCTGGCTCACACCCTCCCTGGGACACACCAGACATTCTCCTCCCTGAGAACAGGAATCACCCAGAGGGCTTGGAGGCCAGAAGCCCCCCAGCACAGGGCAGACCATGGGGTACCTGGTGCTGGGACTCCTCCAGGTTCCCACTCGCCCAGAGGGAGAGGCCAAGGCCATGACGGATTTTTGCTTCATCTTCTCTGCGTCCCAGCTGCTCTGCCAGCCTCAGTCCTGAAAAGGAGTCAGAGTGAGAGAGTGCCAGAGGGGAGAAGGGGCTGTGGCCTCAGTCCCACGGGGCTCCTGTGCAGGCAGAGACAGCTGTGGAGCTGGGACAGAAAGCAGGGCAGCACCAGTGGTGGGATGGTGAGCAGGGCAGGAACAGCACCAGGATGACCAGTGAGGCAGTACCAGAGCTGGGCAGCTGCTGCCAGCCCTCACATCAGCACTAGCATGAGATGTGACAGACAATTCCATGGACTGAGCCCTCCCTAAGTGAGGTTAAGGCACCATCCCCCAAGACACACTCAGTAAGCCCCTATCAGAAAGTTCAACTTTTAAACCCTAAAAGCCACAAACAAAATCACACTGAGCTGTCAAACACTGCCAGAAAAGACACCTCTTGCCACATTCCTGGCTTTTTTCCCACCAGCTCTCCCCAGCCCTCTGGCAGGCTCTGCATGGTTTATGTGCTGAGCCAGAGCAGAGGACAGGGGCCTGGCCTGAACGACCTGGAGATCATTTCACTTCCAGCAGCACATTCTGTGCCATCCCTGCTTCCATATACTCCAAATCTCTCGCCCTGGTGGCCCCTGCTGACAACAGGGACACCTCCTCTGAGGCACCTCAGGTTTCCCCCAGCCTGGGGAGCAGGGCCCTGGCTGTCACCACGCAGCTCAGCAGCAGCTAGCATTCCCAGGCTATGCAGGAATTCTGCAGCACACCAGGAGAAGGAGCTGTGTTTCATTTCTCCCCTTCCAACAGCATACTGGAATCCTGCCAAGGTCAGTTTCATGAAAACCAAACTAACTGATGTAATACATCCTTCGGCCTCCAGCTTCATACACTCCAGCTACATTGCTCATCTGCTGCATCAGAGCCCATAGTTTGATCAGCTGTGCCTGCATGCTGCAGGACAGCTCCAGGCCAGCACTGGCCCAGCACTCGGCAATGGCAGATGGCTCCTGGACACCTCAGGCTGAATTCCCCTCAGCTCTCTATCAATCAGCACGTTAGAGAAACTCACCCACTTTGTCTCACTCCTAGGTGAACACATAGGTGGCTACCAGCAAGGCATAAATCTCTCCTAACAGAGCTCTCAGGACCTGAGAGATTCATCATAATCCTCTGTGGTTTTCCCAGAGCCAGATCCTGGTATGCAATGTCATTTAGAGAAGGTTTACACCTTCAGGCACAAATGAGCTTTTCAAAGAGACTCTGCTAGGTACAGTCTACATTCATGCTCTGAGGCACCTAAGATGCCTCCAGGAGGGCACAGATCATGCTTTGTCTAGGGGACACGAGGAAGGCTCCAACTGAGATGGCTCGCTGGCCATAACAGCTCCACAGACTCACACAGATGCTCAGAAGAGCTTCTGCATCAAAGGCCACTGTCAAACACATCCTGTTCGAGCCATGTTTACAGTACCTCACCTCTCCACATCTTTACATCTCTCTTCCACCCTTCTGACCCTACCACTGCAAGCTCTGCTGTGTAACTCAGCCTCTCACCTTCCTGCAGGTACATCACAGCCTGAGAGTAGTTCTGTAAAGCATGATGAGTCCTCCCCAGGCTGCTGTAAGACACAGTTTTGGCTACGAGGTCGTTCATCTGCGCCGCAATGCTGAGGTGCTGCTCCTGATAAACCACCGCCCTCTCGTAGGTGCCCAAGGACTCGTAGGTAAGGCCCAGGTTGCCGTAGGCCCGGCCCTGGCCGGCGGGGTTGTTGGTCTCCTCGGCGATCTGCAGGTCCAGCTGGTGGTACTGCAGGGCGGTCTCGAACTCGCCCATCTGCTGGTAGACCCCGCCCAGGCCACAGGCGGCGTCGCTCTCCAGGGCCCGGTCCTTCATCTCCCGGGCGATGCTCAGCTGCCGCTCCAGACACGAGATGGCTTGCTCGTAGTTGCCCAGCTGGCTGTGCAGGCTTCCCAGCTCCCCGTAAGCCTGGGCTTTGTTAAACGCCTCCCCCAGCTCGTGTGCCACTACAAGCCTCTTCTCAAAGCACACCAGAGCCTGCTGTAAACTGCCCATAGCCCTAGAAGGAAAGAAAACAGCAGCGTTTATTTTGCTGGTATTTCCTTGAGAGAAGGTGTTTTGCCACTTCCCCCGGAGGCCAGCTCAAACCTTCCAGTCAGAGGTTTTCCCCCAGGACATCCCCAGCACTTTTGATTCAACCTCCTCCTCTCCGGGCAGTGACATCAGCTTTGTAATTTGAGCTGTCAGCACAGTCCTCAGCATCCACAGGACTCTAACTCACTCCTGTGTCATCACTGTGTGTGTGTGCCAAGGCCCTCAAACACACCCCATCAGCACCACACTGCATTCACTGTACTTGTACTCCACTGACATTAGAACACACGTGCAGCTCCTTACCTGTGCCCACTGCCCAAGCCTCGGTAGGCCTTTGCCTGATCTTGCATACGGTTCAAGCTTTGAGCCACAGACAGGTACTGTTCATAATACTTTATAGCTTCCTCAAAATCTCCCAGAGCCTCATAACAATCTCCCAGGTTCCCATATGCTCGGCCCCGATCTAACACGGATTCATTCCCACTGAGCTGCTGCAGCATGGCCAGCTGCTGCTCAAAGTAGCCAATCGCTTCCTCCATGACATTCATGTTCATCTTGGTAATGCCCATGTTACCGTAGACCTGGGCTTCGATGCTGGGGTCCTTCAACTTCTGCCCCAGCTCCAGCTGTTCTTCGTAGCACTTGAAGGCCATGGTGTACTTCCCAAGTGACATATAGACTGCAGCAAGGTGACCATGTGCTCTGCATTCACCCGACATATCCCCCAGCTCCTGGTACACCTCCAGCTCCTGCGTGTGGTAACCCAAAGCCTTGTCACATTTCTGTACCATCCTGTATGCAGAGCCCAGGGCTGCATAGGCATTGGCTTCCAGTCTCCTGTCTTTAACATGATGGGCTAAGCTCAACTGCTGCTCATAAAATTTTATTGCACCATGTACATCTTTTTTACAGACAAAAATATCCCCCAAGTTTCCCAGAGCTCGGAATTTGGCCTGGGAATTGTTCAGAGACTGTGCCAGGGACAACAGGTACTTTTGACACTCCTCTGCTTTGCTGAAGTCCATCAAGGCTTTGAAGGCCAGGCCCAGGTTGCAATAGGCTTTGGCTTGGCTCAGCTTGTCATGAAGATCCTTTGCTAACGCAAGATCCTGCTCGTAGTACTTAACAGCTTCCTCATAGTTCCCGAGGCAATAATGGGCATAGCCAAGGTTGTGGCAAACCTTCCCTTCACCTTCCATGTCCTGCAGCTCTGGGGACAAACGCAGGTACTGCTCATAGTACGGGGCCGCCTGCACGAACTCTCCTCGTGTGCAGTGGAAGTTGCCCAAATTGCTGAGGGCTCGCGCCTCGCTCTGGATGTCCCGCAGCTCCCGGGCGATGTTGAGATGGTTCTGGTAGTGCTGCAGAGCGCGGTCGTGGGCACCCAGCGCCTGATACGCAACTGCCAAGTTCCCGTGTGTGGATGCCTGAGAAGCGCGGTCGTTGACTTCCATGGAGATCTGCAGCTCCTGCCGATGGTACTTGACGGCCTGGTCGTACATGCCCAGGGCATTGTAAGCGTTGCCCATGTTGCCGTAGGCCCGGCCTTGGGCCGCGTAATCGCTCAGCTCCTGCGCTATGGACAGGTGTGCCTTGTGCAGCCGCAGCGCCGTGTCGTAGTCACCTTTCATCTGGTGAATGATTCCTGCAAAACAACAGAAACGAGCTCAACACACACAGTGCCCTGTGCTAAGCCTCTGCAGCACCCTGCACACCAGGACTGCCTGCCCAGCCCCTTCTCTGGCTCTTCACACTCGGCAGGGCACAGCCCTTCTGAACAAACAGCCTCTAAGGAATTTAATAATTAAGGCCAGGGAAGGTTTAGGGTTTCTGTTATACAAAAGCACCTCTTCACCACAACAATCGGACACAGTCTGGACTTATATAATTGCTGTCTATTTCCAGAAGTGATACCTGGTAGTTCCAGAGCTCAGGCTCAACACATTGAGTGAGACAGCACTTGCAGATGCTTTTCATTTTCAGTTGAATCATCTTGCCTTTATGAGACATGGGAACAGGAGCTCTGATTCTGCTGATGATACCACCTACACCTCAACTTAACTCTATGCTAATAATGCCTGTGGCTACTTTGCAAACACCTGTGAACAAGCCTGGAGGTTTGGGAGCCACTGAAGGAGGCCCTGCAAATGGTTTTTGACATTAATTGCAAAAGCTTCAAGAGAAAATATCTGGCATCTTTGGGCAACATGATGAACACATGAAAAGAGGTATAGAAGTTCTCTTGGAGCTGCAAAGAGGCAGTACCAAGAGACTTTAAACTGTATTCTATTAATAACATGAAGTGTCTTCTCTCCATCACAGTGGGAACCCTTAAAAGCTGCAGGGGCTGGAAAGCCTGGTCTCCACATGCAGCCTGAGTGTTTGGAAACACCAGATGCTTTGCAAAGGTTGAGAACCTGAGACTTCTGGTCAAACTCCACGTCTTGTGGAAGGCTGATAGCTTGTGCTTCACCCTCAGTCCATCACCTCCTGTTCACCTCGTCCCAGAGAGCAGAGTATCTCCCTGCAGAACACTGCAGCAGCTGGGCTCTGTTACAGTCCATGTCTGCCCTGTTTAACACTGGATCACACACTTAAGGGTGCTTTCCATCTGCATCAGGGAAATGCTACAGAAAATGTCTGTTGCTTCAGCAGAGAGGCCAACTATAACATTCTGGCCTGGAAACACACATTTAGATACATTTTTTTGCCTGTCAGCATGGTTATTTTGATGAGGTTTTGTTTTGCATGTGGATTAGATGAAAGAGACAATTAAAACTTGACTTTTTGATTGGTACTGGACGCATTTTAAACAACAGTAATAGATTGTCTCAACAAGAACTGCATGTTCCCTTTCTCCAGTATAACTTAACTCTGACAGAGAAGACAAAAAATACAGCCAAATAACAGCTGAAACGTGAGACCCCGTGCTCAGACGCTAGGAGAAGTATTCTAACACTAAGTGTGGAGTGGCTGAGTCAGCACACCAACTGAAAGTTATTTTTAGGCTAAAATCCAACACTGAAAAACATTCTCTGCTGCACCAGTCCATCTCTCACATCTCTGCATCTCCCAAGGACTGGAGCCACAGACTCCCCAAGACAGGGTCCCACACTGGAGCAGAGGTGGGGAATGTAGTTTGTGCTTTGCTGTTCCTGCAAGGCCTCCTCTCCCAGCCCTCCTGCCTGCTAGGTGCTGTCATATTAAAAGAAACCTTGTTCATGCTCACTGTTCTCTCATGCTAAGCTGCCCACATGCATTTTTGCATCACAAACCTATTTTGCCCCACGGATCTGCCTCAATTTGTGTAAAGGTGGAGATTTCCAACATTAATTAAAAAGCTGTGACTGTTTTGTTTTCTGCAGTTCTCCTTATCTTCTTCATTCAGCTCCTGAAGGCTCAGCTACTAAGAGATTAAGTAATTCATCAAGCTCTTTTCAATTACCTGCTGTTGATAACATCAGAGTACAATTAGCATCTACAAATGAACCAAGTGCCAACTGCCAAGCAGAAACAGGAGCTGATTTACAGCGTGAGGCAGCCTGCAAGGGCTGGGATTCAGGGGCTGCCAACAAACACTTACTTTGATATCCCAGCACCAGCCCTGCTCTGCGTTCCCAGCCAACTGAGAACACATCCTGAACGACAGCTGGAGCATTGGCAGCACAACTGCCACAGCCATGGCAGAGATGGAAATGCCTCCTTGGTCGCTCCCACATCTGGAGATGTGAGGCAGCAGGAGAAATAGGCTTCACTCAAATGTAACTCAGTCTCTCCCAGCATGCCAGCAGCATGCCAATGCTGCTCCTTTTAAGAACACAAGACTCCTACACCCTGGTATTTCAATGAGTACATTCAGAAAACAAACTTAGATAGGATTTGACCCATGTGTCTCTCAACTTACAAGGCAGCAATAGATCAACATATTCTGCTGATAAGCTCCCAAAGAAATGGCCAGTAACAAACCATATCATCTCTTGTATTAGTGCAAGAATTACATTTATTCCTAACTCCTGAAGAGCTCCTCAAATGCATTTTATCTTTTCATTTCCCTTTTGCTATGAGTTTGTGCTTTCTAGTGTTTTTCTAAGGAATTTAATAATTGAACATGAACTACAGTACAGCAGCACACAATCTGCCAAGGGCCTGTTTAATTTATTAAGGCAGTCTGGTGAAACTGGGGTGGCTAAGAAGACAGCACACAGCAGATCTGGGGCATCCTGGCAGCAGCTCTGATAGTCTCGGCATTCCATGACAAATTCTGCTCCATGTCAGGACCTTACCTAGATTGGAAGAGGCTCTGCCTTCAGCAGCTCGGTCCTGCAGGCTCTCAGCAATGTGTAACTGCTCTTCATGGTACTGCTTAGCCCTCTCCAGGTCTTGCATACATCTAGCTGCATGGCCCAGGCCAGCGTAAGCTCTCATCTCAATGGCCTTCTCAGCCAGCTCCTGGGCCAGCTCCAACACGTAGTTGTGGTAGGACATGGCTTTGTCGAAGTTCCTGCGGTAGTGGTAAGCACTGCCCAGGTTGCTGTAGGCTCGAGCTTCCTCCCGCTTGTTCCCCAGCTCCTTGGCTATCTTCAGATGCTGTTCATGGCACTGCACTGCATTTTCAAAATCCCCCATTGCAATGTACACCGCTCCCATGTTGCCCAGCTCCCGCGCCTCGGAGAGCTCGTCTTTGGACTGCTTGGCCAGGAGGACACACTGCTTGTGGCTGGCCAGTGCATTTGGGTAGTCCCCGATGGCTGTGTACACATGGCCCAGACTGCTCAGTGCCGAGGATGCTGCCTGCAGGGGGAAGAGAGACAATGTCAGTACAAGCATTCATGGCAGCAAGTCAGATGGCGCCAATCCTAGCAATCGAAACCATGAGAGGCCATCCTGGTGAAAGAATGTGCTACCAACCACAAAACCTGCTCTCTGCAGCTCTAAACTGCTCAGGGCAGCTTATGTGGAGGCAGCAGGAACAGATGGGGTTGACTCAGGAGGACATGGGTTGGGCTGCCTCTTTCTCTGACAGGTGCAGTGTGTGTTTGTACCTGGCAGAGGGCTAGGACAGCACTGCAAAGATGCAGAGACTATTGAAGAGAAAGAGACAGTGACTGCTGGAGTTACCAACATCCTTCCATACCTCTGCTTCACCAAGCATGCCATGCTCCAAAGAGCACAATTCTTACTGTGCAGCATCGGGGTCCTGAGCCCCACACAACCTTGGGAATACAGCAAAGACAACAGCATTTCAGTAGCTGGAGCCTCTGTCCCTTAGGCACATCTTACCCAAATATAGCTCTGTGAAAACCCGAGTTCCTACCACCATGAAACAGCTGTATTTAATAAGAGAAATTATCTGAGAATCAGATTATTTTGCCCCCTGCATTTCCCAGGATGCAGACCTGCCTTCCACCTGGCAGAGCCAGAGCTCCCAACCAGTCAGCAGGGCAAGGAGCCAAGGGCAGGGATGTGCTCCTCACACACCTGCTGCCTCAGCAAGGCTGTTTGTTCCAGCGTGCTGACCCCGACTCCTCTGCAGCTCCTGCATGTGCATTTCCTTTGCTACCCAGCTGCTGCTCTGACCCATTTCCAAACCTCCCCAAAGGAGCTGTCAGGGTGAGGGCAGCAGCTGGCCAAGGGCTGCTGCTCATGGCTCCTGGGCAGTCCTGGCAGTGGCCCCAGCCCCTCCTCAGTGCAAGCCAGACCAGCTGCTACTGGTGTGGCCACAGGCAGAGCTGGGACTGGGTCCTGCTCCATGCTGGTCAGACTGGCCGCAGAATTGGGGTGGTCTGGCCCTGGACAGGCTCTTCAGCAGCACAGTGACATCAATTCTTGGCTGACACCATGAGGGAGAGCTCTTAGAAGGCTTGAGAGGGCCTGTTTGGAGGCTGCTACAAAACCAACACAAAAATTGTAGCTCTGAATTCATCTTCATTTTTACACAAATCTTCATTAAGCTTACTATATACAGAGTATTGAGTCATTTGCAACCTAAGCAGGGAAGAGAAGGGAAAAACCCACATATGTGCAGCCATCTCCCACAAGCCCAGACCAAAGTACTGAGTGGGGCCCATTACAGGCCTCAAGATGCATCAGAGCTCCCTCCATCCTGATAGGAAGCAACGTGCCTGCTGCTGTGGAACAAGGCAGCAGCACCCCCTGGGCCAAGTCAAGCCCAGTACAACGCTATGAGAACTGATCCAGCCTGGAAGTTCAGAAATTCTGCAAGACCGGCCACCACCAGCAACAGAACTTCTGTTATTGCAGGGAAGAGAACAGAACTGTCTTTCTGGAAAACAAGGAGTCAGTGAAATCTGGTGTCTCCTGGGGCTGCTAAAATAAAAAAAAAAGTGGACATCCATGCGTGCAGATTGCTGAGGAGATGAGCTCTGGCCAAGAGCCATCAGGCAGAGACTCAGATGATGTTAATGGGCTATGGCTGGGGAAAAGAGGCATAAATGGAAAGCAGCAGATCTCAGACTGTGTGTGCACAAGAAAAACTTGACAGAAGCAGGGACTGCGTATCCCGCACATGGGAAGAAATCCTTAGGATGTCTCCTAGAATGGGAAGCAGATGATAGGAATTGAAATTTGTGGGGCTGGAAATGTTTATTCTTAGGGCTCCTAATCCCTTTGCCCAAGAGCATGCCCAGGCTCACATTAAAGACCTAGAATGAAGGGTACAAGCTTGGCAACCATTCTCAGAGCATGCAAAACACTTGGCTGACATGCATGAGTGCCCAGGGCTGGATTATCCAAACCAGGATGAGGCAGGAGGACTAGTGAAGCAGAAAAGAAAAATAAGTTGACGGAGACAAAAAGAGAAATAGAAAATAAAGGGTGAATAACTGACAAGAAATAGCATGGCTTGATTAGAAAGCTGGGCTGTTTGTAGGGGCAGGGCTGTGGCTCACCCAGTCAGATAGGCAAGGCAGGAAGGCCACCTCTACCCTCTGATGTGTCCTTCATTCCAATGGTCCTCGTGTTTTATTCTGCACCAGCTTCCACTGTTACCTGATCTGAGAACAGCTCTTCTCAATCCTCTGAGAGTCTGCATGAGGACAGCCTGTGGCACTTCTGGCTTCCCCAGGCTGGCAGCAGCAATCCTCCAGCAAGATAACCATCAGTGCTCTATTTGCTCTGGGGGCAGTAAGGGGAGCCTGCAGTGTTTAGGAACAATTTGGTGATAACATCTGCTGGGTGACTCCAGTGACTCACTTCAGGGGCTTAGGAATCGGATTCCAGAAGATAAATTCATGACTGTGTATTTAATCAAATCCTCCACACTACAGGGAACCCCAAGTGGCTCACACACTGGGCCAGGAGGGATGGGGTGTTCCCACGTCACTGGCAGAAGGGCCCTGTTGTGGCAGGGAGAGCACACAGCTGACACATGGCAAACAGACTCCATCTCTGCTAGCACACACCTCTGCTTGGTAGCAGGCTGATGAGAGACTACAGCTCCATACCACAGGGGGCTTGCAACAGCAAACAAAGAAAATCAATGTTTTATGTATCTGACAAAGACAAATTTTACAGTGGGGGTTGCTTACACCTCCAATTAAGCAATTTATCACTTTAATAGAAAGCAAATTCTTCTGCCATTGAGCTGAGGCACAGAAGGGAGTTCTGAAAAAGGCTCCTAAGTGCTCTCTTTCTCTCAGAAACAACAGCCAGCTCAGGTTTTTCAGCTGAGTAAGGCAGAGTCTGATGTTAAGCAGATGTACATCACAGAATGGCACCTGGCAGTTTGGAGACACACATTCCTAAGGCATTTCACCCTTGCTGGAGAATGGTCATTTCCCAATCATGTTACATTTAAACAAGTCTTCACCTGACTGCACAGCCTGCTTAAATAAGAACACTCTATAATCATCCTAAAATGGGTGAGACGAATACACTCTACCCAGAATCTCACTGTAAAGTACCCTTAATCCCTGAACACAGACACTAATTAAGACTGATCAGAGATGGAGCATCCAGCATCCCTCTCTGCATGCTGCTTCTTTCAACTTCCCTTCTCCCTCTGGGCACAGAGTAACAGCAGCTTGAGCCTATAGATGTAGTGGAACAGTATCCAGCAGATTACCATGCATATTCATCACAGCTGCACTGGGGGCAGGCAGCAGCACCTCTCAAAGCCTGTGCACCTCCTCACCCACACCCCATCACCCCTCAGCTGCATGGCCTTGCTCTTGAATGCAAGCAAACGTGTGCTGGTTCACTGAGAGTGCTCTGAGGGTACTGAGGGGAGCAGATTGTTCCAGAACAGGCACGCACACAGAGCTCTGAAAGCACAGGCTGAGTGCTGTGGGTGTCACCACACGCAGTAAAACCTGGCTGTGCCCTACGCTGCTGTAACTGTTCCAGGCAGGAAGGGCACAGCTTAACTGGCACCAGGGACTCGTCCCAAATCTTTCTCTACAGGAGCTGTTTGTTTTACAGGTAAGGACCAAGTAACTGCTGTGCACACAAGCAGGACAGCACCTTGATGGGGGTAGCTCCAGAGCCTCCTAAAATGATCATTTGCTGTAAATTGCACTTTATCTCCACTTCTATTAAGCCCCTTCATCATTTCCTCAGAATCAGCAGGTATGCCTCAGTCTAGCTTGGACAACACCTGATTTATGCACTAAGACAAGCCTCACATCCAAACAGAGCAGGTGCTCCATCAAAATTAAAACTTGTCCTTCTCTCCTCCCTTAAAGGTGAGGCTGATGTGCCAGTACCACATCTAGCTTCTCCCTTTGTGTGCCATGCTTTTGAAAATGGGAAAGGAAGCAGCAGGCAGTATCTTTCCCTCTTGTACATGATCAGTACACAGAAAGAAGGAATGGATTTGCTTTTAGGTAATTAATTCATGGGGAAAAAAATACAGCGAAATCAATATCCCTGCCAATCAATATCATTATTTATTTGTAGAAGGTCTCAGACTTTTACAAAGAAGCTACCAAAGAGCAAACCCCAAAAAAAGCCAAAGCCATGGAACAGAAGCACTAATATCTGAAAGCCTGAGTGAAACTACTAACTGAAAGAGAACAGTCAGGAATTAATGATACAATAGAAAGACTGAAAATATCCGTATAAAGAGATGGTCCCAGCCCCCACTTGATTAATGGATAAAATTCACAGAGCTGCTGCTCATGACAGAGCCTGCCATGGACTGTGCTGACAATCTGCTCCCAGTCCTCTCTGTTCAGGAAATTGCTTATGTTTCAGAGGACTTCTCATTCTCCCTGTTCCATGGCAAAAGTATCACAGGAAGTACGTGAATCCCAGCAAATCTGAGGAGCACTGGGGGTTTGACTGCCAGACCATTCACAATTACTCCTCTTCAAGGGGAATGCTGACTTTCAGCTGCTCATTTGGGGACCAAAATAATTGCTCCATTCCACTGAAAATCCACTGACTCCATCTCCCTCATTATCATTTAGGAGCAAGGTGTCCAGTTCTGCCTAGAACACTTGTACAAGTAAACCCAAGCTACATCCTTAACAGAACAGTTTTGCAAACAGTTTTGACCAAGTTAGCAGGATTTTGCTGGGAAGCTGAAGCAACAACTATTCCACTCCATTTCTTAGGAGTAAATCTGCCTGTCACTCGTTCTCACCAGGCTGTTCATGTTCACTGTGGGAACTGGTGCAACACCCCTCACCATGTGGTGCTGGGGACCTGGGGGAGTGGGCTGCCTTTCTGGGTGGGCTCTGCAAAGTTCCACTCATTCCACAAAGAAATCACACAAAACACACCAGCCCAAGAACAACACTACGAAGGAGATCTCATCATCAAGCCTATACATCACCTGGGGTTCATCTATCTTTACCCCAAGCAGCCCAAATTTGGTTACTTTCTGGACACAGTCTGAAAGGCTCCTGTGTGCAATCACTTTAGGGAGAATGGCTGACTTGACATTTTTAGTGGTGATGTAAGTATTCCTCATTTAAAACCACAAGCTTCTCCATGGTGGTGACCTTGAGGAGTGATTCATACCCTGGTCAAAGTTAGGAAGAATAAGCCAGCAAGTCACAAACCTGGATCTAACAAGTTCAGAGCAGGCAAAGAAAACACCAACAACTACAGCAGTGTGCTGACCTGTGCCAACCCTTGCTACTCTTGTTCATAAGCTGGACATCCCCTCACTGCAAACTCAATATAGAGGAGAAAAGCCCTGGCTGAGGTGGACCTCCTGAAAACCCAGAGAGAGCTGCAGCTGCAACTCTTGCATGAGTTTTCTGCTTCATTTCTTTTACTGCAGGCAGGTCCAGGCCTCAGCAGCGTGCTGGGCTTTGCAGACACTGTGAAAGTAAAACCAGAAGACTGCATTTCTTTCAGCTAAAATCTATGTGCTGTGGAGGTCAAATGGGGACATTTAAAGGAGATCCTCAGGAAGTATTACATTTCCCTCTGGAGTCACAAGTCCAAACAAAACAAAGCATATGGCCTTTTAGTGCATTCCCAAATTTCCTGCACCAGTCAGATTTCCCTTCGTTCTGCTTAATCCTATCACTTTTGAACCAGACAAACCTGTATGAATCCTGTCAAGCTGCCTCTAAAAAAACCTGCTAAAGGCAGATAGAGAAAGGCAAAGAATTTATACTCTCGGATACAAATCCAAATGCTGAAGGTCAGGCACTAAGCCTGATTCACATCACTGAACTCATCCTTTCAACCACAAAGGTGATTCAGTCCAAACTGTAATGCAGCACTAGTGGACCCACAATTCCCAAGTAAACTCCAATGGTAAGTGTTCTCCCAGCAGCTGGCACTCAGCCTTCCTCCAGGGCACAAGGCAGTCTGCCCTGGATCCCTAATAAAGCAAGACTGCTGTCTGCACTGAGAGGCTGGAATCATTTCCTCATCACAGCCTGTCTCTGACATCCTAGTCTATGTTTCCAGGCATGACAAACTGCTTTAGCCTGAAGACTCTTTCCAGTTCTTATTTGTGAGGTATTTATATCCTGTCCTCATTTTCCAGATTGTTAGCAAACATAACAAAACAACTGTGGTCATAAGATTTTCAGATTTTTCCTTTCTGAAAAATGTGGCAGCCCCAGGGCCAGACCACCTCTTCATATGGCTGAGTGCTACACACACCCCACAGGCAGAGACACTGCCATGGGCTCCCTCGTGCTGCAGCTCATGAATGGATGGGATTCTCCACACTCCATCCAAGACTGACAACAAGGAGCACATCCTCTATGTGATCTAACTCAGAAGAACAGACAAAACCCCATTCTGCTGCCCCAAACCAGAATTCATACAAGTTCAGGGAAAAGGCTGAATCCATGTAGCCCTGCTGTTGATTGAAGATGTGGCTTTACAGACAAAGCAGGGCTGGAGGGACACCTGGAAAGTATTTCCCTTTCCCCTCAGGAAAGGGCAGAAAACCTTGGCTTTACAGAATTTACAGATTTCATTAGAAAGGAATGATCTATCTTTCCTTCTGCATCTCCTGGAAACAAGAAGGTGAAATTTGATCTTTGATTTGCACAGCCTGACAGCGAGGAGCTCCAAATGTGGGAGCTTTATACTGAGTTCCATTGCTTTGAAGGGGACTGGGAAAAACTACCAAAACTGCAAACCCAAATAACTACCAGTGGCTGAGCTGCTCACAAAGTATGTTCAGACAGCTGCAGAATCTTCAAATTCCCAACAGAATCCCACCAAGGATTATGTCTGTCCCAGTAACCTGGACTGGGTTACACTCCCTAATACTCCTCCTCCAGGAATGCACAGTGGTTGGTGACCCCTCCCAGCCATGGCTCCAAATGTGGTACGCTCCACAGCAGTGCCCTCTGTAGCAGGAATCAGAGCACCCAGCTGGATTCTGGAGTCTCCTGGGCTGCAAGCCCGTGGTTTCTCTTTCCAGAGGGAATTTCTGCATTCTGGTATTTCCCCTGTCACACAAAAACCCTCATAGATATACCAGAGCAAGGTGACACAGAAAACCCACCAAAGCCTGCTTAATAAACATCTTTCTTCTGTGCTACTTAACTACCCAGTTCTAATTATCATCTTCATTATCCCCATTTCCTGCAAATAGTCAGCCTTTCTGAACAAAATCTGCTGAAACTGCAAACATGAACTCTGCCTTACATTTGCAATCGTTTTAAAAAGCATCTTGAGACAGCAAAACCTGGCTCATCAGTTACTGAGCACACCCACCCACTGCAGAGAATTCCCAGAGCCACAGCTGCTCATGGACATGTCCAGGGCAGCAGCCAGAGGCCGATACAAAGGGTCAGTAACAAGAGGGCACTGAGCCCCAGCAGTTCTGCACCTTTTCCTTGCACAAATAGCTGCTTCCACAGGGAGGTGGGAGGAAAATCCCTTCAAAACCAGGCCAGGAATGGTTGCTGCAAGCTGTTGGCCATCAGGAGTCAACCCAGGGGCAGGACAGAACTGACACAGTCCATCAGTCAGTCCTTGGCTCCTTGTCCTTCCCTCAGCCATGCTCCTGAGAAAAGGGGCACCAGAAAGTGCTCAGCTGCACCTTCATCCCAGCCCTAGGGAGAATTCAGGGGTGCAGAGAATCCTCTTCTCACCCAACACCTTCTGTTCACTCCTGCATGGTGAAGAGAGACGCTGCATCCCAGGGAAAGGCGCAGTTTGGCTCAAAGCGTGCCTGCCAGCCAGCAGAGAGGGGCTGCCAGCACCCAGTGGCTTTCTGGCAGCAGCATCCTGCCCAAGAGCTCCGTGCTGGCAGCACAAGCATTCATTTCATGATGGCTGGTTTGTGATCTTGCCATACTGCCCTGCTATTTCTGAACAGCGGGGCTGTAATCGACGGCGTCTGAGGGCCCAGGAGAGAAGGGAGTTATTACACTGCAGAGTTCCTGTGGTGTCCACGGCCTCTGCATGGCAGGATCCAAGCACAGCCATTGTGAGGGTTTGGATACTGGACCCAAGAAAGGGCTCCACAGCTTTCCCTTTCCATTTCTGCTTGTCAGCCACTCACAGCTCCAAAACTCAAGTATTAGTTCTCTAAATGAAATGCTCTGGAAGGAACACAGGGCCTTCAAAATGGTCATCAAAAAGGGCCACCCTGACCCATCCCAAGAAATCACACATCACTGGCTCTACACTGGCACTCTGGCCATACAGAATTCCCAATACAAGACAGTTCTGGACACCTGAGGAGCAGCTAGCAAAAAAAGGAACACAGGGGACCAGTGTTATAGGCATTGAAAGCTTTCACGTTTATATTTTGATTCCATTCTTTCCTCTGATCCTGGCATAGCTCATCAGCTGCATGATCCCTGTCTAAATCACAGCCTGTGATGTGGCATCAACACACCCTGTCTACATGAGTTACCTGATGGTTTCCAGAAGATTAGGTTACCTGGTGTTAAAACCAAAGCAATTAATTCAGAAATAGACAAAACATTCAGCAACTCCATTACGGGCTGGTGTAACTGCAGCCCTTTGACCACTCTGAGGAGAAACAGGCTGCAAGCTTCTGCTGCTCATCAGAGCCAGCTTTTGTGACAAGAAAAAGACAACAAGCTAAAATAATGTGATGCAGTCTTCCCTGCTAAGATCATCTGCCACTCCTCCTCTGGCACATTCCAGTACCTTGGCTGCTGCTTTAGGGAACCTCTCTTTGTACAACTCCCAGCACTTTCATGAGCATTAAGCAGAGACTGGAAAAAAGAGCAGCAGCCCAAGCTACCAGAATGGGATTTCCTTGGCACGTGAACTGCTGGACAGTATGTGCTGACATTTCAGTCCCAGAGAGCACGGAACACGTCACAAGAACATGAGGTTGTTGCTGCTCTAGGACAGGGCTGTGACTCCTTATCCATCTTTATCAACCAGCAAGGAAGTAAAGACTACATTTCACTCCATGCAGCCAGGTCTGCTCAGAGTGGACCCTCTTGTTCCTGTTAAGTGACCATTACCCCTGCACAGGCAGCAGTTCCTTCCTCCAGGACAGGAGTGGGTGAACTCCAACAGCCTGCACTTGGCTCTGAATGAGTGAGGAAAAGACAAACTTCTACCTAGGGGCCCCACCACCCCAGAAAAGTTTTATTTTCCACCTCTGCACAAACTGTGTGGGCTTTAGTCAGAGCTAGTGCCACGAGAGATGCCCAAAGATCAGCTTCTGAGGTGCACACATGCCCTGAGCCAGGGTCCTGCAGCCCCCTGCTCACTTAGGATGGGATGGTTATACTTTGCACTGCTGCCATGGGGCTACATGACCAGGGATGCCCACCCTGCCACCAGTGCCATGGCTGAAGCAGGGACAGGTATATCCACAGAAGCAGCTCATTTGAATTTCTTGACCAGTCACTGCAGCTGGTCAAAAAATCCAATCTGTTCCTTACCTGAGATGGCTGTTTCATGGTGCCCTTCACAGCATCTCACTGTGACAAGGCTCCTCCCTCACCTGCACAGACCAAACCCACACGTGTGTTCAACCCCCCAGATTCCCTCTTAGAGACACTACAGGTCTGCCAAGTCCCAGCAACACCTGCCCCATGCTCTCTCTGGACACAAGCACAACAAAACAGCTCAAACTTCTCCCCACACTGACTGAAAGAGCAAATGGCCTGCCTGGACACATAGCCTGTGTTTGTAACAGGAGCTGCACAGTCTCCCTGCGCCAAGGAAGAAAAACATGTAAAATCCTGAGTCCCTGTGAGCAGCTGAGATGCTTCCCTGCTCAGCTGACAGCTCCCCCTCTCCAGGCCTGCATGGGGGAGGACAGACCTGAATGCTCCAGACAGACCCTCTGCAACCTCCTCCTCCATTTATGGGCAGCATTACCCAGCAAACATTTGCTCCTCAGAACCTCCAAAGACAGCAGTATCCCATACAAAGGAGCACTTTTTACCTTTTCTGCCAATTCTCTGTACAGTCAGGGGTAAAACAATTACCTCATTACAGTTGCACACCAAATTCCCTTCTGCTGGAATTCACATCAGTCCTGCTGCAACTTTATAACATTTGCATTATAAAAATGTCTGCAAAGAAGGCCAAGAAAAACAGCTTTTTGTTCAGAGGAAGCTCTGTGGTCAAGATGATGTCATCAGAAAGCGCCAAATTAATTTCCTGTGGTTACATCCTACAGGAAATCCAAGAAGCTCAGCTTTCTTGCTAAACCAAGCAGTCATTTGTTGTCAATAACTGTTAATTACGTGCCCAGATGTGTCATGAACTAAGGACTATTACGATTAGCCCTCATTCCCTGGGCTCCCCCCAGTGAGATCTGTTTAAATCAGTGGGCTGAAGACCAGGCAGAATGCTCCAGGACAACATCCCAGGCCAGCCTGGGGTTCTGGGGCTGCTGTGCTCATGCCAGCACATCAACTCCTCCAGGCCCCACAATGGGGGATGTGCTGGGCAAGAAACCCCACGGAAGAGCAGCAGCCCCACAGGTTACTCTATTAGCAGCCATGGGGACCCCAGTCAAGAAAACTGTACAATGACAAGCAGCAGCTTTTCTGCTCTTCATGAACAGAAACAAGGAAATCAGGAGTGATTCAGGAGCTTTTCCAGATGGTAAAATAATCAAGAAAAAGTCTAGGAAGTCCCTTCCCCAGCCACAGTCCTCCCACAACCTACTGAAAGATGCATTTTTCCAAGGCTTACTTGATTTTTAACTTAACAAGTAAGTTAGTAAAGCAGTAAAGCATTCAGCAAATTCTAGCAGATCTTTTCCACCACTTACCAGTGGGAAAACTGATAATCCTCAGTTATCAGATCTCCCCCAAAACTACTTATGCTTACATCAATTCTCACCTGCCCTGCTGCCTCTAGCTCTTCCCTGTGCCTGCCATGCAACCACCAGTCTCCATTTTCCCCACTCACAGCAGAGGGGAATCCCTGGAGCAGGGGATAGGTTTTGTATCTGGGCACTAAAATATGATTCTGTCCTTAAAGTGAACTTTCAGTAGAAATCCCTTGGGACAGCCTCCTTAGTCTGTGCAGCCCATTTCCCTGCACTGGCAGGGAGCCCAGCATAATTGAATGGTCAGGAATTGAATGGTCAAGGCAAAACAGATCCTGTACAATTTGTTTTCAGGTTGGCGTGGGTTCTTTTTGTTTTCACTGGTGTTTAGACCAAGTGTATTTTATGCAAACACTGGGGACAGGGATCTTGCTCACTTCTTGTCTGGAAAAGGCACAGCTTAGGATGCAGCTTAGCAGAGTCCAGGTCAGCAGCACCTGTAACACTGGGAAATGTGCTGAGGACAGCGAGGGCAATGTGGTACTGACATTGACCCAGCAGCAGCTCCTAGCCCTGGAGCCCAGAGCCCCTGTGCTGCAGGAACACAGATGGGAAGGGAGAGGGAGGCAAAAGGACCTGCTCAGAGCCCAGAGATGGGGGAGGCAAATGGCCAACCCAAGCATCCTCCCCCTTGCACTCACATATTGCATCTACTGGTACAATGACTTTCCTTAACAAAAGGCAAGTGGACACCCAGAAGAAGTCACAGCCTCCAAATTCTTGGGGTAAAACAGGACAGACAGACAAGGCTTTTTTGTAAGTTCAGATCTATCTGGAAAACCATGCAGTGCAGACCACCAGCTTTGACTGTTTAATCGGGTTCCTACCTCTCTGTCCTTGAGCTTCATGGCAAGCACCAGCTGATGTCTGTGGTTAGTAAGGGCTTCTCGGTAATTTCCTTTGGAGAAGAATGCAGAGCCTAGATTTCCATGAGCTCGGCATTCTCCTGTCTGGTCACCTGTGTCACATGCAAACAAAACAAAGATTAGCTAATACAGGCACTCCAGTGGGAAGACTGAAACATGGGGTACAAGTGATGTTCTGGTGTGACAACCACAATTAGAACAAACTCATCTTTATGTTTAATACACAGCCAAACTTCCCTTTTTGCCCACCTTCAGAAACTTCTACAATAGCCATCAATCTTATTTTAGAATTGTTTTACTTTCTTCTGTGACCTAAAACTTGGCAATTTTCCATTCCCCTCTGTTTATTCCTTGCTTGACATAGTGAAGGTGAGTCAATGGCCAAGGCCTAGAACAAGCACAAAGCACGACAGCTTTCTCCAGAAAGCAATTCTGCAGCACAGCTCAGCTCAGATGTACAAAGTACACCTAAAACCATCTTCAAGAGAGCAGTCCCTGTGCTCTCAGTGAACAGTCCTGGCTTGAGCCTTTGGGCATTGTCTCTCCAGCTCTGCACAGTCAGGGCTTTGTCTCACACCTGTCTGCTCTCCTACAGCACCCCACAAAGCTGAATGCTCTCACTGTTGTGCAGCATTTACTGTACTCAAGAGGGACTTTTGAATTTGTTTCTTTTTAAACACTCTTTGCTCATCATTGTCACTACTGATTTGTTCCTTCCCTGGCTACTGCCCCAGAATCTCAGAGTGAGTACTTTTGTCCATCAAATACTTGGAAAAGCAGATGGCTTCATTTAAGACTCATGTAAGATTTTGAGCCTGACTCTCCACAGGGAATAAGAGCAGTTCTCACATACATGACATCAGGTAATTAGAAGACCCTGTAAAACCTTAGCACATCCATTGATCACCTGCCCCTTCACACAGGCAGGCAAACAGGGATGCACAAACCTGCAGTCTGCACATTTCAGAAGCTTCAGATTGGATTTAGCAGCTTGTGAAAACCCCCAGAAACCTGAGCATTTGAGAGAGATGCTGATCATAAACCTAGCTCTTGATTTGTTTCACCAGTCCCAACCCAGCACTCCAGGAGTGAAAGGAGGATTCTTACCTAAACTCTTGGCCACGTCCAAGTCCTGCTGCATGTATCCAGTGCTTTTCTCTGTGTTCCCAAGGGACCAGTAGGCGCTGCTCAGTGCAGAGAACACTGATCCCCGCAGCTTCAGGCTGCAGGTGCCAATCTTCAGGGCAGCCTCCAGCACCACCACAGAGGCCCCGTGGTGGCCTGCAGTCAGGAGCTCCTGGCCAATCACAGACACCACAACAAAGGGGCTCTTGTCCAGCTTCATCTTCTGCAGTTGTTGGTAGGTGGGCTCCAGGGACTCTGAAGCACAAAACCAAAGACAGAGGTACTCAGCAAACCGAGTTATTTGCATCAGGAATCACCTGCACAACTCATCTTGATTTTTTGGTAAACAAATGACACGTGACTTAAGGGCTAGACAGCCCAAATCCAACAAAGATTTATTAAGGGAGCTTGGGGCTCAAAGGTACCATCTAAGATCTGGCATATCAAGACAGATCACCTGGCAGGCTGCTGTTTGTCTTGCAGAAAGCACTTCAGGAAGGCAGTGTAAAAACAGAGCTTAGAGCAGTCTCAGCACAGAGCAGTCTCATACTGAGCTCTGAAGTCTGGCCTAATGGCAGAAGGAATACAGAAGATATCAGTGGAATTCTGTAGGAAACTGGAAATGGGCCATCTGCAGTGTCTGAGAGCATTGCAGTTTTTGCTTTTTCAGCACAAACCTTCAGATGAATGTCTGCAAAGTCTGTGCCTGTCCAGATACCCAAGCACATGATGTGTGCTAAGAGAGATGACCAAAACTGCAGAAAGAAGCTGCTCCTTCTGCAGGAGACAGTGCTCCTGTGGCATGATAGCACTGGACCTGCCCAACTGCTTCAATTTGCCTAACTGCAGCAGGGAGCACAGCTGATACACAGCTTCAGGGCAGTTGGCCAGAGATCATTCTGCCAAATTTGGGGATGCTCCCACAGAACACCATCTAACCTGCATTCTCAACAGCAGCCTTAGTACCTTTGGGTAGCAAATCAAATTGCATTCACCAGGTAACTGCTGTACAGGACAGAAACTTCCAGTTGAATTCGTTTTGGAGGATGGAGAAAAACACTGAAAAAAAGGAAACCCCAACAAGGATATTTTTTCATTTCAGTGCTCCTTGGCTCCTAAGCCCTGTGGCCCCCAGCACCATCTGCTGAGGATGACAATTGCCATGTTCCCTCCTGACTAACAGCATTAGGGCATTGCAGCACAAAGCCTGCAAGAGAAACAGAGCTAGGAGGAGACAACCCTCTTCCTCTAGAGAAAAAAATCTTGGAAATGGGGACACGATGAAAGAGAGGCAAAATGCTGCACAGCTCATATGGCTTCAAGGTCTCTGTGATTTCAAACACTGCTTGAACAGAAGTGAATTAGCAGAGCAGCCTTTTTGCCTTCTGGAATGCTGTGTTTTGAGAGACAGCAGTACCACAGAAAAGCTGCTGATGTGCTCTTCTGGGCAAACACTGCCCTGGGGCATTTCAGATGTGCTGCTCCCAACCAAAACACTGTGGGAAGTTGTTCCAGCAACAACACATCCAGGGCCACAGCAGCACACACCTCTGCCTGCATTAATACTGGAGAAGGGAAAAACAACGAACAAAGACTCCTTGGGAACTGCTGTACAAACCCAGTCTGATTCATCTCCAGTGCCCCTCAAGCTGGCCACCACCATCTTACTGTCCCAACCAACCAGAAGATGGTCTTTGTTCCTCCTGTAACTTCAGACTCCATTCTTGGCATCCTCTTGACTCAGCAGAGAAGTCAAATCTTGAAATCTTTCCCTTGAGGCTTGCAGCTTCTCCTGTCCCCAGATGCTGGGACTGAAGCTCCCCCCCAGCTGTGGCTCCCTCAGCAGCAGGTCACAGCCCCGAGAATCCCCGTGTGCTTACCTCGCATGGGAGACTTCATGGCGGCCTCCACCATGCCCACCAGAAGCTGGAGGCTCTTGGGATCCTGCGCCAGCCCCGAGGCAAAGGCGGCCAGCGCGTCCGCATGGCGTCCCAGGTACTGCAGGGCCACGCCCTGACGGAAGTATGCCTGCAGGGACAGAGGCAAAGGCAATGCCCATCACGGAGCCATCACAGCAGGGAAAACAGCACAGCTGCCCTGACCTCGTGCTTGGACAGCACATCACACCAGGGCACAGTCCTGTGCCACCCAACACTGCAGCCCGGGCTGGGAGCCCCACCAGCGTGTGCCCCCTCACTGGGAGCGCCTTCTGAGCTGTAGCAAGGCCTCTGAACTGTTTTGGGCACCAGGGCTGGTCACTACTAGTAAGGCAAAGCTTTCCCCTTAGACTTGGCCAAATACTTATATTAACTACTTATCTCAAGACGTTCCTTTCCAGTCTTGGCTCACACAGCACAGAAGCAGCCCCCTTCCTCTCTCATGAGCTCTTACCAAGTCCAATAGCAACATCCAGCACTAGCAGGGCCCAAAATGTACTGAAAGCTCAAGCTGCAATGGAACATAGCACAAGGATGCAGCCAGGAGCTGAGCCTTCTTCCTGCACTCACATCCACTGAGGCAGACACTGTCCAGTGCTCCCCATTTGCTAAGTGCACAATATAAACAACACACACACATACACACGTATACATTGATCTATACAAGCTTCTCAGACTAAAGCAAGACACTCATAATTCTGAAACTGTTTACAAGACCATTTTTCTTCATTGCTTTATTTTCCAGAAAACCATTTATGAGAACCTGCAATACCTTCAAAGTAACTTGTATCTCCTACCACCATGTATCTCCATTTCTACATCAGCAACATCAATATGCAGCTGCAAAACATTCCCAGACAGAGCTCCCACACCTCCACACATTGGCATACCAGGAACCTACACACAAAGCAGGAACTTCCCACAGCGAGCACAGGCAAAGCCCTGGCCCAAAGGGTATCCAGAGCTGCCTTGGTGATACTGGGGAAAATGACCACAGAAAACACAATCCAGTATTTACAAAGTACTCAGGTGTTTGTAGCACACACATCTGGACACTATGTTATAAAAAGGTCTTGAATCTTTAAGCAACTTTGATGCCTGTTATTCAGGTTTTCTCTTCATGCCCAGCTAATACCTTTCTAATGCAAATTTTGCTGCACTTTGAGTTCATTCAAACCTATTTCAGTAGTACAAATAAAGAGGATAAAGCATTATTTGTATTCTTTAAAAGTGCTTTAAGAACCAATACTGCTCCTTGAGATTGGGTTTCTTGGCCAGGACCACATCACTCTCTCTTTGTGCATAATAGCACAGAGACCTGCACTCGGGATACATTAGGTATACATCTGGGAAATCTTTTTACTTAAACAGGAGAAATCTTTAATTAATTTCTGAACTCGTTAGAGCATTCAGGCACTTTTGGACTCCAATCCAGGAAGGCAGAGATTAAGGAAAATCAGAAATGATGTGAGAAATTTAGAAACATGAATATTTAATCTCTTTTCCATTAGTAAATCTTGATTGTAGAACCCCTTCCAATGAATTCAATGAAAGCAAAATGCTTTTCATTAACCTTTAGTATAAATGTGTTCCTATTGAACCAAACAAGCCACTGTACTGGAAACCCAATTCAGTGTTAACTAGATTACAAGCATGAAGCTTTAAATCAAAGAAAATACAAAGAACTAACAACATGCAGCAGCCACCAAGCACAAGTCCTCCCAGCAGAGTGTGAACTGTCACCTAAATCATGCTGTACACTATTAAGGCTTGTTTTTGCAGAGTTACCATCTAATTACTTTCTTTACTGCCTGATGACAGAGGGAGTTGGACACAGCACGACTCTGAGTGGGACCTTTCCAGCCCACAAGGCTGCTTGGTGCTGCCTGACCCAGCCCTCCAGAACGTGGGCACGGACACGCAGCCGCCAGCACCGAGCCCTGTGTGCTGTGTGGGCACCTTCAGCACCTTGTGTTTCACTGGCACATCCTGGATGCTGGGAAAGGAGAATCCCCATCCTCTGAACCCTGCACATGGAGGAGACACACAGGATCCAGGTGACAGGAGGAGACACGACCCACGAAAACACAGCTCAGTTCCGCACATTCTGAACATCCTTTATGGAGAGGGCTTCTATCCGCTCCCCACATCTATTCCTGGAAGTGCCCCTGGAAACCACTTAATTTGAATACAAACACAACATTCAAAGCCCAAAAGAGAAACCCATTAATCATAACAGAAAGTATGATTTTGGCCTATTTTTCTCCTGCAAAAAACCCTTCCTTCCTTCCTCTTCCAGTTTCCAGCATACACAAGAATGCTCTCTGCACATTGTGTTCCCCATGGACCTTTAACTAAATAAATAAAAAGCATTCACATCACCTATTTCCTCCCCAAGAGGTACTCACAAGTTAGTTTAGCACTGGAATGAAGACACTGTATCAAGGGGAAAAGTCTGCAAAGAGGAAATGGTGAGAATCACCCTTTGGAAGAGGAGAGGAAAAGGGAAGGCAGGGAGCCAGCAGCTGCAGCTGAAGGAAGGAGCCAAGGAGCAGCTCCTGGTCCCAACACAGACAGAGCCTTCCCCTGCTGAGAGAGCTTTAAATTTTAAATCACATTATGTGAAGATACTACAGTGCTCACTCTACAGCAACAGTGACATTAATTTTCCAGTGATCCCAAGTAAGAAAAAACGATCAATTCCTTTTAAGAAGATTAAAGCAAGGAGAGAGACAATGTTTCACTAAAGACAAGACAGAAACAGCAGGTGTTTTCTAACCTGGCTGTCTGCATCCTCAGTGTAACACAGACAGCTGGAACCATCTCTTTCATTTTTGCAGTCTGCGTCACACTTTCCAGAAACAAGGCACTGTGCAAGAAGAAAGCCTCATTCTCAGCTGGAATTTGGCACCAGATGCCTCTCCCTCAATGGGAACTCTTTTCTCCTGTCCTTGTGTCAGCAGGACGGGCAAAGCTGTGCTGTTCCCACCTCCAGAGCCACAGCATGTCGGGGGTCCCCAGCACCTGCCCCCACCCCTCCAGCCTGGGCTCTGCCCACAGTGGGACAGGGAGAGCAGGGGTGCAGCTCTTGCCAGCAGGAGCCTTTTGGGAAGGGAAGAGGATTAAAGAGCCCAAAGCAGCTCTACAAAGCAGCCAATCTCATCAAGTCCCCATACTATGTTGGAGAGGCTGTTAAGTGAGCATTCCACACACCTCTGAGAATCAGACACCAGCACTTGGCCACATAACCAGGTGGGCTCAGCCTTCTGCACACCAGGCTGTGCTTCTGCCCAGCCACCCAATTTCATGGAGCCAAGGGAAGGAGGGAGGACAAGGAATGGATAGTGCTTGTTATCCATAATACCTTTGAAAGCACTGTTGATACTCTGGAAGCAAAAACAAGTTACTCCAATTAATTAACTGGCAAAATATATTTGGCACTTGAGACTTCCAAGCCATGCCAAGCACTGTTGCTGTAACAGAGGCTGCTCACACTGAGGGCCTCAGGACAGAACCCAGAGAGGTGAAGTGGCATCACTCCCAGCACAGGACCCAAAGGAGGATAAGTCTTCCCACCTCATTCAGGTTTTGCCACCCATTTTTGCAGACTTGCCTCTTTGCCCCATGCTTTTCACAACATTCCATGTTTTCATGGCTGGAATAAAGTTTTTTACTGCTTTTCCCTTCCCTCAACTTCACTTTACAAAACTTGAATGAGCAGGAGAAAAGCACAAGGACAGCCCTGCCCTTGGCCAGGGCAGTTCTGTGGGGGCAGCTGGTGGCCAGGCCACAGCACAGCCAGCATCTGCCTACGCAGGCACAGACCCTCTTTGCAATTCTAAGCAGAGTTTATGTTTTCTGCTTGATTTATTGACTCATGTAGTTTCTGTACACACCTGTATTTTATAGCCCATTCAATAGAAAATAATAATTTCTGTCTGCCCTACTAGGAGCTGCCACTGGACTGACAGCTGCAGTGCCCAGGCAACACAAATAAACATGCTTATCTGCTTTTTTGATCCTCATCATTTGAGATCCCATCTAGGTAACTATCTAGACCCTGAATACTAGATTTTCCTGTGCAATCTGAAACAGGATTAGAATGCAAATGTGATAATTGAATGGCCAGTATCAAGAGGGTAGCTGAAATTTTTATTCAATCTTCTGATATCAATATACAAGAACTGTTTTAGGCAACAGTAATTGGTTTATAATCAATACAAAATATGCAATGAAGATAAAAATACAGTACAAAGACACAGCATGTAAATAATGAATGGGACCTTTAAGTTCCCAAAGATTTTGCTAAAAAAAATCCAAGTCAAGGTCCTGTCCACAAAGAATGCAGAAACAGATTCTACATTTGGGATCTCCCCTCCCTGCTAAGGAGCTCCTGTGCCTCCCTCTGCACCTCCCCTTTCTGCAGGGATCCCACTGCCATCACAGGCCACAGCTGCACTGCCCTCCTGCCACACTGCCCTGCCAGGGCTCACCTGGTCCCTCTGCCACCAAACCTCACACCACAGGCTCACGGACATGGCACAATGCTGGCCACCATTAATTGGATAACAGAGACAGGGGAACAAAACTGGAACAGCAGCAGAAGAACTTGCAGCAGAAAATTCCTGTCAAGCAAACATGGAAAACTTGAAGAAAAGCCCCTCAGTCTTAGACAAAGGCTGCCATTGTACACAGGGGAGGAAACTCAAACCACCTCCATGCTGCTATCAGCTTCGGACCCTGGACAGCCGGCCTTTGGGGCAGCAAAGGCAAACACACAGAAAACGCTTCTTCCACAATGCTCCCTTGGTTTGCCAGATGAGGAGACGATGCCAAAACCAGCAGGAATAATCTCTGATGCATTTAATGCCTGTTCTCAGTGTGCAGAACAGCTCTTGTGCAGCCAGACCCACAGCCCCCCGTGGGTGCCCGGGCCAGCTGTGCCCGCGCTGACCGGTGCTGTGCAAGGCTCCGGCAGAAGGGAGGGGATGTGAGAACAGCTGCCACAGCTCCTCAGGGCCAAGCACCAGGTTGAATCCATCCTCTCCCCTTGTAACTGTTTTACAGCCAAATTTTAGAGAAAAATACGGACAAATCTCTGCTGTGGGATTTCAGGAATGTGAGGAGAGGGAAGACTGCACTTTAACTCAGAACACATGTAGCACATGCATAAATACTGCTGCTGACCACACCAGCTGAATTCCTGCTTTCCCAAAATTAAGGTTGCACCCCAGGTAACACTTTTCCTTCACAGTCCTACATCTGGCTGACACCTGAACCACAGCTGTCAGCCTGCCCCAGAGAATCAGCACAACAGATTTGTTGTCTCTGCAGCTTTGTTTCTTTATCTTCTACCTGTTTCCAAGGTGCCTCTTACAGAACTACACTACTTAGAAATGGAAATTTCCTCTAAGCCCTATTAAGCCTATAGATAAAAACAAGATGGGTGTGTGTGTTAAATATCTTGCCTGGTTTTATCCAAAGAGCATTTAATCATTCTTATTAATTGCGCTTCCACTACCTGCTAATGGGATTCTGTGCACAGCTCACTTGCCCACCTGAAATAAATTGAATTTAATCAGTAAATAAAGAGTCAAACCTTTGTTTACTTAGTTGAAGTAAACAGCCCAGCTTTTCACAGAGCTTATCCTTGTTGCTCCTTTCTCACATGCTCCAGGCTTACTCTAGGAACAGCAGCTACATCCTGGAACCCCTCTTCAGAGGACATCCCTCTCCTTCCCTAACAGCAGGTGCCAGCAGACAATCTGCCTGTCTTTATCAGCAACAACTCTTAACCATCACTTAACAGCAAGAACCAGCTATGAGTGGAGGGAGGAAAGTGCTCTAGAGGAGCAACAACCAACCTGGCAGTGCCCAAGTAGAGCACAAGGAAAACAGAACCAGCCTCTTCTGTCTGAGGCCAACAGGCACAGCACTGCAGCATCTGCTACAGCTCCTCTGCAAGGAGGACAGGGACAGTTTGGCACAATTTTTGGCTAAATAATTTCCTTTAGAAATGGCAGAAGAAAAGACAGGCCAGCTTTCATCCTGCTCAGAAGTAATACCAGTCTTTGTAAGATATTATTGGATATTTAACAGATACAGAATTACACAAAACTTAAACTAAATGGATTAGATGACACCTGTAGGTGGCTTCTCAGGGAAGCTTGGGGTAGAGGCAGGACTGGTTTGAACATCATTATTACCTGGTGCTTAGTTTACCTTCAGCACTACACTATGATATAAATTGTAAATTTAATTCTTTTCCCCAATCCAGGAACTCTTCCTCTGGACCCCAATACTGGGCCCTCTTGGCTTCAGTCCCCATCTGTAAAACCTCTGTGTCTTGCACTTCCCAACTATCCCACCTCCTTCTGGTTTTAGATGCTGTTTGATTGCTGTGAATCTGAAAAGCATTTAGGGTTGTTTTGGAAATGCTCTTGTCTGCACTGAGACACTGAGACACAGCAGAGGTCATTTAACAACTTTGGCTTACCATGACAAGGTACTTCACCCAAATGACTCGTAACCTCTGTAACTGCTAAAAGTCAGACAAACTTTGATCAGCAAATGGTGATTTTTGTGTCACAAAAAGGAGTGAAGTGCAATATTTTAAACTAGCATTTCAGGATTTTAACACAGTTTTTCCAACACAGCAGACAGACTCCACAACAGCAACAAATCTGCGTACAACCAAACATTCAAAGAGAAATTAAATGCAGAATTATGCTGGGCTTTGTGGAAAACATGCCCCAAAGCTACTTCCTTATCACACATCTCCATGGGTCCATTCTCAAGACTGCCCTGATCTTAAGCTACATCCTTTCTTATCGGGGAAGGAGAAAAAAAATCGGAGCAGTACAATCTCCAGGAGAGCAGAGCAGACAAAAGAAAGATGAATTACACAGAAGTAAGAGCACAGGGTAACAGCGACTGCCACGTGCCCACAGGTGGGGGCTGCAGTGTACCTGCAGCAGGGAGCTGCTCCACATTCCCTGGAGAAGCACCTGAAGCTCAGCAGGGCTGTGGCAGAGAAGCCCAGCTCACACCTACTGCAGACACGGGCTCCTGCCTCTTGGCTCTCCCTCTCCCTGCCAGCACCCAGCCAGCACCGCCTGCCAAGGACAAAGCTGATGACAGGGGAGAGGGGAAAAATCAAATTTGCAAAAGTACTAAACATATAAATCTCTCTGGCCCAAGTGAACGTGGGAAAAATTCTTCAGCAGGGGCGTCCCATTTAGCAAGTTTTGCCAGATCATTACTCTTGTAATGCAAAGGGGAGAAACATCAACACCATGTTTCCCTACAATGATTCGCCTCCTTTATCACAGATCTCTGAAGCACCAAGTAATTTAGTAGTTGCTATGGAAACTGCTAGTTTTATTGAACAGCCCTGAAAGGGTCAAGAGGCACCATCAAACTGGCCAATTGTAAATTATTTCCCTGCTAAACATCTGCTTTATTTTAGTTGCCCTACCACTTCTCTGTTTTGCTGTTGGAACAGTATCTGGATGGACTCCAGGATAGGTGTCATTCTTCAGTGGGGCTGCAATAGCCAAGTGCAAAAATAGCAATTTTCATTTTCTAATACACTGTAAAAATCCTTCATACGAAGGAGCCCTACTGAGGGCAGAATGGCAAAGGACTGGGGACTCTCCCTTCTCACACACATCAGCACCAGCTTGGGGCAGGGGTAACCAACACAAAGAGCTGGTTTTCACCATGATCCCTGGGGTTTTCACACAGCTGCTTGCACCAGCCACGAGATGAACGACCCATCAGACTGATCCACCTGTGCCTTCAGAAAAGGGAAAAAACAGCAGTAGAAGAGCATCCTGCCCTTCTCAGCAAGCACTAGCTCTTCTCAGCACTGCAACCCCAAAAAAGGACAGTCTCCCTTGCCAGCAAGGGTCTGTGCTCTAAGAACACAAAACATTGCATTGCCTGTACCAGACTACCAGAAAACAATGTAATCTACCTTCCTTTATCCATCACACAGAAAATGGCACCAGAGATCCCAAATGCTAGTTAGCAGCTTCTATTCCTACAGGCCAGGAGAACAGCAGGAGTACTGGCTGCATTTCCAACTTTGCTATTGAACTCACTGGATTTGTGTCAGTTCTATAAAAGTGCCAAATTTCTAATTATTCCCATTTATTGAATGTGTGTCTATAGAGCAAGGCTTCCTCTCTGGAGGACATGGGCAGCTCCCCTGTGCAGAGGCACTCTCTGTCTCTTCCACAGACAGAATGCTGGAAATCCCTATTCCAACATCTTTAAGTTACCTTTAATGTTATCTTTAAGTAACCTTTAAGTTACAACTGTACTTAATTCAAATAACTGGAATGGGCAGGAGAGAGCATTTTATTACAGAACACACCTGAATTTAAGAGGCTGCATGCTTTCTAATGACAACCATGCCTAAGTTCTGTGCCCAGGGCAAGCCAGTAAAGGGCAGGCTCTGTTCCCTCCTCATACATTCTCTCCGTTCTTCATCTGGCTGAAATTTATCGTGTGATGACAAAGAAAGCAAAAGCTGTGTCTATGTAGACAAGTTCTGGTCTTTCTCACATATCCTGTCCATTACTTGTGTAAAGTCTTGGCTTGGAAGAAAATATTCTAAGTTCTGAGGTATTTGGCATGCCTTGGTATGGTGACTCCAACCTTGATTCAGACTTTCCATCCCCAGGAATCCCAGGAGAAATGAAGACGTTTTTCTGTACATCCACAGGAAAATTTCTCCTTCGTCAGGCAATGAGTTCATAGTATTAATTTCAGTTCTCTTGTCTAAAATTATCCACCACAGACTAAAATTTCCACACACTGGAACACAGCAGACACCAGAGCATTGCTCTGTTAAGATGTACTCAGCAGAAGGCCAGGGCTTGCCTGCCTGCAGAGCTCAAGTCTGCACTCCTGAGAAAGTTATCAGGGCTGGATAGAAACTGCAAATCATGCAGACATAGCTACAGAGAGACCAAAACCAACAAGAAATGTTTGATGTGTCACAATGGGAATTCATTACATCTGGACTCTGATGCAGGTGGTAGAAGAGCTTCCCTAGGTACAAATATGAGGGAACATGCTAAGCCAAGAGAGATCCTGCACTTGCAGAGGTATGATTGAGGAATGCTGGAGGAGAAAGCCAAGCAGTGCCTTGCTCCAGGTCCATGGCCTGGCCAGAGGACAAGGGAGTCCCAGTTCACTGGAGCTGCTCAGCAGCAGAATCTGCTGTGTTAATTCTCTCCTGACTAACAGACAGAGCAACTGCACCTACAAAACCAACAGCTCGAGGCTTATGGTGCTGAGGATCTGTTCAGCATTCTGCCACTCAACACCCCACGGTAACAGCTCCTCTCCAGCCAGGAGTCCCTGGGCACAGGCAGAACCCCGAGCACCATTGGCACAGACCTCCTCGGCTGTGCCCCCGAGGACAAACCCTTCCTTAAGCACTTCCTGCAACTTCCTCTCCTGCTGGCCTCTCTTTTGGCATTTCCCAGAGGATGTTCTGACAGTCAGGTCACTGCTGTTCAGCTGTGGCATTCGTGCAGGGTAAATGCAGCCACAGTGTCTCTAGGGAAGGAGAAAGCTCACAATAATTACAGCTTGCTGAGAAACCTCCAGCAATAGGAATGGCTGTAGACTCTTCCCTGTCTGTGACCTGCACAAATTTGAACTTTGGGTGAGAGGTTTAATACAGTAAGCACTAGGCAAGTCTCCCTCACAAGGTAGCAAGAGAAAGCAGGAGAACAAAGAGAAGAAAGCACAGCCTGCTGCTTGCCACCGGCCTGCAGCCCTGTCAGAGCGCCGGGAGGAGAACAAGCAGGCTTAGTGAATAATTGAAGATACAGTGATGAAATCTCAGAATGTCAGAGGCATAATACAGTTTTGTAGGTTTCATCATGAAGCCTTGAATTCCCAAATAAGACACACTGAATAATTTATCTCTGTGTCAGTACTGGGTCATCAGCTGTTCACTCACAGCACGCTTCAAGACACTTGAATGGGTCTGAACAGACTAAAGAACAGGGTCCAGAGGGAAGAGGTGATGAAAACTCAACTCACTCACCCTTCCAAACACTAAGCTCAGATAAAAATATGTAGAGCCCTCAGTCATGCCCTGTGCATGAGGTCCCACAGGTTCTGAACCTGCTTTAGTGCTGCTCCTCAGCACAAGAGACCAGGGAGCTCTCCTGGCATTTGCCACCCTGTCACCCAGACTCAAGCTCCTCCACCTGGGATCCAGAGGCTCACCTGGTGTAGTATCTCAAAGTGCAGTGCCACAGCTCTGTGCCACTGAACACTGCACAGCCTTTGCCCAGACATCATTTGGAACTTGCCACGTGCACTCAGGTTTTAGTGGTTAAGCTTTTTGTATTTTTAGCATTCATTTTAGCATTTGAGCACATACCTGTGCAGTAATCCACACCCAGCCTGCTCAATCAATAACTCTATGGCAGCAGGTAAAACTCCCTGCATTTCCAAGTGGAATTCCACAATTGCCACACCCAACCACCCATGATGGGATCAGAGAGCACAGCTCAATCTGTCCAGGCAATCTGCTTTCCTGGAAATCTGCTTTAGATAATATGAGCACACAGGCAGGTCACACACAACAAAGCTTGTAGGATTTAAATCAATTCTCAACCATCAAAGAATTTCCCACATACTAATATCCTGAAACAGCCCACATCAATACTGACTGACCTGGTAGCATGAATAATTACCTCCTAGTTCATCCTTTAAATGACAGAGGAATCCTTCCCAGCTGAGCTATTCCCCTGAGCATCTCCCTGGGAAGAAGGAGCAATATTCAGAAGCAGAGCTGCATGCCTGTAGCTTTCCCTGTGGAAAAGGCAAGCAGTCACCAAGGAATTCCCCTTTCCACCCATGGTGACAGGAGTTTTGTAATGTATCAGATTATTTGAAGGGAAAAAACCTGAATGTAATTTAAGTAACAACTACACTTGCACATACTCTTTTGGCTTTCACAATACAAAAATTTTTTCTACTGTTTCTCTTAAAAGTATCATTTAAATGAAAGGGTCTAGATTAAATTGCAGTAAATTTCCTGAGGCATTAATTACGTCCATTCATTATTTGTAAGATACAACAAACTTTTCAAAGACTCTTGAATGTCACCACTAATACAGTGGGATTTGTGCACTGGTGATTGTCAGTAACTGGATACAGAGAATCAGAAAACACTCAGGTGATAAAAAGGCAGGGGAAATGTTGCAAAAAGAAATGGAAAGTGACACTTAAGAGTCTGGAAAGAACTGGTCATTCAAATGACAACATGCCAGACAAAGGCAAAAGACAAGGAATGAAGAAATCAAATTCACTTAAATGAGCACGTGTGTGCACTCATGCATATGCAACAGAAAAAAGCCAGCCAGCCACAGATCAATCATGCTAACAGACCATATGAACATCAGAAAATGCAGGTCTGAGATAGTGTGTATCCAGTGGGATAGAAACAGGGACATAAGGAAAGGTACAACTGCCACAACTGCACCAGTGTCACTGTGTCCCCGCACTGTCCTGCTGCACATTTTTCTGCAGATCAGTTAAGCAGTCTTTCATTTAATTCTTGCCTAATTAAGTGAAAAACAAGAACATCAGCCTTTAGGTCTTTGTTAACACTTCAGTAAATAATTCCAAGCTTTTCTCTCATTATATGACAATCTTTCGAGGCATCTGTTCTTTCTCATCACACATCTCCAAATACTCTTCCAACCAGGGTGCCACAGCTCAAGAAGGACATCCCTGTGCAAGATGACAGCCACCACACTGGGTCTGACAAAAGCTCCTGCAGACCTGCAGGTGATTCTGGCCTCAGCCAGCCTGGGTGCCCTGGGAGGAGCAGGACAGGCATGCAGTCCTCAGAGCCCTTCTCCCCACTCCACCTATTTCCACAGCCTGGAAGTGGCAAGACACAGGAGCTTCATCACAGCCCACAGCTTTGAGTGGGAGAGTCCTTTCTCCAAGGCTCCATTCCTCACTAAACCAGACAATGGATAGGTGAAAGTTAAAAACTCCTGGAAAATGAAACAATTAGGAAGTGCCTTTTTCTGGGAACATGCTGCTTTCACGGCAGCATGACAGAGGTTATTTTGAACTTGTTACTTCCACCGGGTTCAGCTGTAAGTAATTAAATTCAGTCATAGAAGTCTGATCCATAAATGAAATCTACAGAAGCAATCACTAGAGCTTCCACTGGATCAGGAAGCAGTGGCCTGCTCTGTTTGATGTCAACTGAAAAGAACATTATTTATACTGCATGAGAAGTCACAGTAACAAGTCCCCTTGCAGAGATTTGCTTTGAAAATTACGGTTTTCAGTGAAGAGAGTCACAGGTTATAAATTCCAGCCATGCTCTGCTCCTTCCACTTGAACAGTCTCATGGGCAAAAAAGACAATTGTATGACACAATTTAAAAGGACTCTTTTGGCTCCTGTTCTGCACTCAGAAAGCACATGCAGGAGAAGTTAATTAAACATGCAAGAGATGGGGTGACTAAGCATCAAGACCTTCAAAATAATATATTTTGATACCTCATTTTGGTCTGTTTGGAATCTAGACAATGCAGAATCTGATGGACCTGTGAACCCAGCGGGTCTCTCTCAGCCCAGCCCCTGAGCATGCACTTTTTCACTCCTCAAACCACAGCTGTACCACTGGACTTGATCAGGAAAAGCTTTCAGAATTGTGCATTCTGAACACAGTGGTGGAGAGGTGCAGCCTGACAACATTTGCCAAGGACACCAAACTGAGTGGAGAAGTGAACACTTGGGAAGGGAGGGCCAGGATAGGCTGGAGGGGTGTGCTAACAATTCTCTATCTTTCTGCCCAGGCAAAGACACTGAATCTCAGCACCAACTTGTGCAGGAGGAACAGCTGAATCCTGCCCTCCCTTGTCAGGAAGATGAAGAGCTTGCGTGCTGCTAGAAGTGAGATGTGCCACAGGCTCATGGAATTTGAATCCCCAGCTGGAGCTGCAGCCCAGGTAGCAGGAGGTCACGGCAGTAAACTGCTCTGTGCTCAGACATCAGCATTGCCATCAATATTTCAGTGCTCCCCTTCATGGTACAGGCAAGGATAACCACCTACTCTTCAGCACAATTTCTTTTACTTCACAGAGGAAAGCAGAAACAATACTTTGTTAGCAACTGCAACACAATTAACAGAGTAATACTGATCAAAATGACTGCACCTTGTAAAATCAGTTGGTTATAAAGATATAAAGAGTTCTTTGACTACTAACGGTGTTGTGCAATGAGGTCTGCAGCAGCTTGGCAGCCATTAGCAGTGATTCACTGCCACAAGGCACTTCTCAACCAACAATTCAGGAATCACAATTCTGAAAGCTTTTCCCGGTCAATCTCTGGGTGTAAAAATAGGAGACAAAACAGAGGATCTGTGAGGAATGAACACAGATCCCCATACCCTGAATGTATATAGAGAATTATTATGAGTATGTTATAGGGCATCCACTATCAGATGTTCTAATTTTTTCTACAACACAAAAAATTGGTATTTTTACATTTATCTTTTGATAAGGAATGTGCTAGGGCCATCCCTTACTGGGACTGAACAAACAGACTCTGAACATATTTATGCTACTGTGGCAAAATTGCAAACACACAGCCAAGCTCTGAAAAATGGCCATGTGATAGTTCTTGCACAAGGCAGTCTACAGCCAGAAAATAAGTCAAACATACTTCAGCAGATCAAGAAATCCTCTAGCAATCTCTCCAGGAAAACTACTTTGAGCCTGAAGCCTCTTAAGCCTGCCTAGGACAAACCTTTTTGAGGACCATCTTGGTATTTGCATTATGACATTGTGTTAGAAGTCTCCTCCATAATAAAAACCAAACCAAAAACCCACAAACAAAAACTTTTACCAGAAAATCTGAAAAAATTCCCATCTGGTAAAACCTGCCCCCCATAAGATTGCCTGCTTGTCAGCCAACCATCAGCTGCTGTCCTACATCAACACTGGCAAATACCACCTCAGACTGGGCACTTCCCACAGCAGCTCCTCCCTTTGAGGAAAGCAGTTTATAAACAAGGATGCTGACAGGTAATTCTGTGACTATGCATTTCATCTGCAGCAGAGAGAGAGCAATATAAGCAATCCAGGGGAAAAGCAGCCAACAGCCACCATATCCCCAACAAGAACATCTGCTCCACACCCAGCAGACACAGCAGCTCCAACCACAGGCAATCCTAATGCCTCATGCAGCACCTCACCCCTGCCACATCTCATCTCTCATCCATCCCAGAGAGGGATGCAGCAGTTACAGACCTGGGTAGGAGTAAATGTTCCTTCAGTAATTCAGTCCCACTTAAAAAAAAATGAAAAAGTAATTCAGCAGCATCTAAAGGTTTCAGTTTCAATCATCTCCCCTTTGCCCTTTCACGTGACAGCTCCCAAAGGAAATCCTGCTTCAAGGCATCACTATTTCATGTACCTGAGTCAATAAACCTCTGCTCTGAAATACACCAGACCAAGAGAACACACTATCCCACTGCCTGTCCCTACCCTGCACACTGATCCTCCCTTTTGCACACACTCCAAGGGCAGGGGCAAAGCTGACCCACAAGCACAGGGCATTGCCTCCAACAGGTTATTTATTATTCCCAGCTACACCGGAAAAAATAGAGTGCCATGACAATTTATACCAGCAAAGGTATGTTAGATAATATAAAAGATTGACTTTAAAATATTTTACATTATTTTACCAACAAGATAGACAATGCAGTTAGTGATGACAACTCTCCTCCCAGGCTTTGGTGTTATAAGCAGGTGGGAAAGAAAACTTTCAAGCCACCACTTAAGTTAAAATAGATCTTTAGCTAGAAGGCAAAGAAAGATTCAGCTGTAACTGAAGTCTGGAATTTCCAAAACATGTTTTGCATTTATTAAGATATTATTAACATCAGTAGAGAAGATAACCACTCAATTCACACAGCAGCCCAGACTCATTTAAATGTTGTTAAAAATGCAATTCAGTGGCAGCAGTAGGAATGTAGCTGCCATGAAATGCAGAGCACAGACACCTGGCAGAAGGCATGAAAGCAGCATCCTGGAAATACCATTTAAAATAACACTAATTTCTGCAATTTCTGGTTCTGGAAGTAAGGTCCTTGATCCCACTTTAAAGTCTAGGCAGTCCAAACTGCTGAACCAAAGCAACAGAGCTACTGACTCTGTGAGTATTCAATTCTGAAATCCCAAGTACCTGCAGCAGGACAGATGCCACAGAGAGGTGACATCTTCTCAGCCTGATCACATTAATCTGATGAAAAAGCCAGGAAAGGCCTTGTTCTGATGATTCATTGCTGTCTGTTCAGTGAGTCCCACTCGAGCTGGATGGACCCTGCAGATGCAGCCACAGAGGCCAAAGGGACATAGAAGCAGAAAGCCATTGCTGCACCAATCTTTGCTTCACACTCCTACCTCTACTTGGAACACTTAATGTGCATTCATCAGTAGATTAAAAAGCAATAGCTCAAGTCACTGGATTTACAGCAAGAGACAAGACAGAACACTCAAACTCATTGTTGGGAAATTTTCCTATTTAACAGCGGTTTGCCCCTTTCTACTGTAATTCCATTGCCCCCATCATCCCACATTGAATAATCTCTCCCTGACACATCCCTGTTTATACACATTCCATAATCACAGACTTTTATGTTCCCCACTCAGTCAGTTATCCAAAGGATACAAATTCAGCCCCTTTGATCTTTCCTCACACATCAGTCCCTCCAGGCCCCTAATCACTTTTTTCACTCTTCTCTGAACTCCCTCCAGTAATGATGTGATCCTAATCCTCTGAAAGAAGAGGTTTTTGGCTCCAGTTCTTCCCACAGATGCGAGCAAACTAATTCAGAGAGACTCCACAAGCTCCATGCGTAGCACTGTCACCAGCCACCACACATTAGACTGTGACACTGAAACAAAGATGGAATTGCATCGTGAATGCTAGAGAGCCAGAAGCTGAAAGGAACCACAATGAAAATTAAAACAATAAACTGATTAGTGCTTTATATAGTCACCAGGACCTTAGGGCAGTTTCCTGCTGGATGCTCTGAAGAAGCCAGGCTGACTGTCCCAGGGTTTTATAGAACTACAGCTCCTGTAGCGCCTTCATGATAAATAAATATCCCAAGGAAATGGTGCACACAGCAAGGTCAGGGCCCTGCCCACAGCCCAGGAGCTGTTTCACAGTTACCACAGGCCACCCTACAGCAGCTGCAAGTGATAGGAACCCTGATTAAACTGATCAAGTGCCTGGCATCCCACCAGAGGAGGAGACACTATTCACACCTCCACCAAAGGCCCTGACCAGCATGAGAGCCTCCAGAGGCTACACAAGACCTGTCTGCCATCATTCAGAAGCAGTTTTGAACCATTTCCAAACTGAACTACAACACATTGACTCCAATTTGACAGCCAGTAAGTAAATAAGCTTTAAGTTCCATCCACAGATGTGTTGCCTGATTAGTGTATTCTTTGCTACAGTTCTGGTAAAGGAAGGTACACCAGAATCCACAGGACTTGCCTGTTGCAGAAAACTTCCCAGCTTATGCACAGGGATTACACTGGGTCCCCAGTGATACTGGAATTACAGATATCCCAAGCTGGATCCCATGGGCACACCACCACCTCTCCTCTGGGGAAGATGCAGATCACCTGACTTCTTACACATCATGTGAAAGCCAGGAGAAGCCGCATGCAAAAAACAGATGGCAGGAACAGCTCAAAACGCTGCATTTCAATGATTAAAAGGTATCAGAGTACGAGAGAGACAGCTTGTGTTGGGCCACAAAGCATTACATCTGAGAATGTATGTCTGGGAGGGCACTGTGCTGTGAGCATGGAGAAGATGGAATTCATCAAAGCAGGATTCAAGCCATAAAACTGCTGACGGAAGCAGGGTGATGGGAATTGCAGGCACAGCAGGAGCCGCCATCTCAGCACCACTGTAATGGCCACTGGTGATGCGTCTCCATGGCAGCGGGGCTGCGGCGGGCAAGGGACAGGCCCGACCCCGCGGGACAGGAGGCCAGGCAGGACACACTCCAGTAGTGGCAGGAGGGCTCTTTCCCTCATGTGTTCCTAAATGAGAGACTTGAAATCAATGGAAATGAAAACGCTCCTGGAAGTCGGTCCATAACAAAGCCAGTTCCGGAGCCTCACACCCTCAGACATCCCCCCTCAGCTGGAGGCACGGTGGAGAAGGATGAGGCACAGGGCTGCAGTGTAAAAGTCCCAGGGTAAGAACCCCTGAAGCAGGTCCAGGTGGTTAAGGGACAACTGATTTCAACGCAGCCTTAAGTGACCTTTTGCACAGGACAAAAGCCTCAGTGCTGTCTGCAATCAAGCTGCCTAACGAGACCAGGCTGAACTCCTCAAGAGACCCAAGGCTGGTCAGGGGAGGTTAGCTCAGCTGGTTGGAGCATGGGGCTAATCATGGGTCATGGGCCATTCACTTAAGAGCTGGACTCGATCCTTCTGGGTCCCTTCCAACTCAAGACTATTCTGTGATTCTGTGAAGGAGAATTTTCCAATGAAAATAAGTATCAGGGAAGGAAATGCCTGTGTTCCACTGGAACCTGCGCTGGTAAAATGGATTCATTTGGACATGGCAAATGAAACAGCAGCAAATACAGAGTGGGGACACGTCCTTGTAATACCTCCACTCATTGTCATGACCCAGACAGACATGGGGTGCAGCTTCACATGAAGATAGCAATGCTGTGGACATGAGACACATTCTAGCTCCAAAGGGATGAACCACTGCATCTCTGAACATGGCACCATTACCTTGGGGTGGGGCCAGGGTTTCTAGGATTTACTACAGAAACCACAGACTTTTCATGGAAGTAGATAGTTCAACCATTATCAGGACCATAAGGACTCCAGTAGATTTGTTAATAATGTCTCTGGAAATGACTGCAAGATTTGAGGTCACTTTTGCTGCAATGCAACCCAAGTGAGGACAGGTTAACATAGCTAACGTTTACAATGGGGTGAATTTTAGTTTCAACTGCTTATTGGAACAAAAACATAAATCAGTCAATGCTGAGATGATTAACAAGATAAAATTAAGGTTAAAACTAGAAAATCTATTAACCTGTTAGAGAAGTAAATGTGGCACCTGGCAGGTCATCAGTCTTTCAAGCCTCTAGGGTGTAGATGCTCTAAGCAAACAGGAGACTGAGGCAGCCAAAAGCTCTGTGTGAAGGCTAATGGATCTGTTACTGCCCTGCCACATCAGAAGGGACATTACTTCTCCCCAAACCCAGCAGAGTGAGCCACAGACCACCCCCTCAGCTTCCACTGCCACAGACTCTATGTACCACAACCCCTGGATGGGGCAGGATCTGCGAAAAAAGAGCTAGTAAGAGGTTCCACACACAAAAAGAAGCACAAAGAAAAGAAATCAGCATCTAGAATGGTAGATTCAATTTCATGTCTATATCCTAACAGCTGTGAATTCAGCTCATAAGAAAGTTTAGTCAGAGAACTGCATTCACCCATTCTGCTTGTCCTAGTCTGCTTATATGCTTGTCATTCAACTGTCACACTTTTCCATTCACTGTGTATTGTGGAAATAATTGTAAAGAATTTTAATTATGCCTCAGAAGACACATCATCTCCAGGAGAGAGAGAGAGAGACACATGGTCCACGTGAATCTTTGAGTCTAATTTCGCTTAGGAAAATTTTCCTCTAATGCATTATTTCACATCAGACAGCCAACTACCCAGAGCAACTCGCCAGACTGCACTAATTGTTAACAGTTTGGGGCTTATCACGTCCTGCTTTTTAAAGCCATGTACAGAGCCAGTGAGGATTGTGAGAGCACAAAGACAACCTATTCAAAGGGATGCTGAACTACAGAAGTAAGAAAACAAATTCTGAAGATGGGAAAATGAAGACCAAAAAAAACCCAGTGATTAAACCTGTATCCCAAAGCCTCGAATTTAAGCATGACTGTGACTGGGCAGTTCCCATGTCAATGCCACCAAGTCCTTGCCTGGGATCAAACTGAACAGGGTATTTTTGCTGCTAAGACCTTGGTTCTATAATAGTGAGAACCTAAATGCATTGCTACTCTCCCAGGACTTCTGTGCATTGAAGAAAACTAGAGAAAAGCTTAAGCAATTGTGGCTTTGGGGAACTTTGTATCTCCCTCGCTAAGTGCCTGTGCAAAATATTAAACATTTCCCTACATTTCTTTACCCACCAAAACACAGACCTAGTCATTCTAATCACTGCACACACCAATATCCAAAACAAAAGACCTCTAGACTTGGAAGAGAGAGGATTTCATAGGCAAAAGGCTGCAAAGAACAGTACCCAGGCCACTGGAGCTCCTCCTTACTAATTATCCCAGAGTGTCCATTTGCTATGTAACCAAGGGAGAAGTGTGTCAGACTGTGGCAAAGCTGTCTTCAGCAGCTTATGGAATGTTTCTCCCAGCCCTGATGCAATTAACTGCCAGGAAAGTGCTGAGGCAGACAGAATTAGGAAGCTATAACAAATCAAGTATATAATCCTACACCATTTACATTTAAAACAGCTGAATTGCTTTTAACTCAGAGCTGTAGCATGTTTACAATCTCATTTCATCTGATCTAGATGTCCTATTCCCCAACCCCAATAAAAAATCCAGTTTCAAGGCCAAAATGGGGAAAGACTCAAAACCAAGGTAGAGCTCTCCAGAGCTCCCTGAACCACCAGCACAACCTCAAAGTCACTGCAAACACTCAGAACCACTAAAAAAAAAAAAGTCAAGATTACCCCAGAAGTTCTTATTTAGCTCACAGGAAGTTTGAGTAATGAACAATATGGAGATTGCTGTGTCCAGGAGACACTTTCCCATAAAAACAAGCATGCACAAACTCCAACACTTGCTGCAATATCCAGTCAGCTGCAGAGAGAGCAAAGCAACTGTCCTGAAGTGGCAAAAAGCTTTGTGGTGGGAGACAGGGGGGAGGTATGAGGGGAAATGGACATTTCCATAGACTCTGAAGACTTCTAAGGAGTCTATTAAAAATCCCAAGAAACCACAAACAAACCCAGACATAAACCTGCTTCTTTAAGGACAGTAAAAGCAAGGTTTGACAAAGTTCTAAGCTTAATCTACATGTCAGAAAAATAATATACACTACTCAATACTAATGTCTTCAGCAATCCTGGCATAAAATGGTTGGGCAGACCCAGATCCAACAGCTGATGATGGGAATTTCTCTGCTAACTTAGCTGACTTTTAGCCTGGACTGTTGGATGGACTTTGCTGCTGCTGCTCAGAAGGTAATGCCAATTAAAAAGGAAAGCAGTGCAGAGAATCCACCAAAGGCTTTCAACTTCTGCCAGCTACACAAAGAACAGAATTAATGCCTAAGAACAAGATATAAAAGTGACACCTGTACTCAAACAACTGATCACCATCCAGCCAGCTGCATTACAACCGGGAGACCCTGAGAGCAAGTGCTGACAGATTTTGCTGATTCCCACAGCTGGCCTTGCCACCCTTCCCCAGGACAAGAACATGGCCTGGCTGCCCAGCACTGCACAGCCTCTCCCACTGCTTTAACTGCAGGAACACTGCGGATTTCAGAGGATCATGGACTTGCTTTGAGTCACCCGAGCTGGAGCACAGCTGGGGTTTATGCCCATATGGCAGATTTCTCTCTTTAATCTAACTTTGATAGCGAGATGTGTTAAATCTTTGATTTTACTGGCAGATACTGACTGTATTTGTCTAACCTCTGAAGCCTGATGATTGACAGTGTTAATGTACTTTTTAATAGATGAAAAGGGAAACGACAGCTTTTGGCTCCCTTTCAAGCACATTTCTTCACTGCAAAATACTCTACGGCTCAACCTGGTTTTCATACAACCTAAGAAATCTATTCTTTATAGTGTTGCTAGTAACTGGTGTCAAGCTGAAGAAAACTGTAGCTCAATAGGAACACTTACTGTGGGAGCTACTTTACTTACTTGAAAGGAAGATGTTTTCTTCCTTTCTTTAATCTCAGCTGCATTTGATCTGATCTTAGAAAATCCCCGTCAGAAGTTAAACATTACTCCAAAATGATTTCTCGACTCTTTCTACACCAAACAAAGCTTACCCCCAGACGTTTCAAGAGCAGCAGTTATAACCAGACACTGGTGGTTCCAGCATCAAAGGTGATCTGTATGGGCTGCTGAGGGACTGCACTCCTCCACAAGAGGGAAACTGTTCATAGAATCACTGGTTCTCTGCTTTGGTCTGGAAGGGAGATTAAAGCTCATCCAGTTCCACCCCCTGCCATGGAACACCTTCCACTATCCAAGTTTGCTCCAAACCCCATCCAACCCAGCCTCAGACAATTCCAGGGATGGGGCAGCCACAGCTTCTCTGGCCAACCTGTGCCAGGGCCTCAGCACTCTCTCATGGAAGAATTTCTAGCAAGTCTGAGTAGGGGAAAGCTGTGGTTTCTATTACATGTTGTGAGAGACTGGCAAAGGTGTTTCTCTGCCCAGATATCCTTGTCACAAGTCTGCATCTGAGCAAGAGCTAAAATTCAGAACCCAGAAATTCACAAAAGGGCTCTCCAACCATAACAGAGTAACATTTCTATGGAAAATGGGATGGTGCCAAGTCATAAGAGTCTCTGCAAAGGCCTAATTAACATGAATAACACAGCTGGATATTTTATGTATCAGCTAAGTCCCTCCTTCCTGCCACTTAAGAGTAAAAACAGTAGAATGGAGGTTAATTCATGCTTGCTTAGGTGTGATTCCACTTTAAGAGAGGGCAGAACAGACCCTTGCAGCCATCCATACAGGAGGCACATGGACAGCCTGTCTAAATGGTGTTTGCTGAAGGAAGTCACAACATAGCAGGTTTGTAAGAGAAACGTGGATAGTTGCCAGAGTGCAAAGGAATTGCCTTTCCTTCCATTCCAGACTTGGGGTTCAGGGTAGATGGGCTGATATCATCACCTGGCTGGTTACAAGACAATCAGAAAATGAAAGAGTAATGGCAAAATACAGAGAAAAATGCAAAGAAATCTAAAAGAAAAACAGCATGGTTTACCAGGAGGTCACACAGTTGGCTGTTCAGTTCAGAATACATTTTGGCACGCTTCTTTACAAATACACAATATCTCAATTAATCTGAGGCAGCAGCAGCTCCCAGACCTGCACAATCCCTTTGGACCCTGCACCAGAGCTCTGGCCTAGGGAAGCATCTTAGCCACCAAGGGCTTTGCCCTGTCACCCTGGGCTGCACGTTCACCACCAAACCCAGGCTGCAGAACCTGCCTCCCCTGGCACCACTGAGCCCAGGCTGCCCAACCTGCCTCCCCTGGGCCCCACCAAACCCACACTGCAGAACCTGCCTCCCCTGGGCACCACAGAGCCCGGGCTGCA
>VYXF01001449.1:107581-137403 GCA_013397295.1 Polioptila caerulea
TCCGTCTGTCACGGGCTCACGGGGACAGCCGCTGAATCACAAGCACACAGGGCAGTCTGTCCGAGCACACGGACAGTCCATCTGTCACGGGCACACGGGGACAGCCGCTGTATCACAGGCACACAGGACAGTCTGTCCGAGCACAGGGACGGTCTGTCTGTCACGGACAGTCTGTCTGTCACGGGCACACGGGGACAGCCGCTGTGTCCAAGGACGGGGACAGTCTGTCTGTCACGGGCACACGGGGACAGCCGCTGTGTCACCGGCACACAGGGCAGTCTGTCCGAGCACACGGACAGTCTGTCTGTCACCGGCACACGGGGACAGCCGCTGTCCTGAGCACACACGTGTGCCCGGGCACAGGAGCGGCGGTGCTCAGGTGCAAGGGCCGCGCAGTTCCAGTCTCTGTGGCTGAAGTCTTTCCCTCCGAGCTGGGGCTGCAGGCTGAAGGCAGAGCGGGCTCTGTGGCCATGTCCCAGGAGCCAGTCATTCCAACATCAGAGCTCCAGCCTGAGCTCTGGGGGCTCTTCTGGACTGTCCTCATAAACTAACACAGGCTCGGAGGAGTTACAAATCCTTAGGGAATCAACACAACACAATTTAATTGTGGGCTTCTGTTATTGAAATGGTGCAGAGGGGTAGTTTTCATTGTTGGTCACTCCTCACAGCAATGTAGCATCTCAGAGGGAAACAATAAACTTAATGGCAAACGTAATATCAAAACACAGATCAAAAAATATTCACTGCCAGGTCCCTTGGAAATAGAACAGTTGCTTCTTTCCATTGCAGTTCCTCAGTCCCGAAGGACACCTTGGGTCTCAGGGAGCCTGAGGCACTGACAGGGATATTTCAGCTCCAGCCTTGATGCTCAGATGCCCCTGCCTTCCACAGTGACTGTGTGTGCTCTGCCATGAACACAAGGCTCAGACACCAGTCCCAAAGCTGCCTTCAGCAGGTCCCATCCCGTCCCACACCACCCACAGACATGAGCTCTGTGTTCTGCGTCGCTGTTCCCACACCTTCCCCTGGATTATTGACAGTGCATGTGGCAGCCCAGAGATGCAAGTGGAAAATCAAGCTCTGAAACGCAGCAGGGACTGAAAAGAACAGGTGTGGCTGAGCAGAAAAGGAACTCCTGCTGGGTTAACTCCCCAGAGCTAGCGTCTCACAGAGCTCTGCCCTTCCATCACATCAACAGCAGAGCCAGTGGGGCCTGAAACTCAGATTTCCATAAACCAAAAACCGGTATTGACAATTCTGAAAAGTTCTGTACATAACTCGAGTCAAGAAAATAAGTGCTCAGCATTAGACAATGTTCAGCATCAGACAATGCCATTCTCCACGTGGCTGTCAGAACGAAGCTTCATCAAATTCACAGACAGATCACAAAATGTGGTGTTTTGACATAATCAACAGGAGGTTTTTGAAATTCTTCCCATGTAAGGATAATTAAGGGGAAGCAATGCAGGAGCTGATGTGAGAAACTGAAATGTTACAGTTAATGGCTTAAACATTGTTATGAAGGACTCTCTGTGCATTATGGCAAAACTGTGTAAAGGAGCTGTGACCCTCAAAGCCCAGCCCTCCCTGAATGTGACTCTTGACTGAAGCACTGAACTGTGAGTTAAGCTTCCTAAGGGAACTTAAGACAAAGGTGAAACTATTTCCAATTATCTCAGGTCTAGCAACAAGGAAATACATAAATAAACACATTTTATTCCTTTTACTACTTTAGAATGAATAGTGGTCATAATTTTGGCCAGATGGCACAAAATCATCCAGCAAAATGACAGCCTACACCAACAACATTTTTTTTTTTTTTTTCTTTCCTTGATTTATTGGTGTTTTTTAAATTTGCATTGTAGATCTGACAGTCCAGTATATGGTCCTCCTTTCCTACAGCCAGTGAATATCAGAAGCAAGCTGTGCATCATTGGATACATCTGATAGCTCTCAATCTTTCAACCCAATGGACAAAAAAACTTTTAAAATGTCTTCTTCAAATTAATCTTTGGCAAGAACCTAGAACTATGTGATGCACTATCACATTTCTTGCATAATCCTTCATTTTCAGTAACTTCTAAGCTGATATCTTTGTTACACCTTGAAATCCCCTCTGCTCAACCCAAGTGAGCATCACCCAGAAGCAATCACACACTGCAAGTAGGAAAAGGCCCTGTTGGAGTGGCTCGTTGAGGAGTTTGCTAGCCAGGCTGTCTGAGCAGTGTGAGAGCTCGGTTCATTGTGACATTCTGCTTAGGTAGCAGCTAAATTGCAGCGTTCAGCAGGCACATGAAGATCCAGAGTAACAACCTGCACTTCCCTGGGTACTGCCTGGGCTGGCAGTGTGTGAAATGCCAGCACTCCAGTAACACCCACACAGCCACAGCACTGCAGACCAAGCTCCCAACAGCAGAGTCCCTTGGCAAATTCATGAAGGGTAATGAAATCAAGTCCTTCTATTTCTGAATTTATTAAAGCAGCTTTCAATTCATTACAGTGATTGTGTGTCTGTCACTTTGCCTCCCTCCAGCCAGAGTGCTGAAGGCAGACACAGCACCTCGCAAGGGTTTACAGATGAGACTCTGTGTGAGTGAGCTATGGCAGCTGCTGAGCAAGTGTGGCCTGCAAAAGGGAAAAAGGAGTTCAGAAAATTCTGCTCTGGGAGGAGGGAACTCCCTCCAAGTGCAGGAATTAGGCAATTCTCTTTTAATTAAAACTCCATCTCTTTCACACCCTTCAGGAAATAAAGGGTCAATGCTCCATCATTATCCATGCCATCCTTTGGGGTTTCAAATGAAAGCCCCACTCTATGCCTTGGGAAGGGAAAACAGAGGGGATAACGGGGGAGAAGAGGTGATAATGAGAGAGAGAGGGAACAGCAGTGCCCACAGTGCCCTGTTCCATCGTCCTTCCCTTCACAGCACAGAGTCTCTGCTGGCACCTCAGTTGTGACTTCTATAGAAACACGATGTGCCTGTAAAATATCTGTTTGATAGTCATATGGCAAAATGTATTTCTGTAGGTCAGGGAATAGAAGGAAATATAGGAAATATATGCTGTCAAACACTGCATCTTCCCAAGGAAGGTGTTTGCTTTCAGAACTTGATGAGACTCTGTTATTGGCTTAGGAGGCTTTAGTTCTACCCTTGCATGATCCTGAGTGGAAAGCCATGTTTGGGACCTGCTTCTAATTATGACTTGCCCCTCCTTTTTTCCATAGGAAGTACAATTACTGCTGCTATGGAGACAAGTGTAATTCAGGCAAGATGTGGGGCAAAGCAATACTTGGAAGGCAAAAATTCACAGAAAAATACCCTTTCTGCTATCTGTCCTCTCCTGGAGAAAGGTCTTCTCACAGTCTTTCCTTGCAAACCTCCATCACCATCTGCTGTCTCAGGTAAGGAGGAGCCAAAGAAATCACCTGTAACTAACACCTGAAACTTCACACCAGGAGAGCTGCTCTTCCTGCCCTGCCTCCCCCACCATTCCCACACCTTACCCAGTGACTCCAGCCATTCATAGGATCTGCCAGCACTCACATCATCAGCATCTCTGTGGGCATAACAGCCTCAAACAAGCTCTTACTAGCCCAAAATGAGAGACTGACATCAATTTAGTGGAGAAGGCTTAGGTATACCTACAATGTTATCAGGTTCCTGAACAAAAACACTGCTTTTATTCCCTTAGATAGTCCCCTTTGTCTGCTCCTCACAGTACACCTTACACATATTTGTATGAATTCTTTCCAAAAAACCCAGGTGCAAGCTCTAGAATCTTACATGCAGACAGTAATGAGACTGAAAACAATCTTGTCCTTCCTGGTATGATGCTGCTTGGACTAAAGGCCTGAGATGATCATTTGCTGGAAGAGACAATTGATTCAAAAAAAGGGTTTGTGTTGAAGTGAAGGATTTCTGTGTCTGAATATGAAATAATATCAAGTAGGAGAGAGGATGGCTGTGGAACCTTTAAGGACACTCCTGCACTGGAAGGAGGAAATAGATCCATCAATACACTAAAGGAAACAACAAGCTCCCAAACCCTAGCAGCAAATTAAATGTGAAACCTTTCAATTGTGGTTTAAAGTCACATCCCCACTTAGACACTTCTCCTAAAGAGGTGGACTCAGATACACCTGACAATGACATGAAGAAATTGGAAGATAAAATAAATTACAGTCAAACATATTGCTTTAAAAATTAGCTCTTCTGGAGCTCACAGGGGAGCAGAAAGGGAGTTGGAGTGTGGTGACACTCTCTACACATCAAATTTGTCCTGTTTCTCAGGATACAGAACATACCTTCTAAATTTAAAGAAATCATAGAGGCATATGCAAAGTTTTAATAAAAATTCTTTTTTAGTTTCATCTGAAAGGGCAAAAAACTGTTGTATTATAAAGGATCTGTTTTGTCTGTTCTAGATTTCTCTTCCACACAGTGGAAATGTAAGCATGTTGCACAAGCTATCCTACTCCTGAGCCCTGAGATACTCAACAAAAGACCCCATAACCATCAGAAACAGCACTTAAAACTCTCCAAGGACTCTTCTCTTACTGATTTAGAATGATAGGCAGTTCACCTGCTGAACTTGCTTGTAAAATGTGTACCAGGAATTTTGTTCACATTTTCAGTCAGGACTGTATGAATAAGAGATGTGACACAATTTATCCATATGCAGCACCATATCTTCCCAAAGCACAGCATGCTGCATCTCACAGCTGCCCTTTCCACTGCTGCAGCAGGAAGAGAACAGAGGAAAGAAATAAACTGAACTCCTCTACAATGACAAAGTGTCTACAGATAGCCAAGGAACCCTCAAAACCAGAATCAGATCAATCTTCTTCAGAAAGATAGATGTTCAAAGAGCAATTCCTTCTGTAGGCTACAGGTAACTGAGGAACACCTTGTCATTGCCATGTCAGAGATAACCATTGCAAAAGTGGGAAACAACCTTAAGGTGCTGTCAAACCCTACAGCATCACTGAAATCATGGGAGCAGAAACAATTTGGCCTCTCTGAGGAGTCACATCTAAGCTTCTTAGAATAGAATAGTTCCAGCTGGGAGGGACCTAAACCAATCATCTAGTGCAGTTTGCTGAGAAGCATCATCTCCAATTCAGGACTACTACTGAATCTGACACAGTTTTAGTTAGCTTCAGTACTCCAAACAGTAAAATTAGGAGAGCTCACAAAAACAGCAACCTGAGACCCTGTCAGAGACCAAGGCAACCCCAGTTAGCTCTGTCCTACAACAGTGAAGCCAGCACTGCTGCCTCACACAAGACTTAGTCAGAACCTGACCTCAATGGCATTCTTCTGCATAAAGTTGTGAGAGAATTTAGAATAACTGGGACAGCTGTTGGCTTCAGCCTAAAAATACAGAACACATCTGCTTCATTTACCTTCACGTGCTCAAACATCCAGCACTGAACAAGCATTAGGCTAAAAGTGGTACTAAAATTTTTCTCTGTGGAGAAACAGGAGGAGACAACCAGGCTGCACTTTTCATTCATGCCTGACAGGAAAGGTGAGGGGTGAACTATTTGCAACAACCAAAAATTAAAAAATATTCAACCTGCACCGACATAAAAGTGTTTACTGATGATAAGAGATCATCAGTCTAAAATGCTTTTTTGAAGGTTATGTAAATGGAAGTTAATTACTAGATATTACATTACTCCATAATCTATTTTTGCAACTAGCATCCTTTCTTACTGAAGTTTTATTACAAAAGGTGACCCCATAGCAGACCCAAAAGCACAAACCCAGTCTTGAACAGTCACCTGGACTCATTTCACCTTTCTTTTTCTCCAGCACAGATTTTTCCATTTTAAAAAGTGAGATTATTGGCAGATACCTTAGAAACAGAGGCTTTTTGCACAGGCACAGGGCAAACAGGAAAAAATAACATTATCTGCTTGCCCACAATGTCCCTGCTGATGTGTCTGGAGCCCTCAGAACAGGGACCCTGGGGTCACCCACAGACCCCAAAGCCCAGGCCCCACCATAAAGCACAGCAAACACAATTAGAACTGAAATGTAATAAAGTAATTATAGCTGGAAAAAAGATTGTGGTTAAGCATCTTTAACCTGATACACAGCAGCTTTGACAGCAGTTTCTAAATGTGTGTCAGAAATATTAAAAAAGCAAGTGTGGGAAGGAACTACCTGAATGATAAAAGCAAAAATAAGAAAGGGGAAGAATTAACTACAAACCTTTCCATTTATTAAGATCTAAGAGAAATGGAAAAGACTCTACAGATCTTGAATTACACTGCTACACATGATGCCTTCTTTATATGCTGCATGTAGAAGCAATGACAGACAAAAGAGAGACAAATTAGTTGGATATATTCTCCCTGCCTGGGCACAGACTTTGACTGCTCAACATGACATCGTAGCAGGCTGTCAGAAATGCAGTGATTGTCAGGTTTTCACATTGCTACCCAACCACCATTCTATAAACATCAGAGTTTAGGTAAAATGCTGCCAGTAAGCTCATATTTACACTTCAAAAAAAAGTGTGCTGTTATTCTTCTCCTTCTAATTAAGCTGTATAAAGGCTTAGGCCTAATAACCATGACTTTAATGTCCTAAAACTGAAACAGCTTTACAATGGTTTATTCCAAATAATTCCAGGCTCAATAAAAATCAGTTAATAAAATAAAATAAAATAAAATAAAATAAAATAAAATAAAATAAAATAAAATAATCCTGTTGCTAGCCTCAACTGAGGTGCTACAGGAGCCCCATATCAGATAGACAAGTTGGTCCCTAAATCTAACAGCCTGGCCTATTAAATCAGGAATTTATTCTGCTGGGTGTCCTGATCATTCTAAGAGAATGGACAAAATCTGGGAACATACCTCTTGTAGATCCATCTTCTACAACATGAAGAAGACAGCAAATGGTGCATCTTGTCTATGAGGAAGAAAACTCCTTTCTGATGCCACTTGTTAGAAGTTTATGCCTTGAAGTCTGGGAGCATTTATCACAGGCACACTCACAGGGCTGTGCCCTTCCTTACTGAAATGGCACAGAACACAAATTGCCTCCTGGGTTTTCCAGCTGGAGAATCACCATCACATGCTGAGGACAGGGTGTCACTGCCTGCACCAGCCCTGACCAGCACAGCAGACATGCCTGGGCACCCCAGACAGGAGGAACCAGTTCCCTGCTGTGGTGCAGTCTCTGAGCTCAGCAGAACGATTTCTGCTCAACAAGTGTACAACAGGAACCTTCTGGCAACTCACAGATCTCACATTCTTCTGAATGCAACCACCACTCTGCAACAACCACTCTGCAACCACCAGAGTACCCTTAAGCAGATCCCTCAGAATGGCACAGTTCCAAAGATTCCAGAGTGGCAATTTACCTGCGTGACTACTACAGGAGACCAGCAAGATAACAATACTGTTAGTTAGCAATGATCCCTTTAGCGGAAAAATCACCAGTAAACATAAAAAAAATATATAAACCAGAAAAAAAATCTCTCAAGCTTGAAATGTTGTTCCATTTGGATAAAGAACTCCTGACTTTCTGTAGGCTGTTTCTCCTGTTGCTGCCTTCCAGCATCTCCCCTCCTCCCTTTAATTAGAGCCTGTGCAAAAGGAGGGAGAAGCAAAGCTGTATTTAACTCTCTGTACACCAATGACCAGATAGCACATTCTGTACTGCATAAAAATATTTTTAGTTGACCTCCTAATCCAGGGGAAAAAAAAAATCTAGGAAAATCCCCTGTATTTTCACCCTGAAGTATAGAAAAGCTTAAACCCACCTTTGGCTTTATTGCATGTGAAGCACTGTTGGATAAGAGACTCAAATAATTCCTGGAGGCCAGTTAATCTGCAGAGAGAGCTGTGCATCAATAAAGAGAGCAATGTCTGGCACCAGAGCCTCTGCTGGAATGTGTAACCATTCTTAATAGGAAGTACGAGTGAAAATTGGAGTCAATAGATTCCTTTGATTCTCCTCTGCTGCAAGTAACTCCTATGAAGAAGCCCTCAGAACGTTTTCTGGACAAAACAGGAATTTCCCCGAGCTCATCTCAGAAAAACACTGGGAAAGGCATTCTACCCGGGCTGCTCCCACGAGCAGGATTTGGGCTCCAGGAGTGAGAAACCCCACGGAGTGTATTTGTACTCAGCACACCCCGTGGCTGAGCCCGGGCTCAGCACAGGACATTTCTCAGCATCCTCACCGAGATGGATTTTCCAGCGCGCACATCTGGCAGCGCCGCGGCGCGAACAGCAGTCCCTGGCTCCGGTGCGTGTGCTCTGCATGCCATGACATCATGCACTCCTCAGCCTGCCAAAACGCAGTCTCTACTGTACAGACCACCAGAACAGAGCCCCAGCAGCCCTGTGGGGAACAGGGCTAACTTCCAGCCACAAAAGTTTTCCCCTCGCAAAATCTCGTTCGGTGTTTCAGCTGTTGCGCTGCACTCTCTCCCACTCACACCCATTACTCAAAAACAGTTTTCAAATCATTCCTAAATCACTTCTATTCTACTCTGCCTGTAAAGAGCTTCTTTTTGCTCAAGGCTGTAACTACTCAGTTACTTCTCAGCAGAACAAGCCTTTTTCCTTTTATTCAGAGTCGGTTTTTAACTCTTCAACAACCTGAAAATTGGGAAATCTGTATTTCCCAAAGAAAGCTACGTTTGTTTTCCTCTGCTATGGGTAATAGTAGGTGGCATTGTACAGATTGATTGTTCTCTGGAGATGGGATTAATGGCTCATCTTGTGTCACACTCATTACTTAACACTGCCTCAGCAGCACGGAAGCTCTCTGGCACACTTAAGAAAATAGGTTCTACGTTGTAGGGCAAATCAGAAGAAAAATAATTCTATTACCTGAAAAATGTTCATGTTCAAAATCTTTCAAAATCTTTTAAAGAAAGGCAGACAAATGTCAAGATCAAAGGTCCATGACTTACACACTCATTGGTGGAGAGCCCTGGAGCCAAGAACTGCTGCACGATTAGACTCTGGAATTTATCAAAACTGGCTCTCTGCTCCAACTCCTGTTATCAATCCCAAACTAATCAGCCAGAAGGAAATAGACATACAGATACTGCAACTTGGTAATGAAGTCACAAGGAGAGATAAGGCTGCAAGGTTTGAAAAACAAGGTCTCCAGGCCTGATTCCTCTTAAACAGGGCTTAATTGTCAAAGGGTGGAGAAAAATTGCAACAGATTGGTATTTCAAAATGACAAATTTCAGTTCTCTTCTCATGCAAAGTGGTCTCGTGCAAAAGAGCCAGCTCTCTCATCAGGCAAGGGTCACTCAGAGGTTATCCACAGAAACAGGACAAAGCCAGAAGCCAGGTCTATCACAAATTACCAGGCACACTGGCTCGAGGCAGCAGCAGCCCATAAATCCATTTCTCCCAAGACAGCACTTGCATTTCTAGATACAGTGATTCCACTGACATCTCCTTTGCAGAGCATTTCCAGATATCAGTCTCATGTTCCAGAACAGAAAAAAATGAGGGCATTTACATGATTTCAAGTCACTGCACCTGAAATTATGTAAATGAAATGAAAAAGCAATTTTTTTCCACTGCCTGCCCCCAACTGAAGGTTCCCAAATCCAACTGCAGTGTTTGGCATCAGGTAACTGCACTCTCTGATTATGGCTACTGCCACTCACTTCAGAGCCTTTCTTGGAAAGGTCACCCAGTTAATGCCCTTGAGTTCCTTTTCATCCAGTATTATTATTAAAAAATAATGATTAGTTTAGTATTTTTCCAGTGATGACCAGTGTTTAAACTAAGTAATTTGCTTTATATATTAATAAATATTAAAACATGCTATATACATATAACTATGTAGTGTTTCTCACTCTGAAATGTACATGTTTTGTTTATACTATCTCTTCCTCTGGAAAAATCTCAGACTAATTAATTGCCACATATGATACTCCAGGGATTATGTATTTTCCTTTTTACTTTTGGTAGGGAAACACGTGATACAAAGAGAATCCCAACTGTAGATAAAGTAAAAGACCTTAGAAATACCAGATGTAAAAACACTGAAAGAAGGAAGAGTCAACCTGGCACTCCTACTCTGACTGTTACAGAGGGGTTTGTTTTGACTCAGGGAGTCCTGAATATTTCTGGTCCTTCCTCACTTGTACAGCAATGCAAGGAAATTTCTGTTCCTGAATTTTAGTTGTCTGTTTTCATGGCAAGTTGTTCCTGACAGAGTCTTTATAGAAGCTTTAAAGAAAAGTTATCCTGTGATCATAGAGATGGAGCACTAATGAGTTTAATTAGAATGCAGTGCATCAACCCTAGATTGAGACATAGCCCAACATGATTAATTACCCTCTTGGAATGGCTTCAGCAAAACAGGGGGGGCTATCAAGGCTATCCTCTAATAGCTGTGTCCACCCACCTTCTCCACCTGCCTGAAGAGGGGTTCTCCTTCCCTGCAGCTTGGCTTCCACTGTGACAGCTGGGGGTGGTGCCAGTACCAGCTCAATAGACAATAATCTCAATTCATCATCTTCTCTATTAGCAATTACCCTTGCTCATTTCAAAATCAAGGTCAGTCTTATTTAGCATCCTTATCTTTCAGAAAAGTGTCAATGTTCAAAGCATGAGTTTTTCAGCATCATACTATGTAGTTATGTAAAAACAGGAATCTTCTTATTTCACAGCTAAGTTTATAATCATGTCCAATCAAACTAACTCAAAGATTATCTCAATTAATCCTTTGAAATGCATCAGCCAGTTCCCCAGCTCACCCAATTTTACAGCAGTGTCAAAAAACTAGAGTTGAAAATGTATTTACTCAATTAACACTTTTCAGAACATCTTGAAAAGAGATTTGACTACAAAGATACTGAAACCTATTTGGAAAGCAGACTGCAGGTAAACCTACAGCTGCTTAAAGTTTATTGGCACTACCTTGAAAGCTGTCACTTTCTGTAGCTCTGAGATGCCCCCTACGAGGGTTTAGCCATGAAATATTAATCACCTGAACACATTGTCCATGTGCTCCTCCAACATTACAGCCAGCAAACTGCATGAAGGAACAGGACTCAGCACATGTCCCAGTCACGCACCAAAATTCAAATTTTTCAGTTATAAAATCTCCTCCATATCTTGTTGTTCCATAGCTTGTTCCAAAAACTGCACACCTCCTAGAGATGTACACTTGCTTTAAAGACATTTAGACTTGATGGTCTTTAAAGGTGCCATCCCACCCAAGCCATTTCATGGGAACTCTGTGTTACAATAAGCACAGAATATGGACTTGAAGCCCCCAAAGGACTGAGTCTTGCTTTGGTACAAACAAGAGGAATTTCCCAAAAGCCTTCCAAGGGTGTCCACTACTGACTGTGCCTGTGACAGGCAGCAGAGGCCTCCCCAGTGGCTCTTGACCTCACTGTGTGTGTGTCCCAGGCAGTGCTGGCATGGAAATCGTGCTCACACATTCTGGTATTTCTGCTATCAGCACCTCCATGCCACTGAGGATTCTTGGCTCTCAGGGTGCTGAGGCCCTGGCACAGGGTGCCCAGAGAAGCTGTGGCTGTCCCATCCCTGGAAGTGTCCCAGGCCAGGTTGGATGGGGCTTGGAGCAGCCTGGGGTAGTGGAAGGTGCCCCTGCCCATGGCTGGGGGTGGCACTGGTGGGTTTTAAGCTCCCTTTCAACCCAAACCACTCTGTGATTTTAGGAAAAGTACTACTAAACCCTGCTATGTCTCCCAGCAGCTGCCAAAAAGCTGCAGCCATACCAGCCCCATTTCAGCTCTTCCATTTGTAACACTTCTAATGAGCAGATGGTTAATTTTTGTGAGCGGGGAACAAAAAACAAAACAACTTTTGTTGGTGCAAGTTTCTGGGGGTCCTTTAGGTTATAAAACCCAGTTGTTTTGGACATCTGCTTAAATTTTTGACTGCAAATTTAGCCTTCTCTATATTACTAGACAAATATTCATATCCTCCATTTGTTTTCAGGTAAAACAAAAACCTGCCAGATATTGTTCAAGGCTTTTTTAGCTATTTAGAAGTTGGGAAACATTTCAAGAGTAAAAAAAAATTTATTGTGCCTGTTTCCTGTGTATTTCCAGCAATAAAATTTTTGTACCTCCAGATCACAAACAGTATGTGTTTCTCCACCTTTATTATTGCCACTTCACTAAAAACAGCAGATGAAGTTCCCACACAGCTGTGGGTACCTCACCTTCAGAGCCAGTTCCTCAAACACAGTCTCAGGCTGAACCTGAAGGCTATACAATATTGAAAGTGTGAATATTTGAACAATGCTACTGCTCACTTCAGAGGCCAAGGGACTGGGGCAACCCCAAAGTAAGGGAAATAATTAGGTAACAAGTTTTCTTTGTGTTGTACTGCTAGAATTTTGGGGGCTTGTAGCACTACAGAGATTTGAAGAGGTACCTGAAGTAAAATGTAACCACCACCTTCTTTACCATGATAGAAAGCAAAAGATTCAGTTAATTGTGCACAAAATCCCTTCAGAGGCCTCAGCATTTGAAAGATCAGTGAGCTCACTGCATTTACCTTCCTGGCAAAACTGTCTTCAACTCAGATTAACAGAATGGAGAGTTGCAGATCTGCTACATTCAAGTTGCTTCTTTCTGTTCTACAGTGTGATTTTATAAAACACGAATTCACAGAAGCTGCTGTAAATTTTTAATTAGTGAAATACAGATGGTTATTTTCATACAAATTTTAAATTTTCCTGTTTTTATTAAGCACCAACCAAACCCAACACAATGTGCACAGTATTTACAAATGCATAAAAATATTTACAGTTCCAGATATGATTTATCACTGTACTTAACAGTACTGAGCACTCTGAATTACAAACAATTAAAAATTACATTTCTGTGATTTTAATTTCATTTGTTTGTTTAGTATAAACACAATTTTGTGTGTGGACACAGAAGAAAAAAGAACAAAAGCATTAGTACTGGGGAGGAGAAATCGTGTGAGAGCACGAGAGACAATGGATGTGTGTGAGCCAGGAGTGAGTTGCTGGTTTGGATCATTAACTAAGAGCTGGATGCTGCTCCCTCTGCAGACTCCAGCATCAGTGCAGCCCAAGTGTGAGACCAAGCAGAACAAATGTGGGAGGGCACAAAATCATACAGGCAACTGATTTCATTTTATTCATTAGAACACTAATTTAGGCTCTTTAAAAAGCTACATTTACTGGACACACTCCTCTTACCCACATTCCTTTTCTGCTGCATTCCCTTTTCTGTTTCAGCTCTCCAAAGCCTCAGGAACTGTACCTTGCAATACCAAACATTTCCATCTGAGCTAAGTGCACATATTTTCTGCTTTAAGCCTAGGAGGGCTCAGTGCTGTAGCTGTCCTTTCCCAAACATTCACAGAAGCCATTATTTCTGGGCACACTTTTAGAGTGTAACCAAATCCAAGAAGCTGACATTTTTTATTTAGTACCCATGGGCTATAACCATGAAAAATTTACTCCCTGAAATACAGTTGCATGCATTTCCTATCCACCCTACTCATGATAAAAAGTAATTTCCTTGCACAGCCTGGTAACAATGGCAACTGAATGAGATGTATCACCATAAAATAAACATGAGCACATTGCACATCTGAATTCTCCGGAGTGAGACTACTACTCTGTGTTCCCAGCAAAGATTTAAATGAATAAGAGGCCTTGAAGCCTGACATGTATCTCTAAAGGCATGGGAGAGGATTCAAGGCAACTGTCATTAAAATTAATCACTATTAGTGATTACAAACCTCCAGTAACACTGTGGCTCACTGCAGGAGGGCCAAAACAAGATGTCTAAGCAATGAAAACCAGAGGCTAATCAAGAAGCTTACAGGTATTCCTTCCACTTTACTGAGGGGGGCTAAAGGTTACACTTCCAAAATCTGATATTACATTGTTTTCCAGTTCCTGCTCATCTGGTAAAGGAAATGCAAAGGAGAATTATTATTTTGTATTTTGAACCAACTAAGAATGAATTACAGTGCAAGAAAAAATAAAACAAAAGAACAAAAATAAGAAAATATGTCCAGAATTCCTATCCTGAGTTATTACAAAGGTCCAACAGAGTGAGGCAGGACCCAACCATGCTCTGCCCAACTCACGGGGGAGCTGTCCAGCAAACACAGAACTGATGTTACCGTGGCAACAGAAATAAAACCACCTTTTACCAGCTTCTTCACACGTTCAAGAAAAATCATGAAACTGGATTCCACTAGATGTTATGGCTTCAGAGGACAAATGGGCTCAGAAATTCAGTTCTTGAGAAGTCCATCAGTGCTAATGAAGATACAAGAGCTCCAATGTAACCTGGAGGACAGGAGTCTCTGACAGCTGTCTCACACATTTGGCAAGAAGAGCCCCCACAGCTCCTGTTTCCTTAAATATCTCCTGCCCACCAGAGCTTAAACTCCACAGCTTAAACTCCTTCAGTCTCATGGAATTCAGCAATTCTCATGGAAGGGCCAACATCTATGAGCTGAAGGGAACAGAACTCCCAGAGACAAAAGAAGGCTCTGCATGGCCCTATGATTCTGTGACACATGGTTCCCAGTGCTTAAAATCACCTTTAATTACGTAAATTGGCAATTATGAAGTCATCATTAAATTATTTAATTAGTTATTTCATATAATTCCCATTCCCCTCTCTGCTCTGTCTCGTGTTTTATTTGTGAAGGACAGAAGCCTGCAAGCAGATAACCACAAGAAGTAAAATATAGATTACATAACCCATGGCAAAAATTAAACCTCCTTTTCCACCCTGAGAAAAGTTGGAAAACTATGCCTGAAGTACTCATTTAATGCAGTGTTTCAAGAAAGTTTCTTTTCACTTCCCATATGAGAAAAGCTTCTATTAACAAATGTTTCGTCCAAGTACATTCTCCCTTTGTTAGCATCCAGAATATCTAGGGCTTGGTATGCAGCTTTGAAGAAGTTCATTAAAAATGAATCATAAAACCATGAATTTAACACTTGTCTAAATAAAAAATAAGTTTTCCACTAGGGAAAGTGAGCACTGTATTAATTCTAACACAAGAAGAACTAAAGGAAAAGTTTCCAGTTACAGACCTATCAAGCACATGGAACAGAATTTTGACCCTGACAAGACTAACAAAAGCCACTGCCAGGGGAGAACAGTCTCAAATACTGGACACTAAAAAAAATGCCTTTATTATATTTTTTTAATATACATCAATATTCATATGATCTATTTTTTTTTATGAGCTGGTTCCTCAAGTGTTTTAGAATGAAAAAAGCAATACAGGAATTTGCATATCACTGCCAACTTCTGGTAAAGTCATCAGAAATTACAAAAATAACTGCACTGAAGAGCATAAAAAATTTGTGCCTATGACAGACTTCTAAGAACTTCTAGAGAAATTTAGTTATTTGACTTCCAGGACAGAAACTTGACATTCCTGAGTGAAGGGAAGAAAGGAAGAGTTCAAAACTAACATAAATCCAGAAAATAAAACTGAAACTAGAGTGTCTATTCACTACATGATAGAAATTACAATATTGTTCAACCTTTCTTTTAAACTTCAAGGGTAAATTCTCTGTTAGTGGATAACAGCTGAAGTATAAGTCATTTATTTCTATTGTTCCATGCAACACAAGGGGCTTTATAATTTCCTCTTTGGAGCAAAAGAGAACTCATCTACAAAGATGCTTGTGGCAAAAGGGAAATGTCACCTGCTTTGTCCAGCAGTTCAGACCTCAGTGCCCTCAGACACAAATGGAGCAGTGGCTCAGAGAACAACAGGTTTATAGAAATGAAAATAATTGCCACAAACCTCTTCCCTGTTTGCATTAGTCTGAACTGTCATCGTGCCCTTGTCTCAGAAAATGCCTGTGCTTAATGCAGCAATTATCCCTGTGCTGCATTTCCTCCTTGTGCATGATCACAGACACTTCCCAGCTGACTTGGCTACAGGGAGTGAGATGGAACGACCTGAACAAACCCCTGTTGGCACTATAAGGCCAGGAAGATGGAATGTTAAGCCCTGGATGTATTTTCAGCTGTCAGGGAGCTCTCAGCAAGGCTCCTGCTAATTGGTTGGGTTTTCTTGCCCTTGGCACACTGTGTAAGTGGTATCCTTGAGTGCTTCCTACTGACTTGCTAGTCAAGGCAATTTCCTGCTTTCTCCACTTTTAGTATTTTCTCCTCTTTACTTGCTCTCACAAACTCTCCATTTAATTTAATTTCCTCAGAGACTGGCTGAGATTACAGGTCTGTGATGAGGATCCAGTGATGTCCAGAAATGCCATGATGTTATCAGCCTGTATACACAAACAAAAATGCAGTTTCTCTTATCTATTACAGAGAAACAGGTACAGCATCCCTGAATCCACTCAAATCCCCTCCTGTTCTTTATTATCACTCAGCCACCCTTGGGCAGCTCTCAGAGGAGAGGAGGGCTTGAAGCACTCCTTATAATCCACAACCTCTTAGGCAGTCTCCCTTGTGCTGCTCAAATTCTAGTCCTCGAGCAACCAGAACTACAGCAGAAATTCAGAGAGCTGGGATGAACCCAGGATGGCAAGCCCTAAGAAAAATAAGACTATTTGCTGCAGAACAAACCCAAAAACATCTGAGACATGGCTGTTGGTGATTTGATTAATCAAAGTGGCAAATAATGTAATTGTAGCAAAAGGAAAAATAGATGGGGATAAGGGGCTTACAGACAGTAGGGTAACAAAATCAGAGCAAACAATTAGAATTCAAAGAAATTCAGATGTGTATAGATAACTGAGTGTAAAGCAAACCATTTCAGAAAGCAGAGCTCAGAGCAGCTGCTCTCCTGCTGCCGAGCATCAGTGACACTGCAGCCACAGGAGCCAGATCTGCCAGCACTGCCCTGCCAGCCAGTCCTGCCTGATGCCAAACACAAACACAATGGGCAGCAAGAACAGCACCAACTGAGGAAATTCCACTTTAAAGTATCCCAAGAATGTGAATATTTCACAGAGCTGAAATGAGATGCGGGGCCCTGCCGGACGCCTGAGCACAGAGCGCCCTCTCATGTGCTTCCCTCACTGCTCCACACACCACTCCAACCCTCCACAATCCCACAACTGCTGAATGAGCCACCACTCTGGTAATATTAGCAAAGGAATTAATGTTCAAGGTGAGAAAAATCAATCTGTGTATGCTGAGTAAAAACAAGGAATGTATATCTCATTCTTAAGAATAACAAAATTGAAGGAACAAACCACTGAAGAAATAAAAACTGAGCGCAAAAATCATCTGGCAACTTATTCCCTCAGGCCTGGGTAGGGGAGAAAAAGAGGTCACAGCACATACTAAGGTTTAGGCTGAAACTATGGAGTACAAAACCCAGTATTGTGTAAATAAATGAAGGCAGTCCAAATGTCTTAAAATGCTATGCAGTGGCAATGTGCTTGAATCTCAATGAGCAGGTAACAAAACACTTTTTCCTAAATATCACCCTTGCAGATCAATCCTGCATTTCAAAATTATTTCTGCATTTGTGCTTTGGATATTCAGATATATGAGGAATAAAAACCACTATACCATTCCTGCACAGTAATATAATTAGTTCCAGTGGCAAGAGAATTGTGGGGTAAAAAACCAGCACCTTCCAGGAGAGAAATTTACATTACAGCACTTAGACTAAGTAGAATAACTGCAGTTAATTCCATAAAAGAAAAATTTAAGTTGCTTTATTCCATATACAAAAGGGTTCCAGAAAACAAAGGAAGGAATAATGAAACCCTACAGTAAGTGCTTGGAAAATTTGTGTTGATTTGTTGCATGCTGAGACTCAAGTACTTCTGTAAGCTTTTTCAATTCTAAGGCAATTAGCCAATTTCTTAGAAAGGAGCAATTTTTTGTGTGTACTTGTCTAAGACAGACAACCTTTAAATGTGAAAAAAATATATAAATAATTTTTAGGATGACGTAACTGTAGTGTCATCAGTCCACTGTGCTCCATGTCCCCACTCTCATGTTGCACTGCTACTGCTCTGTAATTTTAAGAATTTAGGGAAAAGAGAAGTACAGAGAACCAGTGAACTTGACTGTTGGGAAAAACATTAACTCCATAAATGTCAAAATACTACATGATGCTCATTATTTAAATATCCAATTGGGAAAAAAAAATAAAGGGAGGAGGGAGCAGAAAACTTTTTGGTGAGGGTGGTCAAACACAGGAACATGTTGCCCAGAGAGGCTGTGGAGTGTCCACCCTTGGAGATATTCAAAACCCCACCAGACAATGTCATGGACAACCTGCTCCAGCTGACCCTGCATTCATCTCCAAGGGTCCCAGCCAAATTCAGTTACATTGTGGTTTTGCAACACAAACAAACAAAGAAATGCACAAATCTCACAATAACGTAACAATTTCTAGCAAAGTGAAAAAAGTCTGTTAAATGGTTTTATGTCTGAAAAACTGGAATGCAACTTTCTGCAAATTCAAGACAGACTGCAAGCTGAAGGACAGGACTGGGAAGTTCTGCTCATCAAATTAAAAACAAGAGATCTATTCATAAAAAAAGTTTCGTGGTCAAGTCACATTCTTTGCTCAAAGGTTTTACACCTGACCGAGGGTCGGCACTCTGCCATTCACTGAGAAGCTCTGAGGTTGTCAGGGATTGCTAGAGCAGGTGAAGGTTCCCTCATAAAGGTGGGCAAGCAGCCAGGAGAAGTGCAAGTGGACATGTAAGTGTCCCTTTTTCTTGTAAAAGTCCTGGCCACAGGACTGACAACTGGGGTCACTTCACAAAATATCAATGAATATTCTGCTGAATTCCCCTGCAGTGAGATGACAACACCTAAACCCCTCTTGCACTGCAAACACCCAAAGGCTTCATGGCTCACAATTCCCCTTTCTTTCTGTTCTTTCATATTTTTTTCTCCACAGAGATATTAAGCCACATTTTTAAATGGAGCAAATTAAGAGAGACAAAGACCATAAGAGAAACTTGTGCCTGATGAAAAGCACTGTTGTTCTTCCTAGTAACTCTTGAATTACATGCACAGGACAAAAAAACTCTTTTTGCATCAACCACATTCTCCAGACTATCCAACTTTTCTCTAAAAAGTGTTTCAGCTCTAAAAAACGTTGAGACAAAAGAAGTGGTCCTGTTTTAAGAAATAACGTTTTTCCCTGCCTAGTGGCTTGAACAGTTGCAATAATCAGAGATCATTACTGAACCCTGATCTCCAAATCTGTTTGCCAGCTTGGCCCCCTCTCATTCAGAAACCCACTGTGCTTTTCAGGGAATGCTGCCCCTCAAGCACCAGTCCCTGGGGCTTCAAACAGCACAGTCTCACTGAATGGTACAGTCAGCATCCTTCTACTCACACAGGACAAAGAAATCAAATGAAATCAAGGTACCCCTCAGAGTGCTGCAAACATCCATCTTTGTGATTCTTGCTTTCATCTGTCTTAGGCTGTGAATGTTCCTATTAGCCAAATGTATTCAAGTCTGACAAAGTCATTTCATCTCCTGTTAATGAACAACTTTTCTGTTGAGAGATTAAGTGAATAAATCAATGCCAAAACCCAGTTAATTGTTCCATAGCAGTAGGCTGTTTGTACCTTTTGTTAGCTTTTGTCATAGCACTGAGCCAGCACTCAACGGGTAGAGAAATCTACATTTTAGTACAGAATTAGGTCCAAATTTAAACCATTTAAGCCACAGCATTTTTCCTATAATGTGAAGATTTAAAAATATCTCAAAATCAGCAAGAACTAAGGAGGGACTGTTCAGGTATCAGAGTCACATAATATATATCTCTCCATTTTCATGTACCATGCCTAAGGCTGCACAGCTGTGAAGAGAAAGAGAATAAAAATTATCTAGAGCATGATCAACAGCAAAACAAAGAAAACTGTTCAGTGGGAAACCAAAGAACAAAATGAGCCTGATCTGATTTGCCTCTTGGATATTTCTAAAATGCAGTTTATTTCCTGTAATATTCTGTTATCCTTGCATTTCTCAGTGCTATGTACACAAAATATTTTTCAAACAGCAGAACTCACAAGCCAGCCCTCTCAGACAAAGCCTATGGACAGGTTTATGTGCTGTTGTTATAAACATGTTTCAGCCACCCACAATAAGTTGTTGTGGCCTGTAAGAGATCTGATATTTCTCTCAGCAGTCACTTTCTCATTGTTCACGTCTTGAGCTGCATAGATAAGGAGACGCTTTTGTATAAACACACCTGCTCATTACCAACATTAATTAATGCTTTAAAGAAAGATTCTGGGGTGGGGATGTTAAGAGCAAGACTTTGAGCCACGGATTGTATTGAACTGATGTTAACAAGCATTAAGTGGAGTAGGAGCAAAAAAGTTCAGAATTAACAAACGACCCAAGAAATGTAGTTTGTACCCAAAGGAGGAAAAGAAATACAGAAACTTACATTTAGTAGTTCAAAACTCAAAAAACCTGCATTCAAATTAATTTTTCAACTTCCTAAATGAAGTCAGGTTCTGTATTTAAAACTCCAGCCTTTCAAATCAAATACCAGTTGTCCCTACCAAGCTCCCTCTTCTGGCTAATCAATAAATTTGCTTAGACTTTGTATGCAGAAGTTTTGATCTACCCAGTTCTGTTCTATCAATAAAAAACAATTATTTTTAAAAAATGGTAAAGAAAGGTTGACAATGAAATTATTAAAAAAAAAAAATTGGTAAATCAAGGTTGACATACAAGTTTTCAACTTCAGACAGGGCCCTCCCTTTGTCTCAGGCTGAGGAGTTACACAAACACACACAAAAGGAAATAAACATCCCTGTACTGTGCAGGGACACTGCAAACTGACACTCGACCACCTGCACCTCCTCTAAGCTTCTGAACACCACTGCCTATTTTCTGGTATTAGATATTCTTGAAATGCTTTTGTTCAAAACACACTAGATTAGTTAATTTGTTCCCCAAAGTACACCTTTCCTTGTTCTGGCTAAAATTAGGATTAAATACGTAATAAAAATACTAATACACCTTTTAGTAATTGTAAATGTTGAAAATGAGGAAAGCAGAATCACAGAATAAACTAGGATGGAAAAGACCTTGGGGATCATCGAGTCCAGGCTGTGACCTAACTCACCTCACCAGCCAAACCATGGTACTGAGTGCCCCATCAAGTCCTTTTTTCAAACCTCCAGGGATGGTGACAAGCACCTCCCTGGGCAGCCCATTCCAATGCTGGACCACTCTTTCTGTGAAGATGTTTTTTCTGATATCTAGCCCAAACTAGAAGCCACCAGCCCTCACAAACTAACACAAACTCAGGACATAGAACAAAGCCAGAGGGGCAGTGAATGGCCTGGATGTCTCAAGCCAACATTCACCCTCATTGTGGAGCTGCCAAATCAGTAACAGACTCTGGTAAAATGTTCCATTCTCTTCTAAAATCCAGAGTCATTGCAGATGATTTGTGGGAATAACAACTCAAAGTGAAAGGGAAGTACTATAGAAGGGTGTGAACATCACAATTCCAGTGTAATGAACACTCAGAGAATAAAAAAATAATTCATGCAGCTGTAGGTTTTCATCATTCCAGTTACTGTAGGAGCATCACTGCTCCTTTCTAAAAGCCAAGCCACACTCCCAGCCAAGCCAGTTTTATGAGACTTCTATCACAACTGTGCCAGTGAAGGCTGGCAGCACAGCCAAACTCCAACCTCTACAAATCATTTCTGCTCAAGAGAAATTATTTTTGACCTTTAATACAGCTAATGAAAGGCCTTGAAGGGAAATTAATTTCATGTTTATATTTACCACTGTACCTTCAGCCCAAGTGAAATCAAAAATCTGTTTCTACATACAAAGTCTTAGAAGAACCACGACAACAGAAGACTGCAAAGACACAGCCTCTGAAGCAAAATACTGAGGGATGATCTGAAAAAAACCAACACCAAATCTTTAAAGGTTAAAAAAACAGAGACGAGGTTCCAAGTGGGATTATGAGGGTTTGAGAGAAAAGAGGGAAGTGTGTGATGCACTGACAAACTAAAGATACCACTGTGAAAAGATAAAAGGGAAGATACAACCACTGGCTGTGGCTGAGCTTTATTCAGGACAGGATGCCTGCAAAAGCTGTGTTGACTCTTCCACTGCCAACTGATAGTAACTTTCAAAATATATAAACATTTTGTATCACAGAGAAAGATATCCATTACACACTGATGGAATAAAACAGATGCTATGTCATCACAGCAACTTCATTTAAATCTTCCAGTACTTTTCCCACCAATTAGACTCAAAATGTTCTGTAGAAGTGATACCTGACTTTTGTAAAACAAGAATAAACAAAGAAATAGAGTTTGCTTAAGGTCAGGTGGACATTTAACAGCAGAACTAGAATTGAAACAGTTACTTCATGTTTTTAAACTCACTGATACGGTCTACCTGCAAAAAAAGTCCCATTTTTTTATTATTGAGAATCTTTTGGGTTTTTTTAATATTTCCCCTTAGTACTGCATCAATACCTAAGTCTATTATGTCTGTATTTAACTTACTGTTAGTAATGCCTTCAATTGACACAGACAGCCTTTTTTAGCTTATAAATCTTTTCCATCCTATCTCCTATTTTGATCCACAAGCCTTTTCCACGGATCATTTCAAAGGTAGTTATACTTCTGTGACTGGCATTTAGAAAGTATTCTTTTNATACATAAGTCTATTATGTCTGTATTTAACTTACTGTTAGTAATGCCTTCAATTGACACAGACAGCCTTTTTTAGCTTATAAATCTTTTCCATCCTATCTCCTATTTTGATCCACAAGCCTTTTCCACGGATCATTTCAAAGGTAGTTATACTTCTGTGACTGGCATTTAGAAAGTATTCTTTTATGAAAAACTTTTCATCTAAGTCAGCTCTGTATTAAATCACTTCTTAAAACCAGGATACAAAACTGAGCACAGCCATCCTGGCTTTTACCTTCCCCAGCCACCTGCAGCCAACCAACCTGGACAGCTAGAGTTTAATAATGAAATTTTCTGCTTTTAAATAGAGTCCTTCATACAAAATCTTTTATGACATGCAGTAATACAAACCAGTTAACGACCAGAGAAAAAAACATTTAAAAAAACACCACTCAACAACACAACTTAGAAGTTTATCAATCACCTCCCTGTCAAAGCAGGAGTTTCTTCTAATGTGGACTAATTCAAGTCTTAAGGAAGCATACCAAAAAGCTTTTCTGGACAGTAATAACTGCAAATCAAAATACAAGACTTAGTGTGATCTACTTTGAAATAGAAGAAAACTTCAGTAGCTTGGAGCCCAGCTGGTGCAGGGCACTGTGCCTGCCACCTGCTCTGATTTCTGAGGAGAGGAACCTGGGTCATGAGTCTGCTCTTAAACTGCACCTTTAGCTAAAGTGGCTCATAGGGATGTGGGAGGGATTGACAGGAGAAGTGGGATATGGAGTAGATGCTGTTAAAATCAATCAGCAGGCAAAGGGCTGGCCCTGGCCTAGCCAAGGCAAGGCAGCTACTGGAACATTCAATGGCAGCTGGTGGGAAGCAAGCCCAGGAGGAAGAGGCAACCAACATCATTTACTCTTTACAAGTGTTTCCTTACATGGTCAGGTCTTACTGAGAATGCCAAGCAAACATTTCTACAATTTTTTGTCCAAAATATACTACACACAAACATTCTGTATTTAGTAGCACAATTTTGAAAGGCCTTATCATTCTAATGCACTAATAAGAACCTCTGTGCTACCTCTCAAAGCTTTGGAACCACGTGTTCCTGGATGCTGATGAATGCTGACTACATTAAACATTAAAACAGATGTCTGGTCTTCACAACCCAGGAACCACGCTGTGTTAAAACAGTAAAATAGTAGCATACTCCCATTGGGAAACAGTATGCTTACACAGAAAACTGTTTAATACCCAACAGGTAATTCAAGTCAAACAACTTTTAAACAGAAAATATATCATTATCTGGAGCTTTTAGCACAACCAGACTGTAGCACAGAAGTACAAGCACCCCTTTACACCGGGTGCTACACATGTGACCAATAATCCTCCTTGCCCAGAAGACGAACGCACTCCCTTACCTTTGGCCATTTGGGATTCAGGAGCCGTGCTTTGATGGCATCATCCAAGGCCTTGTCATACTGCTGGATTTTCATGTAGGCTGCAGAGCGGTTGCTGTAGAGGATGCAGTTCTGGGGGTCGACCCCCAGGGCCTCGTTGTACAGCACGATGGCCGTGTGGAAATCGCCCTCATGGCAAGCCTGGTTGCTCTGGCGAACCTTCTCCACAAACTCAGCTTTGCTCAGCATGGGACTGTCGGGACTTCTTCTTCTGAAGGATTTTGATCCACAGAAAGAAATCTGGGAAGGGAGGAAAGGGAGAAATTGTATGTTAGTGTTAAGAAATGCTACTGAAAAAAGGAAAAAAAAAAAAAAGAGGTCAAACTCTTAGAAACTGTACAGCAGAAATGAAAGTCACCAGCATCACTGCAGAACAAATTATGAATTCAGAACTAGATTCTTTAAAAAGTAAATTGCTTATCTATATTGAATCTCTTTTTGAGGGTACAGAAGTAACAGAAAGAGTCTTGAAAAACATCATTCCCTACGAATGATGTCCTCTAGACACAAGAGCAGCTGCAGTCTGTTCACATATGCTGCACTCCACACACTCAGAGGTGCTTTTCTCCTCAGCCACACTCTTTGATTCTACAGCACAAGGCAGAGCTGCCAGGTAGAGAACAGGTGGCAGCTGGGAATTTGAAGATGGTGCTGGTACATCTGAAGTTTGATAGGCAGATCACAGAGGAGCACAGGCATAGACAGACAATAGAGAAATGTGTAAAATCTCTTCAAACCAAAGAATCTGCACCACAACCTCTGCTCACAAACCTCTACATCCAATTACACGCGGCTGCAAATTGTTCATATTTGGGAAGGGAATGAGAAGTTTTTAGAACCACATACACTCACAGAAGTGTGACATAGAATTTAATGACAGAACAGTCATCCTTGGCAGAGCCACCCTCCCACACTGACAACTTCAGGTAATACAAAATAACAAATAAAAAAATATTTAAGCCTTCTAATTACAAGATGTTATTTATAGTGAGCTGTAGAAAGTCCTAGTTCCAATGATTGTGGTACACCCTTTCTCCTCCTTTAACTTTCCATGTTGCACATTTTCCTCAACCACTCCTTTGCAGTCAGTAACTGTTTCTGTCATGCAAACCCTCCCAAGGATACTCCAGAACATCTTAGTCCAACTCTGATCACAAGGCAGTTGGGAGTTGTGCAGTAACAGAATTTGGCAACAGGCAATACAATACATCTGGTAACATCCAAAGTACTCGAAAATATTCATTAAAGGTTTAGACTACTATAATTGAGATTGGTGTCATCTAGTTTTAGTCCTGCAGATTGGAAAAGTTCAAGAACATCACACATTGTTACCACAACACAACAACCACAGCTTAAATACATTACCAGAGCCAGCTGGGGCATATTTTTAAAGGTGGAAAGGGAAGCAAGCTGCAAACTGACATCCTGTCACAAGGATCAATTGGTCTATAGACTTTTCTTTTTTTTTCTTTTCTTCCTCAAGTCAAATAACAACAATAGAAAAGCATCAAGTTAGAAACTACTGATTTCTTATTTTTCTCACTATATCCATTCTTTTCTGACAGCGTTTGTGTGTTTGTCCAAACTTTTCCTAAACTTCTCTACTGAAGGAGATTCCATGCTTTACTCAGGCAATCTCCTTACACTGCTTCACTGTTTTCATCATTTAAATATTTTTCCCAATATCCAAATCTCCTTTGTGTCAGTAAAGGTATTGTTTCTTGTCCTCTAGTAGACTGAACTATAGTCTATTGTTGGCTGCACCAAAACCTCTTTTCCTTTCATCTGTGAGGTTGCTTTTTCTATTGCACTCTTGCTGATCACGTTGCTTCGTTCAAGCAGTGCAACAGCTCACACATCTGTGAGCATCTGATAATAAACTTCATCACATGGACAGTTTGTTGTGGCCTGAGGGCAAGAACTGAATATGAAGATTCAGCAGCTATTACATGGGCACGTGTCCAAACACAAAGACAAGGAAACCCTGAGAAAGGTAATTAGCCACCAGAAGGCTTGGAGGTGCTGCAGGAAACCTGCAGGTGCCAGGAGCAGCAGTTTCTTCACTTGTCTTTAAAGGTGGCTCCCTATCAATTTCCTGGTCACTGACCTGCACCAGGGACAACGAAAAATACCAAATGTCACGGATTTCCCATGCTTCTATCACACTCAGAGCAAACGACTGCAGCTTCCAGAAGCAGTACCACAACGAACTGAAGTTATTCAGAAGATAAATATTTCAAGAAATAGATTCCTCACCAGCTGTGGCCATAACTGCCTCCAGCAGGAGGCCTGGGTGGGTGTGGAGGCACAGCCAGCCCCACCCTGGAGAGCTGGGGCCGGCAGGGGCATCTCACCCACCCCTCTGCCTGGCCACAGGGACTCTGCTGCTCAGCCAGGGCCACCAAGGGCTACTGAGCATCCTCAGCAGTGGGGCCTCTGCAAGGGCACAAAGCACCCAGCACAACCTCGAGGAGCACCAGTGAGACAAGTCCAACCACAGCTGTCTTTTCTGGCAGTTTATTATGCACAAACAAATGAACACACAAAGCTGTTAATGATCCTTCCAGAATCACACTGTGAGTCTGTAACAACAAGGAGAATCCATGAGGAGACATCCTCTCGGTCCAAGTGAAGTGGTTTCTGCCTCTAATATCCTGTGACGCTAAATAATCTCGTGAAAAAAAAAAAGGAAACTATGATGGTAATTCGTGGAATATGTTACTATTTAATTCCTGCTATCATGAGAACGACGTAAGGCAGTAAAACATCATGAGGTAAAAGAAAAAACCCTAGAACAGTAAAACTGAGTCACTCTGGCACTCAAGCCACAAATAGAAAAAGATTATGATTATGGTACCAACCCACAAAAAGTACTCATTAGAAAGTCACCCTCAGTTTCCAGTCAGCACTGCTCCTCTACTGTTAATACAGTGGAAGGTGATAGTAATGCACATATTTGGGCTGTCTAACATTTTGTACTAAACCAATGCTAAAGAAGAAGTTTCTTAGTGCACAGAACAAATAAGGTTCTAATGAAGTGCAGAAGAGGATCTAGTGAGAAAGCCTGAGTTAGAAGCTCATATATTTCTGATAAAGTAGAATGTGGCACAAGCTTCTCAACATTACATCTCCAAATCAGCATAAGACAGCAGAAATCAGCTCCTCCTACAGAGGTCACGTCAGACAGAAGCTTCCAGGATATCTGCTTCAGGTCAGACTCAGCAACAAATCTCCTGCACTGGTGAAAAAGTCTCCTCTGGCAGAAGGTGCTCAGGATTTAACCCTGCTGGCCATGCAACTGGAGTGTTAAAACACACACAAGCTTCTTTGGTCTTTTCAAGAAGAAATTAATTCCCAACTGTCCCCAAAGCAAACAGGAACTTGAATATACAGCAAAACTTACCTTACAAGAACTTTTGTCTTCACTGATCAAGCTTGTTAAACTTAGTTCTCTCTACAGAACATCCATCAAATAAAAGAAGTGAAAGTTGTGTCTGAACAGCATATTGCTATCCAGAAAGCCAGAGGGAACAGATTCCCAGTGAGTTCCAGTAGGATGAGGGAGAAGAAATAGCAGCAAATCCACATTCTGCTCCAAGTGGACTAAAGAGAACAATGTGCTACAAAAGTAAATGTTTTAGCAAAACATCAATGTTACATTTCAGAGCTTATTGGTTTGTATGTAATTCCTCTTATTTAAAGCTACATAATGCAAATGAATATGCCTCATATAGATGATGTCTTGGGTGGCAAGTCCATAGTTAAGAAATTTTTTTTAAAACTTTTTTGTAATTTTCAAAAAAGATACTGTAAGTGTGATAAGTTGAATTTTTGTATTTTAAATTATCTGAATAGTTCAAGATACTCACTGAAACATTAGGAAGAGGAAAAAAAAACCAAAAGAGGGAAGCAGAAAAATTTGCATTCCTAATGGATTCTGAAAAGAAAGACTGACAGTAACTTATACTAAATACAGGTTTCCAAAATCAGCTTAGATCTTTAACTGAGCTTCCCTTTCTATGAAAACTTCTACACTACTTATATTTTAATCTGTAAAATGATTTTATGTTTTCTCTCCATGTTCTGGGGTTTTACTGCTTTTCTGCAATAGAAATTCACTTCAACAAGAGCCCAAGAACAAATAAAGCTCATGAAGTCTGTCCCTGAAACCTGCCAGCAGTCAGCACTTCAGGCAGGCTGTTCCACACTCCTGAACAGATATGAAACCTTGTCAACCACATGAACCTCCCCCTAAACAGAGCAGAATTTCAACTGAAATAGTGTGGAAAGAAACGAAAGACCACCAAAACTGGAGGTTTAAGCCACTGCAGGATGATATGAACTTATCAACAGGAAGGAAAGATTTTTTTCTTAACTGGAGCTTAAACAAAACTTTCTATAAAAAAAGGTTTATCTTAAAGATTTTTTTTTTAATGCAAAGAAATTGTGAGCTTCCAGTACTGAGCTTGGAGAGATCTGCACTTGTGACAGCAGTTAGATCTGCCCTAATTTAAGGCATGCTACAAGTTGCTAAAAATTTAATAACAACTGTGTTATCCATAGTTAAATCTAAACAGTACTTTTTGGTTCATACATAATTTTTAAAGCTATTTGTTGTTAATAGTAATTATATACATAAATATAATTAAATTACAAACTATCAGTGAGGAAACAGACCTTTCCCTCTGATCTGTCTGTGAGCCAGAGGGAGACAGAGGCAGCCACGAGGGAGTGATGAAGCAGTAATTCAGCAAAAGCCAGGCATAAACAGTAAGCTCACCGAGAAACCACGGCAAGGGCAACATCCAAGGCACATCCACTCATCCATTCAGGAATTTATCCAATTGCCACATATCCATTTCAAAGAGCCTATAAAGACTTCCATTAGCACCTGAAGAGCTCTTGTTTCACACCAGAAGGCGGCACAGAAGAGACATTATCTAAGATTGTGAAAACCTCCAAGAAAAATCACTAAAGTCACTAAAATTATGAACTCCGAGAAGAGGAAGAAGGACAAGAAGGCATAGGCACCCAGCTCTCTGGATTTCAGCTCTGTTCATTGGAGACAGCCAAGGGCATCCCTGCGGCTGCAACACCAGCCCAGGGAGCGCAGGCTGCGGGCAGGGAGCGCCCCGCGCATCGCTGACCGCCGGTCCCCGCTCCTGGCACGGCACAGCCACAGCCGCGACACCCGCGGGCACCCAAACCGCGCTGACCGACCCCAACCCCGCCTTCCCACTCTGTCAGTAACAAAGCCCTTATAACCAAGCTCCTGACAACTTTCTGTGCCACTGCAGCAGGGTGGGGAGCTCGGCAGTGCCGCCAAGTACACCTGACGCGCTCACCTTCAAACTTTGCAGATTTCAACGAGACCCGAGTTTGTTTACGGGGGCGCCAGAGCGAGCACAATGCCCACGCCGACATCCGAGCTCTCTGCTCGCGAGGGTCCCGCTCCAGCTAGCGGCGGCCGAGCACGTTCGGGGCACACAAACCCCGCTCCGGGGCCAGGCCCGGGCCCTCCGCCGCCCCGCACCGCGCCGGGCCGGACCGGACCGGACCCCCGCCCGCCCCGGGGCTCCCAGGCAGCGGGGTCACCCGCAGCACCCCGAGGTGCCACGGGAGCCAAGCGCTCGGCCCGGCGTCCCCGGAGCCCCGCCAGGAGCTGCCCCAGCGCCGCCCGGCCCCTCACGGCGCCTCGGGCCACCGGGCCTGCGCCCCCGCCGAGCTCC
>VYXF01001449.1:137587-150411 GCA_013397295.1 Polioptila caerulea
CCGCTCGGCCGCACCTCTGCGGGCTCCCGCAGGGGCAGCGGCCGCCTCCCCGCGAGTACGGACCGGCTCCGTCCTCACGGAGGATACAGCTCCAGCGCCGCTCTGTCCCCGTACGGGTGGGGGACCGTCGCCCCAAAGCGGCGGCAGCCGGAGTCGAGAGCGAGCGGAGCCCGCCTGGGACCGCAGCCGGTGGTGCTGGTCACTGCTGACACCGCACGGGCCAGGCACAGCGAGCCTCAGCGCTCCGGTTAACCCAAACCTCCCGACTGCTGTGACCCATCCTGCCTCTTGAAATGAACAGGCAAAGGGGATGATGCTGAAGGCTCTTGTGCTGTGGGTAATAAGTGATAAAGAAATAATTTCTTGTCTAAGTGAAAATTGGATGCCACTTCACCTTAGTGAAAGTTACTCTTCCATAGAAAAAAATTCTGAAACTTCAGAAAGCTTTCTGCAATCAAATGATGGCAGCAGCCCAAAGGTTTGCCATCAAATGAGTGAGATCTAATTAAGGACACCATTGGAAAGCAGGTCTTAGTCAGGAGCCAGGGAAAGGACCCAAGCAAAGCAGTTACTGATTCTCTAACAACTGTGGGATGTAAAAAAAGGTGGAGGAATAACTTATAGAAGTTTTCTATTTCTATCTAAAAATAAATTGACAGTGTAAGTAGGTTAATATCAAATATATCAAAACACACAAGATCTCTGCAATGGGCACATATAGGAAATGTGACTCATTAATATCTTAATTGCTACCTGACATGGGTTTATTCCATAATGCATTAGGTTTTATTCTTTACAAATCAACTCAGAGCAGACGCCTTTAACCAGAAGATGTATGTTGGAGAACAGAGTTACTAAACTGTTCTTTCAGTCAGTAATGAAATTAATAATCCTTTAGTAATGGGCACACAGTTCAAAATTTTCACCTTCAAGGCAAGCAAGTTTTTCTCTCTCAGTTCAACTCCTAGTTGTCCCTGACAGGAATCTCTTGTTATCATGTTTCCTCTTAGTCACCCCTCCTCTGGGAAATAAGCAGTACACACATGTTAGAAACACCATGCAGATGGTAAATGTTGCTTTGGAAGCCAATCAGCCCCATGCCAGTGCACAGTGCTGTGAGTCTGCCAGTCCAGCATTTACTGTGGAGCTTTACCTGAAGCCCAGAGTGCCTCAAGCTCCATCAGACGTTTTACATCTGAACTGAGAAGTCTAAATGTCCTCAGAAGTCTGTGGGCATCATTGTGTCAGGTAATGCTCTGTCTCAGGCAAAAGCTCAGCAAGTTTAGTACTCCTTCACCTGTCAGGACTAAGCATTATTTCCATGCCTAACCTAGAAATTGGAAAAGGAGAAATAGAGAATGTAGGTGGGGATGAAGCTAACCTTAAAAATTAAAAGATTTCAGAAGTTTTTCTGATACTTTACTCAAGCCAGACAGCTGGATGGACTAGAACAGGACTAATTGTACAGATTCTCATGCATGCACAGCAGTCACTTCAGTCTTACAAAGTTATTTTTATTTGGCAATTATACATCTTCAACAGTTTATTCCGTTATTAAGATTTTTTTAAATAAAAAAATCTGCTTTCCATAGAAAAGCTGTCATTAACAAAGTCATTTTCTCTTCCTTTTCACCTCATTTTCTGAAACGAGGTAGAAGGAACAGCACGCTTAGCAGAGCCTTGTTCTTCCTCATTTTCATGGGGACGCTTTCTTGCTGTGGTTGGCTGGAAGAGAAACACAGGAGGATGGCTCCAGGAAACCAGGTAAGGCAGAGCCTGACTGCTCTGCTTGTTTCAGAACTACAGGTGTTGGACAGTGTGACCAGAAAAGCAGCATGACTAACCCATGTTTCTCTCCCAAGATCTATCTAATTACATTTGGTGCTTTTCATATAAGACATTGCTCCCAGCTTGAAACAGCTGCTGTTCACAATTTTCCTAATTAGCATCTGGGGATGAATGGCACAATGCTGTCCTAACCTTGCACCAGCATGAGAATTTTTACTTGAATGCTAAACATTGGTGACTTGAATCCATTAAAAAAAAGATATATAATCAACAATTTTATTCTAAATATAGGAATAATCCTTTAAAGCCTAGGTAGAGTGTTTCTATACATCTAAACAAAGTGTTGACAAAGCATGGAAATCCATTGCTGCTCTTCAGAAAGCAGAACTAATCAGGAGGCTGCTACATACAGCCCAAGGGTACATTTCTCTAAAGTCTCAAAATTAACTGATTTTCTTATTAAAGATTACTTCAAAATCTAGTTTCTCTGTACATCAAATACTAATCTTGAAATATCTACTGCACATACCATTTCTGACGTTTCTGGTGGATTCATATTGGTACATGTCTGAGCAAGTAGCTGTTGAAATGTAGTTTTCATATCCTCATCCTGAAAAAAAACCCCAGCATCTAAGTAGTATATAGAATACTGAAGGGAAAAGCAAAGATTGGGAAACTCAAAGAGAAGTGAATGGGACATTCACTGCTGGAGACAATCAGAAATAAAGATCATTGAGTTCCTAAGGATTTCAGCTGTTTTAACTGAGTTTTTTTAGGTGAAGGCAGTGGAGAGGGTCCTTTTCCTAAGCAATTGAGTATTGCAGTATCTCTTTTTTTTTCTTAACTATTTTTAAGTGCTACAAAAAGGTTTTGGTCTGAATATCTATTTAATTTTATACAGAATTTTGACTTGTTTTTCTTTTCTAGTGTCACCTGATTTGATTGTGGCTACATTTGAATTGATGGATAAGGTAAGAAATATTTTTCAAGGTACTCAGGAGAGTACTCCATGCTGCTTTTACAGTCTCTCTACAGGGACTAAATCTTCAAAAACACAAGACATCAACAAGTTATCCCCCTAAACAACTCAGCTTTTAGTTAAAACTCAATTCCTACCTGAAGCCAAGGATGCTCTAAGGCTTCCTCTGTGGTAAGACGTTTGCTTGGATCCACTACCAGCAGCTTCTTCACAAGATCCAGAGCTAAGATAACAAAATGAGCTGGTTGGCAGATGATCAATGCATTCATTACCTGAAATGTGCCCACACCAAAACTACCATGTGCCTTCTACCCCTTCAGAACAATGCACAGAAGAGCAGGCTGGGCAGATCACTTCTCTTTTTTTCTATGCATGGGAAGGGCTGCAGACTGCAACCATCTTTCCTTCACATGCACACAGCTCAGTATTGCAGAATTACCCCTAGATAGGTTTTGCATCTACACAATTTATGTTCTGAGCATGCACAGGAGGCTCAGCACTTCCCAAAAAGCTTCAGTATTATTGTGGAAAAGCAAATTCAGCCTCATTTATCCTGGTTTACAGTGTCTTGGAAAGCAGATTATCCACCTGGGAAGGTGGGAAGGAAGAGACAGGACATCCTCATGTATGCCCAACATAATCTCAAACTTTCATCTTCTTAGGAAGCTGCTTAGTAGACACTGTGAAAAATATGGCCTTTATGTTGTATTTTATTACTCCAAATCTCCTGTAAAGGAATTTCAGCAAGATTTACTCTTCATTTGATCAGATTATTCTGAATATGTACCAGTAGGACTATGGCAATTATTTTAAGATTGTACATTCTCATGAATGTCTGACTTGTTACTGAAAAAGCTCCAAACTATTTGGGAAGGAGTTGTATTTGAGAAGTTTATTAGACAAAAATTTTTAATATCATTTATTAGAAACTGCTCTTTGCACATACAAAGAAGTGTCCAAGGTAAATACTACAATTATTTTGTGCATATAAAATGTCCTGAAAAACTGAAAGCACACAGACAGTAATTATCATTTTAGTTTGCTATGCAAAAACTCTGTTTCACAGACTACTTCACTTACAGTGGGCCAAACATAATAGATGATTCCTCAAATGTGATTGACATTTTCAGCTCAAAGACTAGCACCATGAAAGGACTCTTGGAACGTTTGTTTTTTGGAATTCTAACTCGTATTCCTTAAATTCCTGGTATTTTTGGTTCAACACTTGAAGAATCTTTAGGCAAAGTCTGTAGACCAGCTTGATAAAGTCAGAAGAAAAAGTGAAAAGAGGAGAAACAGATGTATGTGCCTACAAACTCTATACTTGTGTTGTTAATTATGCTAAATATTACTAAGAAATCTCTTCAACAATAAAGTTTGTGCTCTTTCTAATGCTTTAACTATGAACTTAAAAAAAATATTTTTAATATATTAGTTAAAAAACTAAACATTAACACATTAAGTGCCATGCAGGTGAAAGAAGGATAAAGGAAAACAAAAACTGCAAGGAAAGAGGTAGATATTTTACTACCCACTGTGCTGGAATCATACCCATGTCTGACACATGCTTCCATTCTTTTGCAATGAACATGTATTTTCCACGAGTGATTTGCTCTTTCAGAGAGAGCTGAGTATTTTGCTCATTGAATGGTGGATATCCACACAAGCTGTATAAAAGAAAACAAGTTCAATTTTAACACAGAATTTGTCACAGCAAATGAAACACTGAAATCACACAATTTAAGGCAGCTGCTATGGTAGTGTTTTTACATGTGTAGAGCTTTAAATGCACTTTCACCTCCTCATATAGACACTGAAGTTGCCAAGTCTCAAGGCAGGTATGTCAAAGACTGCCCAGTGAAGGTACATCTACACAAAATCTTACCATACAAAAAGAATAACTCCTAAACTCCAGCAGTCCACAGCTCGGCTGTATCCAGCAGTCCCAAGTGAATTTAGAACCTCAGGAGCAAGATACATGGGAGTACCACATAATGTTTTCATAAGAGAAGCTTCTCCAAGAATCTTGGATTGTCCAAAATCTGTAATCTCGTATTTAAAAATGGTAACACCACATTACATATGAGGATGGACTGTACTAGAACACATCATACTGTAGACATACATCAGGAGGGAGCATTCTCTTCCTTCCAAGCCAGTTCCAGTACATGACTATGAACAGAAGTCACCCCAAATAATATTAAGTGAGAATGGGAGAGGAGGAAAAGGGAGAAATATGACAAAGGACCACACTTGACACTAGGAAAAAATACTCTCAGATTTGGATATAAATGGACAACCACAGAATAAAGGTATTGTAGCCTATTAGAAGAGTTTATGTGAAAAATAACCATTTCAACATAACATTCAATGCTTTCTCTGGGAGAAAAAAAAAACCAACACAAAAGAAAATCCACAACCCTAATTTCCCCCCCTTAAAAAACAAAACAGCAACAAAAAAAAAAATCCCTGTCACCATACAGCTTGGGTATTTGTGGGAAAGCTGTCTGTAATTCAAGGATTTAGATTTTATTGGGGAAAAAAAAAGACATTTTAAATTACATTTGAAGTGTTTGGGTTGAAATACCCATAAAAGTAAAATCACAATTATGAAGGAAAAAAAGTCTATGTTTTGTTACTTCATGGTTTGCATGATTAATTCCATAATATCTTTTTGGCTATGTTTAATGAAATATCAAGAAGAATGAGAAGGAACACTCCCTAATTTCTCCATTAACAAGAAATGTAATTTCCTTACCTTTATAAGACATATCTCTTCAGAAGATGAAAGTAGCACATTTTCTGGCTTTAGATCTCGGTGTATAATCCCATTATCATGAAGATACTAAATACATACAGATGGGCAATTAAGGAAAAACAGACTATTAAGTTGTTTTAAAAATGTAAGCTTTCCATTTTTTCTCATGGCAATGGCAGGATAACTGAAATGGCTGTGTAAGAGGCAGGCATACATTTAAAGCTCCTTAACATGTGACTCTCCCTTAAAAAAACTAATAAAATAAACAAAAAACCCCACACCAAAAAACCATCACAAACAAAGAAACAAAAAACCACCTTAGAAATCATTATGTCAAATCTCATGCAAGCACAGTGTGCAGACCCATGTCCTGTGTAGGCTTTGTAGGAATTCTGCTTTTCTGTCTCTCTCTTGTTAAACCAGCTTGTTAAGAATGCTGTGCTGATTGCTTGCAGGGGTCTCAGCAATGACAAGTGACAGAAAAACTCATCCTACTGACTTTTTTTTTTTGTAGAATTCACAATTATGTACCTTTACTGCCAGCAGCATCTGATAAAAGTACAACTTGCAGATATCTTCTTTCATCTTGATTGGCCTTGACACTCTGTCATACAATTCTCCTCCTTCCATCCTGAAATAAATGCAGGTTAACAAGCCAACATACAACTTCCAAAAGATTCAGATCATTAGACAAGACTAAGACCAGATCATTTGGCTATTCTGGCTGCAGAGAAAGAATATACTTCTGAAAACAAGTGAGCAACATGCTAAGCACAGCACAGGCATGGCTGAGTTAAGGTCAGTCTCTTGAGGCATCACTGGGAGTTGTTACATGATTTTTGATTAGCCCCCTCTTATGAGCTCAAAAATCAAAACAAATAGCAGCAAATCCACAACAGCAGCAGAGCAAGCAAAACCCAGGCATAGAAGGATGATTTCTCCTGGTTATCATAGCTCCTAATCTTACTAAGGTTTCAAAGAACAGTGGAGGCCAACAAAAGGAAAACAAAATAAAACAAGCAAAACCTCCACAGTTCATTGTGGCTATGAAAAAAAAAAAAAACATTTCATTTCATGCATTTACTTTCAAACAGGTTACTTACAGTTCCAAAACAATGTAGTAATCCTCTGCTTCAAAGAAATTTTTAATCTTGATTAAGCAAGGCTAACAGAAAAGGGAACACAAAGAGAGATGCACAGAATAATTTGTAAAAATTAATCCTCAAGTTCTTATTTCAGTTTCAAACCAGGTCACTTTTAACATTTAACACAAGTGGCTTGTGAGCACCCCAGACCACACCCTCAACATTTTATCCATTTTACATTCAGAGGAAAGAGGGGATACAAATTCAAGAAATTGCCAGTGAAAATTAGTCTTTATATTTAGTTATTTCACACCATTTACAAAAAACTTGCATCACAGAAAAAATTCTGTAACAGTGGCTCAGGTTAAACTCCTGTGATGTTTCTTCTCAAATTTACATCTCAGTTATCCAAAGCTTTAAAATCTTAAATCTGCTAGGATGCAATATACTTAAAAAAAGAAAAAAAAAGACCCATTCAATAATTTATGAGGAAAATTATACACCTCTTTAATACATTTCTAAATGGATAAAATTGCTCTTTTGTTACTACACTAAGGTCAGTAAACTAAACAAGTACATGCAGGAGGGAGCATAAAATAATAAAAATGTACAGTAACACTCACATGATCTATTTTCTTCAAAATTTCAATTTCTGTATTGATATTTAAAGCTGGGTTCTATTAAAAGAATCAAATACCATATTGGGTAAGACAGAGCTGTTCTGGAATAAGACATATAAGAAATAAGAGACAGTTCCAGAAGAGACATCATTTCATGCCTTTTGTCACTGTAAGTGACCATAACATGCAATTTTTTCCCATAAAATGATCAGGTGCCTTCAGTGAATTAAATAAACAGAGTGCTGTTACTATCTGGAGCAAGACATGAAATTTCACTGCAGGTCAGAAATCCCCAACTAATTTCTAAATTATAAGCAAAAAGATTTTTTTTATATATATACTTGTATTGTATTTAAACAGCTTTTGTCCCTCCAAGATGTTTTGCAGATGAGCCAACCTAAAATTACATGCTACTTTCTCCTATTTTGCAAGATTCTATAATCTGTGGCTCAGGCTCAACTAATGAAATCAACTCAGCAGGGGTTTTTTATGCTCTTCTTCCAATCCAAATCAATCATCTTGGAACACACAACTTAACCCATGCACAACATTCCAGACATACTCCTGTGTCTGTCTGTAGAATGGCATGTATTAGTGATTATAATTCACAACAGCATCTTGAGCCAGTCTGTCTTTTTATTTCTCCAAATTCTGGTTTCTGCCATTAGACACATGAAAAGCCCTTCCCAAAAGGCTTCATACAATTTCCTTAAAATGCATTATGATGGAGCATTCAACAAAATTAGCTTAGTTGGTTCATTATTGGTCAAGACTCTGCTGGTTATGATGTGTCTATCTGATGCATTTTGGGACACAAACCAAACCTTACAAGACCCCACACCACCCCTTGTGTACATCCCATGAACAGTCCTAAGTGATGAAGCTCATGGGACGTGGTCAAGGAATAAAAACAAGCATTTCCCATAGAATTCTGTACATCACACAAGATCAAAAAGCACTTTGAAATTAAATACAGAAGGCATTAAGTAAGAAAATCCTCATTTGAAGATAGCTGAGGAGTCAGAGAAGATACCAAATATTCCAGGACCACTGCAAGGTGGCCAAGACAGACAGACAGAAATACTTACTGCCTCTGTCAGGCCACTTGCTGCAAAATTCCGTTTATTGATGATTTTCACTGCAACTTTGTTACAGGTGCTCTTCTCAAATGCCAGTTTAACTTCCCCACAGGAACCACTAAAACCAGAGCACAGCTCTGTTAAAAATCTGTGTGACAAGTGCAGGCAAATGAAAGCATCATTTGGAGCTGGCTGCTTTCTAACTTTCTGAATAAGGCACATTGCCTGTTCTGAGGAAATACTCAACAGGCAGAAAGTCTACAGTACTGCTCAGGAAACATTCAGGAGTTAGAAAGTCTGTTTAAATAGCAAGTGTTGTCATGGGCCATTCATTGAAAACTGCAGGAGTCAGTTTGCAGAGCAGCTACTCTATTTGTACCAAAAGCAGAGAGGAAGGACAAGCTCTGTCAGCATTTCCTTCATGCAAAGGCATTTAGGAGAAGAGAACTTAGGAAGAGTTCTCTCAACACTGGACTGCACAAATCTGAGGAACAGAAATAACAATACTTGTATTTTTTACTAAATAGCAATTATATTACAGAAAGAAATTCTTCTGTTTTCCATTCAGATTTGTTTGTACTTAATTATTCACCTCCAGTTTCCAAACGAGAAAAAAATACCCCCCATTTAAAATAGCTTCTTTCTCCTTTTTCCTGGACAGTTCTTTTCCTTTTTGGCCAAAGGTCTCAACAGTGATATTGTAGGAAGCTGTATTCTGACATAAAGCTCTTCCTTCCACTTCCAATAACTGAGTAAATTAATATACAGACTTTAAAAACTCATGAAGAGTTTACAGACTTCATCCTCTTCTACAGAAAAAAAACCAAAAAAACAATCAGCCAAAACAAAACCAAACCTGTTTTTCCCAACTGGTGATAGGTTACAAACCCCAAACCAATTAGAGAGACAAAGCCAAAATTCCTGTTTAAATTGTTGGAAAGAACATGTTTATTCACATGTTGTCATTCATTTTTTTTCTTTTAAAACAGCAGCTCAGTTAATACTGGTAATAATTCCAGCACAAGATACTGATAATAATAATGAAGTTAAACCCTTTCTACTGAGGGAAGAAGGATGCTTACCTTCCCAAAGTTCTTGACACGATATATTTCTCTCTGAGTTCTTTAGGAAACATCATTTGATCATCCACAGTAAGATCAGAAAATACAAACACTGGGAAGACAAGTGGAGATCATTTTCCTATTATTAAGTTTAAAATTTTTATCATAACAAACAGCTATGTTATATTGTTATATATAGTCAACAATATAACTGAGAAAATACTGCCAGCTAGAGGAAAAACTAAATATATGCTATAAATAATACCAGCTATGGGATAGCAAGGTGCTCTTATTGCTGAAAAATTACATTTTGGGACTAAATTCAATTTTAACTAATTAACAGTTTTAACTAATTAACCGCACTTAAGGACAAAAGGAGCAAAAATTTCAATGTCCCAGTAAAGTTCAAAGAGAAGTAAAAAGCAAGAAGACAGCATCTTAGTGGAAAATCAAAGAATAAGAAACAAAAGCTCAGCCCTGTTTATTTTTAAGAGGATTTTCTATTTATTATGCAGCATTTGGTTAGGTATCTGGGGTTTTTTTTTTTCAACTTGAATAGCCTATTTCCCCTGTTCCCACCATCATATGCACAGCTATTGAAGCCCAAAATTGTTTCAAAAATAGGAAAACAACTACAAAAGTTTATACTCTACTAAGGTGCTACCTGATGCAGGTTTCTTTAAGTTTTCTTTTTCAGTTTTTTTCTAGGGTTGACAGGGACATGGATAACTTTTATGTGAGTATTAAAACACCTATCAATGAGCTGTGCTCATGAAGCAGCTCAGCCCCCAAGAAACACTCACACCAATGCAGAAACCTCTTGGTCAAAAATCCTTTAATCTACTTAAGTTAAAGCACATTTTACCCTTATTGGTCTGTACAGACAATGCAATCTCAGAGTTGTGTGTCAGTGGCAGCCTCTTCCCTCTTCCAATGAGCTCTCTATTAAGAAATGTCCCATTTGCACTATGGTCCTCAATGTAGGCAACAAAGGAATTTTTGGGACCCATTTCCTCAAAGAGAAAAAAAATGGGAAAGATAACAGTAAAGAACAAATTATGTGACAGTAAAGACAAAATAGATTAGAAATTTACTATTGTTGACTCAAGAAATGAGACCATGGGGTTATTTCACAAACCAGGTGATTGGAGCATTGCAAAGTCTTGTTAAAGGAGTCAGCCCTGAAGATACTTTGATTTCTTTAGGATCTCTGCCCCAAAGTCTCATTTTTAATTATGCCAAAATAGAGAAGTAACATTTTTAGCACTTACCCTGAAAATTCTGAAGTGCTTCTTGCTATAGTTTTGGTAGAAGCCAGTCTCGGACAATCCCAGCTTAGAAAAACTGTAATCACAGCTTTTGTCTCTCCCAAACCAGTATTCCTCATTCACACAGTCTGCAGAGGAGGGGAAGGTACAGCAGAGAGAAAAGACAATGTTGCAGGAAGTTAATAACTATGGCATTCCAGAATGATCCCAAATGGTAATGAGTAGGATAACAGAGACAAGATTGTTCCCAGAGAATCAAGTTTGTCTTAACTCATACAAAGCACCACACCTTGTAAAATCCTTTAATAATTTTTAGCAGTGGTATTTTTCAGTTTACCTTCAGCAATATTGAAACATATAACTAAATAATTTTTTTTTTTAATGAAGCATGTAACAAAGAACATGAACACCCCAGAGTTTCTGTAACTCTGTGGATGCTGTGTATCCAAGTACTCAGTGTAAGCACTGGGATGTAGTACAGAATAAAACATTACAGCAGAAAGTTGCACACCTAAATTTGCTTGTAGCTAATTTGAAAATGAAAAGACACTGCCCTTCAGCAAGCTGCTCAGAACTTTTCTGAGATCCTACGAAGAAACCAAGAGCCTTGTTACAGCAGGCACATACCACAATTGCTGAAACCTTTTCCAAGTGCAAAGAGTCGACCCCAGGGCTGAGGAACCAGCTCTTCAGATTCCTGGTCCTCAGGGATGGATGGAAGCTCCTGAGTGGGAACGGTGTCCAAGGAACTGAGAGTCCCCGAACTTAAGGAAGACTGACTAGTGCTCTGTGACCCACTGGAAGAGGAACTGGTACCACTCTGTGTCTGCTGGGCACTCTGAGACTGCTGGGCTTCACTTCCAGTCTCTCGAGACATGTTGGCTTCAGAGAGAAAGTAAAAAAACCTCAATTACTACAGCAAAGTAAAACTGGCAAACACTCCCACACTGTACTATTAATGTCCAAGTCCATTCTCAGGCTCAAAGAAGTAAAACTTCCAACCAAAGCGTGCATGTCTGGGTTAGGCGTAAATTCCCAGGAATTTTGCAAGCCGGGATGGTTTTCCTTTTAAAAGGAAAACGCGGAGCGGCCTCTGCTGGTTCTGAAGCAGAATAAACCCTTTTCCCCGGATTGCTACCGAGGACTTCAGCGCTCCCATTGGGTCATACAGGCACGGGCTGTGCTGACAGAGCATCCCCGCACGGAGCAAGGGACCGCGGCTGGTCCCCCAGCACAAAAACTGAAAGGCGTAAGAACTGTGAAAAGACACGTTTTCTTGAAAGTGCCCGAGAGATTTATCACACCTGTACACAATAACTGTCCAAAACCCTGCCCGATTCAGACACTCACCACAGCCCTGGCAGCTGCCGGCACAGCCAAGAAACAGCGTCTCCCTGCCCCGTTACAGCCCGGGATTCACAGCCCGTGGTGTCTCCTTCTCCACTAAAACGCTGCCCACCCCTACAGCCACCACAGCTGCCTCCAACACAGCCGTGCTCGCCGGGGCTCCGGGAACGTCCACGAGCCTTCCAGCAGCACCACCCGGATATCGGGGTTTTGGCTGGCTGCCACAGCGTTTAAAGCACACTCCTCCTTATCGGCTCGCTACCTTTCATTAGGAGCCATAAAACCACAACAGCTCCCAGGTTCTCTCCCACGCCCCGTTTGTTACGGGTGTTTACAAACACGGGCGAGGCCCAGGGCTCGGCCCGCAGGCAGAGCAGAATCGCGGAACCCTTGGGGCTGGCAGAGACAGAGGCCATCGAGTCCGCTGCCCCCGCCACCGCCGACCCTGTCCGCTGGCTCCGCACACAGACGGCCGTGGAACCCCTCTAGGGATGGTGACCCCACCTCTGACCCGGCCAGCCCTTTCCGCAGAGGAACTTTCCCTCATATCCAGCCTAAACCTCCCTCTACACGCTCACACAGCGGGGCCGGGCCACCAGCGGCCGCCTCGCACCGTGCGGGGCGGCCCCTGCCGAGCCCATGGCCCAGCCCGGCCCGGCAGAGCAGCGCTGCCCCGGACCGGCACCGGCACCAACGGCCCCGCGGAGCACTGCGGCCCCGGCCCTGAGCACCGCGCGGCAGCCCCGGGAGAAACAGCGGGGAGCAGCCCATGGCGGCCCCGGGACAGGAGAGGAGGGCAGAGGAAGGGAGGGCAAGGGAGGGCAGGGCAGGGGAAGGGA
>VYXF01001449.1:160461-184842 GCA_013397295.1 Polioptila caerulea
ATAATAATAATAATAATAATAATAATAATAATAATAATAATAATAATACCAAACAAAAATTTATTAAAATAAACAAAAAAATTCCCAAAACAAAAATCAACCCACCCAAACCAGACATTAAGGAAATCTGTAATAATGTGGGAAATCTGACAGTGGGAGGGGGGAAATGGACTTTATACTGCAGAAACATGTTATTCTGCTATTCCCTGGAACCCCAAATATCTGATACAAGTGCTTGTGTTTTTAAAAATGTCTAAACATAAGAATAATGCATAAATATGACAGAAATGCCTGACAAGGTAGGAGTGGGGTTTCTTCACTTAGACAAATGAAGTGCAGCAGATGAAGCAGCATGTCCTTACTGGCACAAGGGCTGCAAATGTGTCAGGGGGGAACTCATGTTTCTAACACACTCTGTGAACATTCTCCTACTCAGATTTCAGTAAATGTAATGCTAAGACTAAGTCAAAGGTCATAATTCAGGGCTCATCCTTGAAAGTCATATTAGAATAAACAGTAAACTTCTACCAGAAAACTCAGTTTTAAAGTGAAATAACACATATATAGGTACCCAAGGCACTCTTTTCTCCCACTCTTTTTCCGTCTTTTTCCTTTCTATTCCAGTGGGAAGGTAGGAAAAGCAAACATGCTTTTCCATGCCTGCTGCTGCAACTGACCTGCCCAGCCGTATGGCCATGCTGCCTCCAATCAGGGCTCCACACAGGCCTCCGAGGGAAAAGATGGAGGCAATGACAGACCAAAGAAAAGTCAGCAAATCTGGATTTAGCTCCTTGTGATAACGACTGCTCCAGGTTTCATTTAGGAACTTGTGTATATGCTGCAGTAGAAAAGAGTGATGAATGTGTAGGTTTTATACAGCCTTACAAACAGCTCTACAAATAACATGCACCCCAATCCTGAAAATCAGTTCTGGGAGTTAATTCTAAGAGATTCCATCTGACTGGCAGAATCTTCCTTGACCTGGTGTTTCCTACTCCCCACACACCTTAAAGGCTGCTGAGCAGCTCTGCTTTGTGCCCTGCCCCAGGTACACAACCCCTACATGCAGTGCCACAAGAGAGCTCTGTGGTCCTTCTGAACAAGGAGGGGAACATGGTGGATGGTTGGCCCTACTGCTTTTAGGAGCATGTCAGAACACAGAGGCCTTGCAACCTAAAAAATTTTACTGTCAGGGGACTCATGCTGACACTTGATCTAAATCTCCCTGCCTTAGTGTAGTCCAAAAAATCATAGCAAAATCCCTTTTTCAACTCTAATAATACTCCACCTTTCTTACAGTATTCATGTGTCAGAACTTTTAAGCTGTTATTCCGCATGCTTGGTTTTCTAAAATTTGCCTTTAGAAACTCGACCTGGCTTGTATCTGCAGTCAGAGGCTCCTGTTCTTCCCCTGCAAAGACTACAGAAGAAAAAACTTCTTGGACTCTCCCTCTGTTCCCAGCATATGACATGTTCTTTCACAAACAGCTTCTTTTAAGCTTTGTAAAAAGCATACAACATTGAAGCAAATCCAGTCTTCACAGTTTCCCAAGCAAATAAATCAGCTGGTAGCAAAAACTGATACCCATCACTTTCACAAGACCATTTGCTCAGATCCTTGAGTCATCCACAAAATATGCACAATCCTGGAAGCCACAGCAAAGAACACTCAACTAACAAGTAAGTGAAAATACTTACAAGTTACTCAGCCACTACATATGCAACATTTTAACTCCCTAAAATCCTTTTCAGTAATCTGCCTTGTGATGGACACCTGTAAAAAGCAACTATCCTTTCTCCCTGTTATCCAGGGCCAGAAAGAATGGTAGTGGCTCAAAGCTGTGTCAGGGCAGGTTTAAACCTGACATTTGGAGAAACAGGGGTGATATCCTACAGAAAGGGTGGTCAAAAAGAAGAACAAGCTTCCTAGACAAGTGGTCAATGCTCCAAGGGCATTTGGACAATGCTGTCAGCAACATGCTTTAATATTTGGTCAGTCCTGAAGTGGTCAGGTAGTTGGACTAGATGGTCATTGTAGGTCCCTTCCAACTGAAAATGTTCTGGTCTATTCTCCCCTTAGTGTTCTGGGCTATTTCAGTAACTGAAAAATATATTACTTATTCAGTTAATTCTTCTAATAATAAAGGTATTTATGTAGTTATTTGGCACTTTTGTCTGACAGAATACCTCTGATGGAAGGTACTCACAAACAAATGCACGTGAAACCACGTGGGAAATTAATAACATTCCTTCATAGGAGAGGAAGACTGCTTCAGTTCCCACTGCCATCACAGCAAAAGCACACTTGGCCTCTTGGCTGAGTTCAGAGAGGAAAGAGCCCAGTGAACAAAAGATGAGCTTTTACCTGTGTGGGTGCATTGATAATAGAGACATTATACCCATATTGAAAGGTGCCTCCAATTCCAACAGCACAAACGGCCAGGAACAACGTCCAGCTGGGGAGCTGGGGAACAAAAGGAAGTCATGGGCATGAAAAGAGATAGGACCTTGAGCCTACACACATGTAATACCTGAAAGAAAATTATGGTGAAATACATCATGTATTTAGTTTGGAGCAGTGAAAGTATTTGTTTAAAAAACCACCTGAACACCTGCAGCAGGAGAAGCATGGCAGGCTGGCTTTGGCCCTGATCATCAGCAGCCTTTAGAAATACCACAGACACAAGTCTCCAGATTAAGTGCAGGCAACAAAACCATTACAGCTGTTATTAGGCACTGAGTAAATGCTTTCTGCATAAGCCACACTGCTCATGGTGTCTGTCTGTAATGAAAGAATGCTAGGGCTGTTTATGTTTGGTGGTAGGGACACAACGGCTCAGTAAAAGAATTAAATCTCAATTTCTGTGAGTCACGTTTTAACCAAGATGTGAGAAGCAACAATATTTTATTTCCCTCTAAACAATATTTTAAGTCCCTAAAATGAGTACTCCATGTCTGCAAGTTGGCAGGTGCAAAGCCTTAGTACCTCAATCACAATAACATTGTTCACTGGCAATAATATTTAATTTGAAGTTTATTGGCACACTGGCATGTATTTTTAAAATTTTTCAGTATCTATGACCTAGTTACTTTCTCAAATCAGTATTTACAACCTAAAACCCATAGAGTCACAGATTCACAGGTTTTAAGGTCAACACAAACTACTACTGTGATACATTCAAATCTCAAGACTCTAACTGGTCATAAAACATCCTTTGGATGAGGCCCCATGGCCAGAGATCTCCAGAGATTTTTACAGTGTTTGATATTCTCATACAGTGCTCTCTGACCTTACCTGTTACTGAATATGATCATACTAAAAATAAAATCCAGCTCAAATGTCTAGAAAACCTTTTGTTTTAAATAAGGTCCTAATATAATCTCATAGTATCTTATTAGCTAACTTCAGCTGGACACAACGTCCAGTGATCAAATTTCCCCTTCCCTCATATATAAAGGCTGTACATATTTCTTTTAATAAACTTGTACTCCCTGAATTTCTCATTGTAAGGTATGTAGACTAATTCTTCATTATTCTCATTCTTGGTCCAGTTCCCAGAAATGCTGAGTTATTCCAGATACTGTACTATAGTCTGAAAGAGCTGTGTTCCTGCTAAAGATAATTCATCAAAACTTCCTTCCTTTGGGACTGAAATTTGCACGTTGAAATTGATCTTATTCAAGTAAAATCCAATTAACATTTCCTTACGGTTTCCAAGAATGAGAAGTGTTTCTCTGAATGTCAACCAAAGCAATGAATCAAGAGTAACAAGTAAGGGCTGCAGTGAGAATGGTAGAAAAAAATAAAACTTAATGTGGTAAATATTGGCACTGCACACTCAGACTCTTATATTAACTAAGTACTGTAAACCTATTTTGTGTGTCTTATGGGTACAACCTGGAATCTAAAAGGGACAGAAAAAAAAACAAACAACGCAAAATAATGAACATACATCATATAACTTAGGTTTTGTTATGCCAGATCTTTTGTTCTTCCTGCCCAGATCAGCTGGGCTCGTGACACTGGCATGCTGTCTCACACTGGAGTTTGGAGAGAGCACAGATAACACCCTCATGTGTTCTGTCAGCTACTGAACTCCTGACAGTTTCTAAGGGCATTCACCTCATCTCAGAAACACAGCACAAACAAAATTCACTTTGTTTTCAATGTAAAACATGAGAATCAGAAAGCTGCTTTTATAAAGAAAGCGTCCACTTTCTAACACAGCCAGCTGTCCAAGGAAAGCACAAAACTTCATGAGTCTAATCACTTCATTTATTTCTATTTAAAAGCTAACATGAAATACCGCACATTTCACATCTGTACATCACTGCTAAAACTACAAACTCCCTGCAGGATCCACCTTCAGAGGCCAGGATGGTTCTGCTTACCTTGCAGGGCGAGCTAGACCCTCTGAGCAGAGGCTGGTGCTCCATTCTGAGCATGGGCTGAATTAGATTTCCTTTGCAAAATTTAATAAACTACGTTACAGAAAAAAAAAAAAAATTGCCAAAGAACTTAAGTTACTGATGCATTAAGACACAGCTTTGCTTTTTGTTGTTGTTGTCTTGTTTGTTTGTTTTTGGGGTTTATTCCCCGCCCATTGGGACTCTCCTCAACGGTTCAGAAGGTTTTTTTGAGACAGGGATGTCCCACTGTAAAGCCTCACAGCAGCCGCAGGGAGCTCTCCCACCTCTTACACTGCGTACACGCACTCTCCTTCTCTACCTCCGCGCAGAACCCGCACCCGCAGCCTCCCGCAACCACAGACAAGGACGGGCGGTTACCGTGTGCCTGGGCGCCATCCCTCCCTCCTGCCGCCGGAGCTCAGCTCCGCTCCGCTCACCACCTCCCCGACCCCCCTGAGCTCCTCAGCTGACCGGGATTTGGCTGCCGGACCGTGCCCGCCCCGCTGCGGGGATTAGGCCGGACCACGGACAAGAGAGGGGCTCTGCCCTCCCCGGGGACCCCGCGGCGCCCTCACGGCCAGGGCAGGGGCCCCGCGGCGCCCTCACGGCCGCAGCGGGAGCCCCGCGGGCCCCGCTCCCAGACTGCGACTCCCACAGCGCTCGGGACTACAACTCCCGCAGGTCCCACAGCGCTCGGGACTACAACTCCCAGAGGTCCCCCAGTGCCCGGGACTACAACTCCCACAGTGCCCGCGGGTCCTTATCCGATCGCGGCGAAAGGCCTGGAAGGACCCAGGCCGTAGCGGCGCCGCAGCTGCGGGCCCGGCTCGGCCCGGCTGAGCGCGGCGGGCGGCGGCGGTTCCGTGCGGGGCTCCTGCGGGAGCGCGTCGGGCAGGGTCGGCCTGCGGCGTTGATGTGCGCTTTCTCCCCCGCGGCAGGAAATGGCAGCGCTAGGCAGATCCTGCCAGGGCATCCCGGCGGGCCCGGCCGTGGAGCTCCCCACGGCGCCGGCCGCTGCCCCGGACCGCCACGGCCCGCAGCCCTTAGCCGGCGGCCACGGCCGTCTGCAGCCACCCGGGATGGTCATGGCAGGGATCGGAAACCACGGCGTCGACGGATCCTCCGGCCTCTGCCTGCAGAGCAGCTTCGACCTGGCCTCCCTGGCCGCGCTCGGCAGCCACAGCCCGGGGCTGACGGTGGCCCCGGTGAGCTCCTTCAGCAGGAGCCGCAGCCAGTAAGTGCCTAACTCGTTCCCCAGGGCCGAGTGGGGAGGAAACTGCGCCGGGTGCTTCGCAAGGCGGCTGGGATTTGTTTCCTTGTAGCACTGTTGCACTGGTGGGAGGTTAGAATTGTATTGTGCTCGGCCTAGGACCTTGAGGCTGGCCGGTGGGGGATGAAGGAGCCTTTTAAAAGGCAAGGAAGGTGATCGAGTGTACCAGCATCTGCATACTTTCGAACTCATTTAGTTTTTTCAGTATTTTTTCAGTATGTCCCTGTGATACAGAATGTTAAGAGACTCAAGCTGGGTCACGTGTTGCTTCTTGAAGCATTTGAATTTTAGCAAAAATTGGTCTTGCCCCTTGTGGAAAAATACATAACGTAAAGGAGAAGAAATTAGCATGGAATTCTGTTCAGAGAACTGAGCAATTAGAGCTGCCTTTGCCTTCCTTTGAAACAAAGTGGTCATTTACTGTCCCAAACGTTACTATCACAGCTGGTGACGTACTGTGACTGTTGATCTCAGATGAAATTTTAAAAAGGAGGAAAATATTGTTTGAAAATATCAGTGTAACCAGAAGATATGATTTGAAGCTGAGTAACTGTTTTTCTTTTGTAGTGTCTCTGTGCGATGTGGAAAGAAGCATAAGCTAGAAGAAGAGGCAGAAGGGTAAATTAATTTGTCTTTTATAGCCTGAAAAATCCTGATTTGCTTTTTGTTTTGTAAAAAATTTGAGCACATCTCACCTACAATACAAACAGGAAGGAACTCTATCATTGTTTCCATTTGGAACTCTTCCCTTGAATTCTACATGAGCCCAAATCCATTTCTGTTACCTAATTAATTGTGTGGCGCTGATTTGCCTGAATAGGTACTCACATTTTACTTAGAGCAATATGGATTTAATTTCTTTGTTGATGTTGCATTGCCATAGTGTGTCAACGCTGCTGAAATGCACTTTTCTGTAACACTTGTTCCTGTAGAATGCCACATTTCTTTTTTGACAACTGTAACCTTACTTTGTTTCCTAGCTGTCCTGTGCGGAAGAAGAGACTGACAGGAGCCAAAAATTGCCCTTTGAATCCCAACACTGAAGAATGGATTCTTTGTGCAGGTCAGCAGGCAGCTGGGGAGGTAGCAAGTCAGTATGGTGGCAGCGGTCCTGAAACTGCCATGTTAGAAATTCCCTGTGAAGAAATGGATCAGACAATGGGGGAACAGCAATGCGAGGTTGCTCGCAGGAAACTTCAGGAAATTGAGGACAGGTAAATGCAGGGATTGAGTAGCCTGGCTTTGCTGAGCTTTCCCTTTTTTTGGTGGGCATTCAGGGGTGAATCTAGCACTTAGCAGTGTGATAACACTGCTCTAAGTCTGAGGTGAACCTTCTGTTCAAGTGATTTCATTTTAGGCTGCCTATGGTCCTGTGAGTCTCCAGGCTGATCTGAAATTGAGGGTGCTAGAGCAGGAGGTGCTGAGTAAATAACACCCTGCTCACACTCATTATGCAGCTTCAATATACCATAATGGGGTTTAATGCTCTTCTGTGAGCATCCAGAGCTCAAATTCCAACATTTATCTGCTCAGCTTGAGCTCAGCTTTTTCCAACCAACTGCAGCCTGTTCTGTGATTAATACTTAAAATAGATGTGAATTTGTCAGTGTAGAGAGTAGCATGAACCAGAGAGGTCTCTCTGCACATATGCAGTAAGGCTGAGACTGACCTTGCTGATGGTGTGATGTGGGGTAATGGGGTGGCTGTAGACAGTCTGGTGTAGTCATTTAATAAATGTACTGTGCATTCTGGCCCTTGAAAGATTTCTGGGAATGGCATGTGTATCTGTCAGCTGATTGCAGTTGATATTTGGTATTCCAAAATACATAAAATGACCACTGCAGATGATTAGAAAAGCCAAAAGTTATGAATATTTTAAACCAAGATTTTTTTGTAGATTACTCCATAGATGATGCATAAGGAGAAGCAAGGTACTGTTAGACTGTTATTTTTTTATGGGTAAATCAGAGTAGTGAAATGTGTCTCTATTATCTATGTCTGCTTTGGTCCTCTTGGAGGATTGTTCCCTAATATTTTCAGCTACGCTGCTAAATTTTCTATAAAAGGTTTACCAAAAACAAAGGAGATGCCTGAATTTGTTCTGAACACTTCAACAATTTGTGCTGATTTAATCTCAGAAACTGGTGCAGTGTTGTGAAAAGGGAAGCACTGTTTTCAGTACCTTTGCAATAATTCTCAAAGTCCAGTTATGGGGAACTGAGCAGGTGAAGCAGCTGCATAGCTGAGACTCACTTGTGTAATGTGACTGAATTTCCCTTGGAGGGGATTTGTTTTATTTTCTCTCAGTGTATGTCTGCACTGACACTGCTGGGATAACACAGGGGTGACAAAGCTAGCTCAGGTACCAGAAGTGGCATTGCTGCTCAAGTGGCCTCTGTGAGGAGTCCTCAGGGTGTTTTGGCCCAAGAGAAACTCGTGTTAACATGGCCCTGCTGCTTCTGGTACCCAGCCTAGGTCAGAGATCTGCACAGAGCAGAGCACATAGATGTGACTGTAGTCTGTAGTGGATGTTCCTGATAACAGTTTGCTCAATAGTGTTTATCTCCCTCTTCCCCCTCCATTCCTAGGATAATTGATGAAGATGAGGAAGTTCATGCTGATGGAAATGTTAGCAATCTGCCCACTCTTATCCTGTCAGATACCCTTAAGAAAGGGATGAAGAGGGATTTTGGTGAAGTCCTGACAAAGAAAATAATAGAATCTATGTAAGTTCTGGAGGAAATCATGGTGCTATGTAGCTAACACTGCAAATGAGAGACCTTGTTTCATGTTTATGGAGATGTCCTTGATTACTGCATTGTATAACAGACCATTCATCTGGTTAAAAATAGGAAAAACTGTCCTAATGTGAACAAGAAGTAAGTGTAACTGTAGTGGTCATCAAGTGTCTGTTTTGTACTCCTCATTTCTACAGAGTGACATTTGTTGAGTGAACCAGTATAAGTTTTGGTTTTATGTATATGAATTTTCAAAATGAGAAGATTCTGAAGTGTGACCAGCAGTGGTCATGTTGGGTGCAAAAAAGAGAGGAAATACAGGGTTAGAACTAGAAATAATGGAACTAGTGAGGGAAGAGGAAGTTTAATAGGGGGGAATAAAAGGTATATATTTTCTGGAATGTAGTTCCAGGCTAGCTCAAAGGATGAAGATACAGGTCTTCTGCAGTTAATAGCTGTGCTTGGAGAACTTAAATTTTACTGAAACTCCATCCCTTCTAGGAGCCGTCCTTCTATGGAGCTGGTGCTTTGGAAACCTCTTCCTGAATTTATGACAGATAAACTGAAGTCGGTTTCTGTTAAGAACTTCAAGCAGCAGAGTACAGAAGGGTGTCAAGCTAAGCAGCCAACACCAAGAGCTCCTTTTGACCCACAGACTGAAACGTTCCCTGTATCACAACAGACTGCCATGTCTCCAGATCCATATGCTAGTTTGGGAGTATCTGGGTGTGCAGAAGAAGAAATGGAGTTGTAGATGCCAGATTTTAGACTGGAAGTGGTGAGCTTCTGATGCTTATTGTTGGTGTTTTTTTGGATTATTTTTTTTTTCTGGTTTGATGTGTGAATCTGAAGTTCTATTATTTGTTTTTTGTTTTCTTACTAACAATCATAAGCACACCACAATCATAGGGTGGCCAGGAAATACCCTAAGATATCTGTGTTCCAATCTGTTAAATATTCTTTCTTTTACTGAAAAGGTAATTCAGAGGCCTTTGTAACAGGGAAGTAGCTTTCCATCTTGCTTAATGGTGAAATAGCCTCTTAATTGCCCTTGGTAAAGTATAAAATCCAAATACTGAATGTAACTGTGGCTTAAGCCACACCTTTCTCTTACTGAGCCATTGAAACTGGTGCACATACTATGCTTGGCCATTTGGTTTAATTTGAATTACAAAATGTAAAGGAAGAAATACCTTCAAATCTAGTCACAGATAGAAAAGCAATCCCTCTGGTAATACAGCTTTTCACACCATCTTTTCTGTTTGGACTTGATTTAAACTCAGATGTAGAAATTATTAAATCCATGGGGTGGTAGGGAAGGAGTATTACAGCTGAGCTTAAGTCTTTTGCTTTGTAGAAAGTAAAGCCAGTGCTTATAACTTGCAGGATACCTGCTAACTTCAGTAATCTTTGTTTCATTGGCTTCTAAATTTTATTTGGGGGGGTTTTGATGTTCCCCTCCGTAAACAATGCAAAGTCTGGAGAAAAGTAGTTCTCAGCAAAGATATTGACCTTTTACATTGTGCTGAGATTCTTTGTATACATGGAGTTGCAAAGTCAGTTGGAGTCAGTGTAACTTCTTATGAAATGGATGGCATCTGTTAATTTGGATAAACATGATAAGGGAGCAACAAGCAAGGGAGCTGCTTGCTGCCATTAGGAGGGTCAAATGGATTATTGTCTGTACCCAAGTCCCAGCCTTTGGTGGTGAACTAAAGGAGATGCCTGTCTGTTTCCTGAGAGAATCTAGCTATAAAATTTAAGCTACAGTATGTGCCAATAATATAGCATCACATTGTTTATACAGATGTATGCCAAAAGAATTTTCTACCCTGCGCAGGGTGCCAAGGAGAGGAATCCACAATGAGCTTTTGCTTGTACCTTTTCTCAGTGCACAGCAGTTCCTTATGCTTGAGGTTCTCTAACTTGTTTAAGGGTTGTATATTTTTGTTCATATGTCCTTGAGCTTTCTCAGAGATACCTGAATTGAGGCTTTTCATAAGAAATCCCTTTCCAAGTAATAGGTTCTGATCAGAGTCCTATGTCCCAGTCTGGTTTTGACATCTTGCTAACATAAAGCAGCAAGTACACAGCAATGCAGCTGCTCACATAAGAAAATCTACTCTCCCTCTGCACAGCTAAGAGATAATCCTTGTGATAATATTCTTTACTGTTGAATAACCCAGAGCTGAAAGTTGAAAATCAAGCTTCTCTTTTTGCAGTCATCCTCGATTTCCTTTCGGTAGTTCAAAAGATGCCTGTCTGTTAAACTCTGTTTATCTTGCTGCTTTTGTTGAAGGTTGTCTGAAATTTTCTCTCTTGATAAAACATTTCAGAGCCTCACTAAAAACACTCCAGCATTTGATGAGGTATTACTCTGGAAACCAGTATACACCTGTACCATTCTGGAAGGTTTATGAAGTTGAAGAACATGTGCAGCCTATCTTGCTATAATGCCGAATTTCATTTCAGGGTCTGCTATAAATCTCTTGCATGAACTGTGTAAAATCTCTTAAGCATTATTAAGCTGCTGAATGTGTTTAAAACCTACAGCCTTTGATGTGAACGTAGAGCAGTGCAGTTTGGAGAAGGCTGTAGTCACTGCAGGTAGAAATTGTGGTGCCTCCAAGTAAGTAACTGGTTTTCAGCTTGCTGGATTATAGTGAAAGTTCAAAGTTGGAAGTATTTTAGGTGAAAGCTCTGAATCCTAAATAAACCGAAAAGATGAAAATTTAAAAAATGTGATGAAAACATTTCACCAACACTAAAGTTGCAACAGAAGATGTAAAAAACTGTGGGAGGTCTTAAATACATCAAACAATGGAGTTGTTTTCCTCTTGACACCAAACTGGCTGTCAGTTTTGCAGAGTAAGAAATTGTTGTAGATGGCTTTTAAACATACGTTTTTTCCTGCTAGGTTTGTACCAAAGGTTGACTTTCAGAGGTGTCTTTCCTCTTAATTCAATGCCAGTAGGGCATCACTGACCTGTTACCTGCCATCTAAAACAAGAATACAGTGGTGCACTGTTGACAAAGAATATGAGATGGAGAAAAAATTATCTAAGAATTTTGCTTTGATAGAGAACATTTGCTTTCATTTTTTCACAATGCATTTCTGCCCTCATGATAGGAGACAGTGGGGTTGAGTTGCTTAAATTGATGTAAGAGTGGGCTAGAGTGGGAACCAAGTGACAGGAACACTAGCAAGATCCTTGCTACAGCAATCACTTGGAGAGGGTGATTGGAGAGAGAGCTGTGGGCATCTACAGACTTCTGTATTTGTGAGTTTCATTTGTTGTTGTCTTCATTAAAAGACTTTTATTAATGCTGTTCACAAACGGGATGGCAAATGCGACGCAGTATTAGGAAAAACCTTATTTTGAAATACAGAAGATCCGATTCTGGTCTGTCTTCTCTTGGGACCAAATCACCCTTTGTATGTCAGTTTTCAATAAATTTTCTAAAATATTTTTTAGATGACTGTTTTATTCCTGGTAAGAGTGAAAAAACCTTCAGCTGCACAGTAAAGTACTCTTCTGGCTTAAGAAGATTTGAATTTGACTATGTTCTGTCAAAGGCATGCCCCTTTCTTCCTCCACAGTACTCAGCAGGACAAGGGAAGGCAACAGCAGGGTAGAATAAACCTGAAGCTGCCAGGAAGGAAGAGTTGTTTTAAGTCTGTCATCACCCAAAGGCCTCTGACAAAGCAATAGGGGTAGCTATAGTTTGTGTTTTCAGATCTTTCATTTTACTTTAGAATAAAACTATTCAAAACTAAGCAAGCTAGGTATTCTTAAAGTTAAGGAAAGTTTCAGAAGAGTTTTAAATTCAGATTTTATTAATTTTATTGGAATGTAAGACTTTGCTTTCTTGTGTACCACCTTAGTGGACTTGATTCTAGTAGAAAATCCTACTGCTTATATGAATTCTGAATGGTAGTAGGCTTCTAGATGCCAAACAAGAAGTAGTTCCATGTTTTAGTGGAAGAGAGCTCAGTAACTATTAACAGCTGCTTGTGGGACCCAGTGCTTGCAGTAAGTCAGGATAAAGCATGCCAGGATATAGCTGTTAAGTTGAAAAGGGGAAGCAAAACAGTAAAGACCATGTCCTTGAACATTTCTGTCTCCTGTGGTTAACAAGGTTGAAATGTTAAGCACGTCCCATGTCCTACTGTGATGGAAAAGAGTCTGTAACACAATTTTCCTTGGATTTTTTAGATGTTGAAATAGTAGGGATTGGGGCTCCATTAAAGGGTGCTAACATAATGTCATGCAAAACTACAGATCAAATCCTCACTTTGCTTTTTTTGGGGACTGGCAACAATTTATTTGATACTCTTGCACTCATCCCTATTTTTCACCTTGAAAGTAAAGCAATTTATTCTTCTGACTACTCAGATTTTCAATCTAAATTTGTTATTCTCTGCAGCTGTAGTCTTCTACCCCCTGTTTAGGTAGAATCCTTCATTATAAGCCAAGTTACTCAACCCTGTAATCCAAAGCAGTCCTGCCACCTTGAATGTTACTGACTGAAACATCTCTGGTTTTCTTTCCTCCCCACCCCAAGTTATTTTTGTCAAAATTGAAAGCAAAACATGAAACTTGAGTACTGAAACCAAACAGCTGTGCCAACACCTGCAACAGCTCTCTTATTTTCAGTATAAAATGTCTTCTGTCTCTCAAAGTGTTTTTATTATTGTGATAAACACTGGATACTGGAGCAAATGGATGAGGACAATGAGAAGCCCTGCTGTGGTATTTGAAATTAGCTCCTGGCAAGTGCATTTCAGGATCTCCTGGTAATACAGAATGTGCAGTCAGTTTTACACCGTGTCTGTCTTGCACCTACCTCCTCTCAGACTGACAATTTTGGACAGCATTACTGGCCACCAGGGTGCCACCACTGCCCTGACTTCTGAATATTCAAGCTCCTGCCACCTGCCTGCCTTACAGAGGCTGAAGGTTTTGCTGCAGTAGCTCTGGCCCTCACCCAAACCCCTCTACCACATCCAGTGCCCCCAAAAGGGAACTGCTGAAGCATCCAGCTGCAGACTGCACTGCTCATCAGTGCACTGTGGCAGGATGAGACACCAAGGGACATGAACCTAAATTCTCCAAGGCCCAGATACTCTCCCCTCCCCACTGAGTTCTAAGGTAAGAAAGGGTCAGTGAGCTGCACTTCATTTTAATTGCACCAATACAGTTAAATATTAAATGGACAAAGCCACTCTACATAGCAAATGGAAAACAAGCATTTAGTGAAGCTGTAAGACTTAAAGACTATTAAGGTCTAGCCCAGTTGTCTATACATGAATATCCCACTTTAGTTTTTGGTGTTAAAATTTTAACCTGAGAACAAAACATTTTCAGGTTTATAGAGAACGAGCAAGTTATTGAGAAACAAACCTGCCTCTCTCCTAAGCCAACACTGACTGTGGGGGGGAGCCAGGACAGGACAGCCTAAGCTTTTTTCATACCATCATGCCATCTACTAGCATGGGTAAAGATGAAAAACACTTTTCTGAATGGACCGGATTTTCCCCACATACACCCCCAAAAGGGGCATAATGCTGTTGTCTTGCCAGGACAGTTACTGAAGGGGAGTTAACACTACCAGGTTAGACACTGATGAGCTGGGGAAAGAGTTCCTTGGCAAAGCTGTCCTCCCACGCATGGTCAGCGCCAAGCGGAGACGACGTATCGCTGAAGGGCGACAGGGATCCTTCATACCCAGAGTCACTGCAGCCATCCAACAGGTAGCTCGAGGCTTCAAGGCTATGACAAGAAGAAAGCAGATGAGAAATGCCCAGTTCAGGCATGAAGCTGTCTACAGGTTCCTTCTTCACAGACACTGGGACCTCAGGGATGGCCTTGTCGTCGGATGAGGAGAGATTTTCTTTCTCAATTTTCACTAGCATATTGGTTTGGTTGCCCACTTCAACAGGAATCTCCACGACTAGGGGTTTTGTGTACACGTGATCAAACCTTATGAGTTCATTAATGGCTTCCAGCTTGGCTGATGGGGACCCCAAAGAGGGAGACAGGGCGGTTGGTATGGAATCTGTTTCTCCAGAGATCTCTTCCTCCAGCTTTTCCAGGCACATTGACTCTGAATCAGCATATTTGAGAAACATCTCTGGGTCCAGACTGTCCAGAAAGCCCAATAGGAGATCAGACTGCAAAATGAAAGAGAGTTTTAGAAAGACAGTTTATCACTGTTACAGCCAAACACCAAATGTGGTATCTGTTAACCCCCATGTGGAAGTGAAAATACACTGATGCAATCACAGTCGTTTTACCAAGAACATCATCAAACACAGGGTTAAGGCAGTTACTTATCTTGCAGAAATTCACAGACTATGCCAGGTTGGAAGGGACCACAGTAGGTCACATCTGGTCCAACTTCCCTGCTCAAGCAGAGTCATCATAGAGCACAGGACTGCACCAGATGGTTCTTGACTGAGAGGGAGACTCTGCACCCTTCTGGGCAGTCTGTTCCAGGGCACAGTCATTCTTTGTCCATAGCTCTTTGTAAGGGTACTGGCAAGCCCCAGAGAATTATACATGCATTTGAGATGCACAGCCACTATCAGAAGCTCCTTGAGATCTTGTACCCATCAAACACACACACCACAGTGCCTGCTGGCTACACAGAGCACGGAGCAGAACCTGGCTTAGGCAGACCTGCACATCACCAAAGCTGTGGGGGCTGGGTTTTTTCATGTGGGTGTTGTTGAACTCCTGTACTCACTGGATACAGCCTAACACAGCTGTTCTAGCCACAGGTACATCATTCCAAGACTTGGAAAACAAACCTACTATGAATGTAAATCATCAAATGATTTAACATCCAAAAGTTATAACACTAGTCTTAAATCTACAGCAGTGCTGAATTTCATGGGCAATCTGGGCAAGACTGGATGCTCACCTCAGAGTCTGAAGAGTCACTGCCATCAGAATCCATGTGGAAACTATCAGAAATGGTGACTGCTGGGCCTGCACCTGCTGCAGAGGAACACGTAGTCTGAGTGCTGCGGACTCAGCGGACCCGGTCACCAATCTAATCTCATCCACCTGGGATTCCTTCACAACCTGTACCAAGACAAAAACTCAGTCACTACAAATGTTCTGGCAGGCAGTACAGTACATTATCTTGAATATAATAATTTTTTTGCAAAGTCTTCCAACACAAAATGCTCTGTTTGCTTGTTCTGTAGGAACCTGAAGGTAAGACAATTTCCAAAGTTAGCTGAAGCTTCCCTGCACTTGCCTATTTATTTTGTTTGACACTTTTGAATGAGAGCCTGACCCTCTCCACCACTTCTGAGACACATTGTAACAGTTTCTACTTCACTTCTTTAACAAAAGGTGGAAAACCAGATAAAACTGTCTTAAAACAGCCTGGAACGAATCAGCTTTCTACCTCCCACATTACTAGTGGCACCCATTTCGACTTGGCAGCTGTTGAGTTTCAGAACAGCCTCCATATGGAGGACAAAGGTTGCGGAATATCCCTGCCCACAGCACCGAGACTGCCCCGGGAGCAGGGCAGCTCTGCCCAAAGCGGGGGCGGACACGCCAGCAGCGCGGCTCACCTGGAACTCGTCACCCTCCTCCTCCTCCGTCTTCAGAGCATCTAAACCCAGGCGGCAGCGGAGCTCCTGGTTCTCCTGCGCGAGGTTACACGTCCTTTCCCGCAAGAGCTGGTTTTCCCGCAGCAGCTTCTGGTTCTGCAAAAAGCCGTGAGGCAGGGAGGCCGCTCCTTCCTCCCCCTCCTCCAGCCCCTTATCTCCCCCAGCCCCTCACCTCCTCCTCCAGCTCCACCACCTGCTGCTCAAGCTCTGTCATCCGCGCCTTCTTCCTGTCGCGGGCACTCTGGGCCGCCACGCGGTTCTTCAGCTTCCTGCGGGGCACAGCGGCCGTCAGCGGGAGATCTCGTACAAAGAAAGCACAGCCGCAGCCCTCCCACCTCTGCCCCCTACTCACCTGCGCAGCGCCTTCTCCTCCGGGCTCAGATGCGTGAGGCGCTGCCGCTTGCGGGCCGGCTGCGTGGTCTCCATCCCCGGGAGGCCGGGGTCGGCTCCTGCCGGCAGGACAACGGACAGATGCCGGGCAGCCGCGGGGCCGGGAGCCTCGGCCGCTTTGCTAGGGATGAGGAGCAGCCGCGGGGCCGCGGCGCCGGGCAGCGCTGCCATGGCGGCACGGGAGAACAGCGCACACGCCGCCCGGCGTCACCAGCGCCGCCGACTGCGCCCCGCCGCGCCACGCCCGGATTTCTACCATCGTGGCTCTCGCTCATTGGCTGTGCGGCGTGACGTCACGGCCAGGAGAGCCCGTGATTGGTCTGAGGCTGCGCAAGGGGGGAAGCGAATTGCATCAGACACGGGGGCTGCGGGCGGTGAGGCGCTGGCGAGGGGCGGGGCTTGAGAAGGGCGGGGCCGTGAGGGGAGAGTGGGGCCGTGAGGGGAGAGTGGGGCCGTGACTGCCCCGGCCGTGGCTGCCCCGGCCGTGACTGCCCAGGCTGTGCCCGCCCGCCGTGGCGGCCGCCGAAGTTGAGCAGTTCCTTGAGGAGGCGGTGAACGTGGCGTGGCCACGCAGCTGAAATCTCTCTCTGACCTCCTTTCCGGAGCAGGTCTGTCACAAGTAGTCACAAGCATAATCACGGGGAACACAAGTGCCACGAATGGAGCTGTAGCAAATGCCATAAGAATGGGCTAAAAACGGGCTAAGAAGACTAGAAAAGCAGCGAGGTTAGCGACTGCTGAGTGGAAGTTGCAGTTCCATGCAGAAATCCCTCAGGGGTGTCAGAGCGCTGCCCCCAGCCTGTTCCTGAGGAGCAGCAGCGCTGTGTGGGGAGTGAAGTGAGCCCTTCTGTGGTGTCTGACGAAGGAAATCACCCTGCCGTGATGGGCTGGCGTCACATCTGATAGAACGAGGGTTCAGACAAAAGTTTTGGAAGTAGAAAGCCCAGAAATACTCTGCCCATGGGAATGCAGGTGTTCAGCAACCTACCGACAGTAATGCGCAGCCATGCAGGGCATCGGGGGTGTTTGAACTGCCCGCAGCTCAACGCCTGAAGCTTTCCAAGTTTCCACTTGTGACACTTGCCAAGGACCTGAATAGTTATGAAATGTCGAGACTTTGGCTGGTCACAATTATTTCGGAAAGCCATTTGTACATTGATTTTAAATTAGTTGAGATGTTAAACACTAAAGGAAAACATGAGCTTTAGAAGATCAAAGACGCTGGTGTGCTGGTTTGGCATTATTCCAGCACTGGAGTTCTGCCAGGCTTTCATGATACAGAGAACAAACTGCATTTGTAAGCTTGTGTTTGTTCTTTTCTTACGCACTGCAGCATGACATTGAGCTAAGGCTGAAAGTTCATCTTTCTACTTTGACACCTTTGTGAAAAATATGGCAATTTTTCGATAAGCCTTTTAATTGGAGTGAAAAAATTGCTTTTCTGGTCCTGCTAAGCCCCTTAGATGCTGGCCATTGAAAACTATCTGCTTCTCTTTTGTGTGTCTCTTCTGCATTGGTACTCATGTTTCTTCTGTAATCCTACTTCCCAGTTTAAAGTGCTACTGTTTTCTAACAAAATGCAGATTCAGTATTAATAACTACTTCAGATTTCAGACATCCATTTCAAGTTGCCCTTATTTGCAAGAAAAGTGTTGAATGGGGTGAACAGGGCTGCCTTACATTGCTGATATGTAATATTTTACAGCTATACTAGGGAGATCTGATTTATCATGAAACGATTTATCAAAGATATCCAGGTATCTTGGTATTATGACTGAAGAAAAATCCTAATTTTCTGTCTGCAGGTGATTTAACTTTCCTATTTAGTTTTATGTGGAACACTTCCCTTTGCAGCAAACACTTGTGATCATCAATAAACCACAAAAGTGCAGGGACATATGTGCTAGTAGTGGTGCCTGAGCTGCTTCACAGTGATGTGTAACCAGCAAAAGTGGAAGCTGCCCTTGGCACTGGTGGTGTCCATTGTTACTGAATATAATAATGGCATCCATTAGCATGTCTAGTGCTGGCAGTAATAGCTAGCAAAAGAAGGGCATGACCCCCTGCATTCTAGTCCTGTTGAATAGTTTTAGTAGTACTAAGACTATCTATGGTGCAGTTGCTGAGAATGTGTTTAGGCTCACAGGTATTATGTTACTACCACTAGGATATAGAAAGTGTTTTATTAAATATATGGTTGAGTCGCTGGGTAAAAAAATGCCTAAGAAAAGGTCCATAAAGCTGCTCTTACACTGTGACACCCATTCAGGGAGTTTTAACAAAAAGGCTTCAAGTTCAATTCTGATTTCCACGTTTTGCCCCTTCACTGTTTACACATTCCAGTCTCTGTATTTTTCTTTTTTTCAGTCATTGGATTTAATCCTGTGATCCACGTAACCCAAGAATGCTTCTCACCCTGCCTTCACCCTGCTGGGGGGTTCAGCACTGCCATCAAGGATGTGCCAATGAGGATACTGTTGGCTGTCCTGCCAAAAACCACATTAGTTCCTGCTAAAATACCTTTATGTTTTATGTTCCAGGTGGCAAACCCACCAGAGGAAATAATTTTGTTTAACGAAGGTGGAGGAGCTTTGCCCTTGTGTAATCTCAGATACAGAGAAAGAAATGTGTGTTGAATGTTATCTAGACATGAAAAAAGGGGGAATGGAGGAGGAAAGTAAAATGGAAGAGGGGGGCGTAGAGAAAAGATTAACTGACAATTGTAATTTGAGAAAGAGCTTGCTTGCCAAATGTGTGTCTGAAAACACTTGGATGGTGGCCCAGGCCCCCAAGTTCTTGACAGCAGCTGGAGTGTTCCCATACCTGTATCAATAGCTGATTAAATGAGAACTTGTTTTGCAGCCTAAAACAAGGTTGTTCAAAACCTGCAAACTAATTTTACTTAGTCTTAAATTTTGTCATTACACATTCGGATTCAGTGCATCTTTCAAAGTTTTAGTGCTCTCAGTCTCAGGGAATATGCAGAATCTGTATCCTCTGGCTTTTGTAAGGAACTGCCACCCTGCCTGCATGCTGTCCAAAGAGACATTGACTTTCCCTTCTCTTAACGCTGCCACAGGCAAGCCCTTCAGAAAGGTGATTTTCACTCAGGCCTCATCCCTTCTCCATTAATACTTAATAAATTATTTCGATTCTGCTTCATTAGTTTCTGTGATTGTTGCCAGGGTATCACCAGAAAAGCTTGGAAAAGACACAGTCAACTGTCAATTTCAAACCATGACTCTCCTAACATATGTGTATCTTGCATTCCACTTCCTTGTCCTCATGTCCTCGTGTTCCACCCACATGTTGCTGGTGCTTCCAACTACCCAGAATTTCAAGGAACACTGAGGTGGGTCTGCCTGAGTTCCATCTTAGATCCTGGTTGTGGGCCAAAGGCATAGGCTGGAGAGTCTTACTTTGGTCATCTTTATGGTTCAATCCTCTGACCTAGCTGATTTGTGATGAGGGAGAGATCCCATCACAGATCTACCTCAAGTGACTCCTGTTACAACTCTTCTAATACCTTCAGGCCTTCTTGCTGGAGTTCTGTGTTTTCCCCATAGCAATGTCCCAACCACTGCAGGCAGCATCAGTTGACTCAGGCAGCCTGTATCTTGTGGCAGAGCTCACATGCCCCTGCTGTAGTTTATCTGCCTCCCCATGCCAACAGAGTTCCCTCTCCCATCACCATGGCCCATGAAGTCTTGCTTCTGATTCACAAAAGAAGTCTGAGTTAACTCAGGCAACGCTGGCAGTGTTTCTGGAGCAAAGATATTCTGCAAGTTGACCAGAGATTAGGCCTTTTATGAGGCTTTTTCTTCAGGAAAAGAGAGTCCCTTCACTGCTACAGGAGTTCCCAGCAGCCATAGGCACTGAGGCTCACCTTGGAGCTTCTTTGGACAGTTCAGTTCCATTGCCTGCATTTAAAGAGGTTGTGCCCTGTTCCAGGTTTAATGGCAGCTTAGCAGCAATAAATTACAATGCACTACCTTGTAAAAAAAGGGAGATGGAAAGCACACTGCCCAAAATCCAGGTGTAGGTGCAGGTATAGCAACTGATTAACTTAATTTTTAGGAACTGTGAACCTCCATTGTGGCCTTCTTCTGTAGTGACCTCTTTGCATTGCAGATTGTTTGGCAACAAAATCATCTCATGTTTCACAGCTTCTAACATTTTGTGTGTGTAATTCCTTTTTCTATTGTTACAGAATACAAGATGGCAGACTTTTCTTTAAACAGTCTAATGATATATTATCTTTTTTCGGAGTGATAACAGTAAATTTGAGATCAAGCATTCACTATAAAAGGCTCAGAATGTTCCTTGCATCTCCATAGTGATTTTTTTCCTCTGAATTTCACTTGCATTGTAATTCCAATTTGCTTCATTTTTAGGCTACTCTGAAACTCAGGAATTCACTGGTCTCAGGCAAGACCAGAATATAACAAATGTATATAATTTTGTAACAGTTGCAATTTTTTACCAATTTAGTAATTTTTCCAGAAAACTAACGTGCTTATTAAACAGCAGAGATCCCAGTGTAGAGACAGCTTCCTAATCCCCTTTACACTGTCAAGGAATGCTGACATAAAGGGAAAATCTATCTGCTTAAAAGGACAAGGCAGTATTTTGAGATAAACATCTCTTGATTTGATGCTGTCAGACGGAGAAGGAAGTTTCTCTTGCACATTTAGAGCTTGGAGCAAACCACTGATGGGAATTCAAAAGAAGACAAGATATCCACACCACAGTAAACAGAAAGGCTGGCAGCCCTGTGCTACCGGTTCTGGAAGAGTGAAATGTTACTGGAAAACTCTGCAAACATTAGTCATGTAAACAGATCTTTATACATAGCCACTGGATGCCCTTGGGAAGGTTTTTGCCATCTGCCAGTCCCTGAGAGACTCCAGCTGGGACTCAAACAGCATTGATCACTTAGCCAGGAAAATGGGCTCAGGTCAGGTAATCTGTTTGGTGGGCACCCTGATCTCTGCAGGAATCCCACAGGTCAAGAGGAGGTTGTAGTTGTCATTTGGGCTTTGCTGACTTTGTTCTGGCTTCTGCTTCCAACCAACTTGGCCCATCCCCTTCCCCCACCATTCCTCTATTGCTCTGTCGATTCTACTTCCATTGTATGGATTCCCTTTCCCTTTAAAAGGTCCAGTTGCTGGCACTTCTGGTGCTTTGCTGTGGTTTGTCTGATTGTAGTGCCTATTTCCTCGTGTAGTCCTACTTTAGCCCTACTTTAGCTCGTTGGCCTTTCTCTTTCTAGCCTGGTCCTGAGCCCAGTGTTCTCCTGCAGGGTTCTCTCCTCCTGCTGGCAGGAAAATGTGGGCCAGAGAGTCGTGCAGAGTGCTCAGGATTTGGAGGTTTTGGGAGATGCCACAGGAGTTGTGCACGGAGAGGTGTTGTGCTCACCTGGGTACACTCATGCACAGTGACACACTGGGGGTGGTAGTCACAAGCAAAAGAAAAAAGGGAAAGGCCTTACACTTACTTGAGATGATGCAGCAAGTGCATTATTTGGGGTGATGCTGCAGGATGTGCTTGGACAGCACAGGAGACACTGAACTTGCTGCTGTGCTGTCCCAGGGAACCAGCAATGCTGTTCTGCTGTTGTGTGCCAGTGTCTCACATGTTGAGCAAGCTCTCTGAGGAAAACACTTAACTTGAAATCTCACATACCTAAAAGCTGCTGTTCCAGTAAGTTTTTTTGTTTGCACATCCTGGTTCAGAATTGGAACCTCTTCTTGGAAAATACCCAGGAAGGTAAACAACCATGCTTAGGAAAACTTGATGGCTACTTCCTGTTGGCAAAAGCTAGCTCTTCTTTGGAGCAGTGCCAGCGTTTGAAAGGGAAGACCTTTACTTATTTCTTAGACTTTGAAATTCTTTCAGAAGTTCAGAGCCCTGAGAGTCCTGGAAGCTTTCTCATTTTGTAATTTTGAATTTATTTCCTTGTATTCTTCCATTTGTGTGCCCTTTTGTATGCAGAACCCTGTCCCCAGCTGTCATGTGACCCTGTCTGAGAAGAGGAATCTATCAGGATTTGTCAAGTTAGGAGTCAGTTCTGTTTCAGCATAGGTTCAGCAGGACACAAAATGTGGGGGGTATCGTCAGAATCATCCATCTCCTGCCTCCCACATTTTTGATTTGCTGACTCCTCAGAGGGCACAGGGTAGCAGCTGTGGGAGAGAGGGACAAGTCTAGTGTGGTTTATCTCTGGTAGCCTCACTGATTTGCTCTGTTAGCACTGACTTTAATGATAACTCTTACCTAAACAGGCAGGGACAGCTAAAGCCCTTAATCTACTAATTATCTGAAAGGGAAAAATGTGTGTTTTAAGGTGATTAATTGGAAGTGCCAGTCAGATCATTTAACTTAGATGAGTCTTTAATAGAATAGATAACCCAAGATGAAATAGAGTAAATAGTTGCTTAACTCACCTTCACATGAATGAATCCATTGTTAGTGCAGGAATTCCTTCATTTTAGACAATAAGATTTTAAGAGTATTTTTTTCTTTTGGTACTCAGAAGCAATTAAATCTATTTTTTGGCTTTAGCATAGAGTTCTTTATATTACAGTTAGTATTAGCAGCTGATACATCATATTTTAACCATATGCTTCAAATTTATACTGTGATGTTTATATATTGTTCATTTTATATCATTGCTTGTAGTAGGGCTTCATGAACAGCAGCTTGTACCCTATATTTACCCCAGAAAAAGTAATCACAATATTGAATTCAATACAGAAGTGTCAATATCTGGATTGTATATAAATATGGCTCCATGAAATATGCAGGGTGTGTTATTTATGTGTTATTTTCATTGGCTGCTTCTTCAATATTATGAAGGAGGAAAGTGCTAAGCATTGATGTGATGAACACATGAACAGCAGTGTGGGATTTAGTGCAATTGTAACTAAAAGTGAGAGGATGTGATACGGAGCAATCTGAGGAGCACAGTGAGAGACATTGGTGTGGATGCATCTGAGGGTCTTTCTTGCAGATGCTGGGAATCTTGGAAAATATGGCAACAATTTTTTTCCAAATCCATTCTGTTCCTGTCAGCCTTTCCAGAGATTTTGGATGATCAAAAAGCACATAGAAATAATTTCCTAAGTTTGTTTCTTAGAATTCTTTTTTCTTCTTTTGGTAACATGATCTGCTGTGCCTGCCTGGTGAGGACTCTGAAGGAAAGCATCAAGCATGCTGTACTGTCTTGCAACTCTTATTAGAGCTTGAACTGTGTATTGGGAATAGTTTGCAAAAAGAAAGGGCTGAATTTATCTAAATAAGGATATTTTCAGTACAATCTACATAATTCAGTTTTACCGACCTGATTCATTACTATCTTTTTCCTTCAGTAGACAATTATATACAAAGAGAGGTGAGGGATTCCCCAATCACCATGTTTCTCCTTCTTACAGGTTTAAAAGACTACATGTTGTTTAAAACATTGGAAACCTTAACTATTCAAACATTAACTAAAATTTTTGTTCACGAAAAGTTGTTATAATTTAAGTTGTTGTGGCTACTCCGTTAATTTGCATTGCTTCAGTGCTGATTTACTTGGATAAATTGTGTTTCCAAACATTAAATAGCAAGAGGCAAAGCCACTTTGCACGACATTTTTTTCTTAGTACAAATATCCACTGACTTTTCGGTCTTTAATTAAGCTGACAAGCTACAACGGTTTGTCACTTTAATTTAGAATAATTGACGATAACGACCAAAGCATCGCTTTCATAAATACAGATTACACATTGAGCTTTCTGCTGCGAAGTGCGAGGGTCCGTTTGCCTGCGGCTGCCAGCGGAAGATGAAGATGCGAGGCTGCGGGCGGTCCGTTTAACCCAGGCCCGGCTGTCCCGCACCGCGGCCCCGGCCCCGGCCCCGCTGACCCCGGCCCCGGCCCCGGCCCCGGCCCCGGCCCC
>VYXF01001449.1:189618-206887 GCA_013397295.1 Polioptila caerulea
CCGGCCCGCGGCGGGGCCCGGACTGGAAGTGCCGCGGCAGTAATGGGGGGCTGCGCCCTCAGGCTGCGCCGGTCGCTGCCCGCTCCGCGCCCGGCGGCGCCCGGAGGTGCGCGGAGCTGGACCCGGTACTGCTGCGCTCGGGCTGCCTCGGAGCGGGGCTTCCACCGCGTCACGCTTCGGACGGAGCTGTGCTTCCCTTGCTCACCGGAGAAACGCATCTTGTCTCTGAACGCAACTATCCTTTACTCTGATTGAAACTCTTGAAGTGCTTATCTAGTTCCTGTATACTTGCTTGTAAATGCTGTCTTTATTTTTTCCCCCCTTTGGCTAAGTAGAGAAAAATTACTTGAATGGTGTTTTAGTAGGTTTGACTGTTAAGCAAGTGCCAATAGCAATTTTTATTTCTTTTTAACAGCTGTGGGGTTTGTTTGCGTTCCATATGTGTATGCGTATGTACACATACATACACATGTAAATATACATACAAAATTTGAAAGACTAACTAGTAGCGAGTAGGCGCTAAAAACAACTGTTACAGCTGTATGAACAAATACATTACTATCAAAGTAACTTTTTAAAACTAGGGAATAGTGGCTATGAATACTTGATATTTCAAAACAGTTTCAGCTGGGATTATTTCTTATAAAAGTTCTTTTGAAGGCAGAAGAGTAGTGGGGACAAAATGCTGATGTAAGGTAATTTTTCAGAGAAAAGAGGGATGGACCAATTAAGTTATAATTATGACATTTAGAAGAGGTGCTGCTGGTAGGGGCTGGAACTGACGTGGATATGCTTTAGCCTTTTAGTGCTTTAAGACATAATAGTGTCTTTGGGGCCAGCAGGAGACTTCAAAGGTTCCTTTTGTGTCAGATGTTAGTATTACAGAACATAGGCCATTTACAGAGGTCATACTTTCTTGGTGACTCTAAGTAAAAGTGGAGAAAAAATAAACTGTTCTGTTAAGACTCAGATTTGCAGAACTTGAAACAAGTGTGTTAAATAGATTTTGCTGGCCTTATTGTTTGTAACATCACTTGTCTGCTTCCTCTTCGTGCCTGAATAGACAGCACTCCAAACAGGAAAGACTACAGCAAAAGCCACATGATGTGGCAAATCTTTTACAGTCATTTATCACTCAAAAATTGATTTGCTTATTCATCTGGATGCATGCTAGATAATCATGGACAGGTTTGAGGATTTTTTTTTTTTGTTTCATGAGCTGTGTGTGCTGCTCTTTTTTTCAGAGGGCAGAACCTGGCAGATACTGTTCCAGAGCAGCTAGACTGAATGCTACCAGTTGTGTTTTCACTGTTGAGGTTTTAGAATGCCTATAACATCTCTTGTCAGTGTCCTGCTTCCTCTATCTTGTCCTTGAAAGAGAGTTTATCAGAGTCAAAATTGATAAAGATTTTCACAGCATTGTCTTGCCTCCCTTTTTTCAGCTAGGCTGTATTTTTATAGAACGTTTTGAATCTGCTGTTCTGGATCATCGTTTAAAGTTCACTGTGAGGTTTAGAAAAGGCTCATGAAGCTGTTGCCACTCAGAACCTGTTCAGCAGTGGCTAGCTGTACACCAGTCAGTGAAGCAAGCTCTTCTTGGCCCCAGCCCCTTTGTCAGTGCACACAGCTCTTTCAAGAATAAGATGCATTTTTCTTTAAGATGAAATATTAGAAAGTCTTGAAAATCAGGCACACATTAAAGAATGGATCAAAGGAATTGTGGTTTTGGGACTACACAAAGGCTTACTTTTGTTTATGTTAATAGCATCAATTACTCATTGGTCTTGAAAGTCTGAACAAAAAAAGCCCCAACCTTAAGAAACAATGCACTTTCAGCTTTTGATAGGTCATACATCCACTCCTGAACTGGTTATTGGTCAGATCCCTATCCAGTAGTGGTGTGCTATTATATTGTTTCTCAAGTTATTGTGAATGAATCTTATTAGGGTCAAGTGTCTCCCCAGAATAACTCTTCAGAGAGATGAAATGTTCATATGTCTTCTTTCATGTGGCCACAGTTTGTATTCAGCAAACTCATCCTTATGTTGCTGTGTCAGCTGGTCCTTGAGCTGCTCCAAAGTCTGCCCATTTTGGTGGTGTCTGGCATTCAGGAGTATCCTGTGTTTCTTGGGGCAGTATACTGGCCATTGATATGGTCGAGAGATTGGAAGTTGCAGATGTTTGGTTAGAGAGTGACTGTGAAAACCAGACTTTGTTGGAACCTCTGAAATGATACATTGCTTTAAAACAAATTATGACTGGAGAACTCCCTATGGTTGAAACTTCTCCTACCATGCAGGGCAAAAGTTCAGATGTAGTCTTGTCTCAAGCTCAGTGTTACATGGCCACAGACTGACAGTGCTGGGACAGTAAAAATCACTGATTTGGCTAGCAGTGGCTTTATTGCTCAGAGTGAGATTATGTATCTTAATCTACTTGCAACTGGCAAGATCCTGTTCCTGTTGCTTGTTCAACTTGATAACTAAGGTGTGGAGCATCTAATGTCGTGTTTCTTAGAAGTTGTGGTTGTGAAGGGACTGCTCAGGTGAGGTGCTTGGCAAAGAGGATCGAATTTTATGCCTGTGATGTGTCAAAAACTTCAAATGATGCACAGTCAGTTTTCTTTCAGTCTTAACTTTTTTTGTACTCCTGCCTTAAAGGTACAGCTGAATACAGTCATATGGGTGGATTACTGATGTATACAGTTTTGGAGAGAAGCAGCATGGAGGAGAGATTTGAGGATATTATGCATGGTTTTTCTTGTGCAACAAAAGTTTGTGTTTTGGTTGGTTTGTTTCTGCTTGGGAGCCTCAGCAGGGAGATGAACTTTATGTAGCCATTGAACTGGAGCAGTGTGTAGATGATGTAACTGTCTCCACTTGCATGTATTTTTTGTGCTTAAAAGGTAACAGAGTGGGGAGAACAAGCGTAACTCAGTGCTTTAAGCTCCAGGAAGAAAACAGAAGTGGGACACTTCCCAGCTTCTTGCCTGACACTTCCTAGTAGCAAATTATTGCCCATCTTTCTCTTGTAGAGGGTGGGGAGGCTTCAAACTGCAAGACAGTGCCATGTGTTCCTTCCTTCCTTCTTCCTCCCAGTCCTTCAATGGCTGTGAGTCTTCCCTCTGTTTTCTCAAAATGGATAAGTTGCTGAAGGTTGCAAACTGCACTGTGAAGATCTGGCAGTTTTTAATGGTGTTGAAAGGAGTGACTTGAAATAACTTCAGATACAGAAGATGTCTAGCCATGATCAGAGGAGGCCCAGTCAAAGGAATGTTTGTGTCCTTTGAGAGTGGAAGACAAAAATACGTATTTTCGAGTTTTTTTGGTTCTTCTGTGATCATGCAGGTTAAGTTTCTTCTTGCTGAGTGCCTGAAGGCCATTCAAAATGAGGAAGTGGAATTATTTGTGGCTTTGAGTCACTGTCTTATTGAATGTTTTCTTTGCTAGTTATCCTCTTAGAATATGAAAACGCCTGTGATTTGGTTTGTGTTAGTTTCCATACCTGACTGTAAATCTGTGGCTTGCAGTAATGATCCTGAGGACATCAGGCACAATACATTTATCTGGGCTTCAGGTTTGCTTTGTCATCATGTCCCTAAAGGAAGCATAATTTGCTTTCAAAATAAGAGATCACTTAGGCAAAGACTTGTGTGGTGGTTGTACCTGGACAGCCTCTGTAGAGTGTAATGCACAGGCAGCTTGCTCGGGCAGAGGTGTCATCCTGGGCTTGTTCTCAGGACAGACTGGTCCAGCTGTTTCACAGTTTTATCCCTCCCTCAGTCCTTTTTCTTTTTAAAAGTTTGGATCATGCTTTATCCTGCTGAGTGCTGTGATGTGGGGGGTAGCTGAAGACAGCCTATTAAGGTGTTTGTTTAGGTTTTTATCCTCTTGTGCTGTTTTGTCTTGACACTGAGCACTGTCTTCACCATTTATATATAAGCCGTGTCACATCATTGCTGGCTTATTTAGTAAGGAGTTGCCTGCTCTCTTTGGCTTCTAGCTGTGATACTGTAAATAAGGATGCTTATTTTTTATTAATTCTTCAATATTGCAATATCTAAGATGTCTCTTAGAATGGTGCTGAAAAGACACGGGAGAGGGCTGATCTAAAGATGAGGTACCAAATTCAATGGTGAGTTAATGGTTCTGGAGGAAGCTCAAGTGTCTTTGCACAGAGCTGCAGCAATACCAGAATCCTTCTATCAGAACCTTGTTGCAAGGCTAAGGCAGTCCCTTGAAGAAAAGGTGGGAGGCACAGTGTAAGAAAATGCAATAAAATATATTAAAGTATGGGGAAGTTACAGTGGAAACAACAAAAAATGGTAATGTGACCCATTTAGAAGAAGAAGAATAAAGTAGGTTAAGTAAGTAAATGAAAGCAGAAGGCTCACAGCACTGGTTCAACACTCAGACCATCCAGTGCAATTTCTGTTCTTCCCAGTAAAGGTGGGGAATCAAGTGGGGAAAATAGTTTGTGGGAGTTCAGGTAACTTTTCTGCATGTGTCTATATGATTAGTTAGACTTCCTCACAGATGCTGACAGCCTGTACTGTTGAAAACCTTGCCTTCCTTGGCAGGATGCTGACCACTTCCTTTTCCATGTGCTCCTCTTGCTTGTTTGGGAGGTGGAAGTAGGAAGACATCCCAGAGAGGAATGGTGCTCCAAAACTGTTAAACATGGATCCATTTGGAGATTTTTTTTTTTCATTTATATATATTTATTTATGTTTAGACTGGATCTATGTGACTACAGTGGTTTATATATAATTACAGCCTACTTCATGGTGTTACCAGCAGTTGTGGCCAGCCATGCCCCATGGGTGGAACTGGAGCTCAGTCCCCTGAGCACCTCGCTGGTGCCTTTACTGGACAGCACAGCTGCTTCTGCAGTGCTCTGCCTGGTGCAGGGCTTCTAAGTGACACCAGCTGAGGTGTGCAGAGGCCAGAATTCACTGTGGCAGGCTTGGAGGGAAGGAAACTCAGGCAGCTCTGCTGCGAGCGGATCTTATAGGAAAGTCTTGAGTAGTTGTATAAAACCATTGATTAGCATACATAGTAATTTTCTTCCAGTTTATACCGTCTTGTGGTGGAGTGTGTATTTAAAAAGGCTCCCTTTTTTTATTACAGTCTTCTAGTTCTTGTTTTGGAATTGCAAAGTGAGGCCCTTCAGAACCAAAATAACTTTCAGAAATGGTTTTTCAAAGTACAAATGCTTTCAGGAGGCCAGCATTGGACTGGTTAAGGAAAGATAAGATCTGGATGCAGTAATCTGCTGTATGTTCTACCCAGTTCTGTAGGTGGTACATGTATTTGCATTAATACACTTACTACATTGGAAGTGCTTAATTTAGGAAGCATTAAGTGTTAACTGGTACATACTGTCTCTTGTTTTGGGCATCTGCCCTTCAGTATTCAAATATGTTCTAACCAGAGTGTGTGCCTACACATAAAAACAGAGTGAATGCAAGTTGAATCAGCCTTATTTCTCGTTTCCTGGCTTAAAAGGAGAGCCCTTTACACTCACAGAGATCAGCAAAGGAAAAATAGATTGTTTTTAAACAAAGACATGGTTTGAAGTTGTTAAAACAGCAACAGAAAATTCATGTTAAGGAAAAAAGTTATTCTATTTTCTGCATTTTTCTTGACTGCTTGGCACAAACCAGAGATGACCAGAGAAGTGTGATCTTTCGGAGACCCAACTGAGACTCCCAAAATTTGCACTTTACTGCACTTATGGCATTGGTGAAGCTGTGCTTACATTGTTTTGAGTAGTAGTGCTCAGGAAAACAGGCCTCTGGTGACTTAGGGTGTCCTCTTCACAGTGGTGGACTGCTTTCATTCATTTTTTTGAGTTTCCTTTTCATGCTGCTTAGAGACTTTTGTTGTTGCACTTGGCTTTAAGATGAAGAGCCAGTTTACAAAGGTTGATTAGGTGCCTGTTATGTTCCAGACACAAGTACAACCTTAAATATGCAGCTTAATATATGCAGGCTCTCTAGGCTTCCCAGACACATGTTACTTGGTGCATTAATGTGAGGATTTTAGTTGTTTTCTAAAGGTGATGGCCAGCTTAAGCTTTCTGTTGGTTTCCTTGAGCTTAACTGCATTATTATTTTGCATAATTTTCTGTAGTAAAGCAAATGGAAGAATCAGTGAGGAGGTGACTGGCCTGAGAAGAACTAAAGGGCATATTTTAGAGTCTGCAGTCATGGTTGGAGTACAACTGTTTAATTAGCTGTACAGGCATGCATGTTGCAAGTATGTGCCTCCTGCCGTGAATTTATTGCATGTGCTTGGTAAGCAACTTTCAAATACTTCTGATTGTAGTGTTTGAGAAATTGCTTTTAATTTAGAAAAGAGCCTAGTTTGTGCCAAGATCTGTTTTCCTACTTTGAAGCTTTTGATGCTTGCCTGCTTTAAAAAAATACACAAAATCACAAGTGGTTTAAACGTGGCTGTGAAAAATCCTTCTTCTCTACTTCTTGCTTTATCCATTCCACTCTGCCCCTCCTCCTCCAAGCAGAAGAGGCTCAAACCAAACTTGCTGTTGAGTTCACCTGTGGAACTGCAAGTTTGGAGCTTTTAAACTGTCTACTTTGATGACACATCAAGAAATGTACCTTTGAAGGACTGAATTGGAAATGCAGAAGGTACTCTGTTCGGTTTTTATACACTCATGGGTCAGTTTCATAATTCTGTGGTTCATGGAGAAGAACCTCTTTTAAAAGCTGTGGGGTTTTAAAATTTTATTTCATTTTCTTCACAGAGCCTGCCCTTAAAGATTTATAGACGTCTTGTTTGGGCTTGGCTAAAAGGTGGCACTCTTAAGTGAGCCTTGATTGGTTTTATGCTAATAACAGCAGCATAATACCACCTGTGTCTCATAGATAAAATATCAATATTATATATACAGCATGCCAGCTGTGTGCACTAGTGTTTTCTGTTCCTGCTGCCCGAGGTTTATCCTGTCCTTGCTCTCTTTGGAGGTTAGGATCTGCAATGTAGCAGTTGCTGCCCTTTTCTTAGGCATGCTGGGTTTTCTCCTAAGGCAGTCTCTAAAGGTGTGTATGATATGACAGGGAAAGGTATTGGTTACCATTCCAGTGTTGTATTTTAACAGGTCCAGCATACTTTCTCATACCTGATTTGTAATTATTAAGAAGCCTATTAAGAGCAGCTGCTGTCTTGTCTGCTGTGAGAATAAAGAGCAGATGAACACTTTAGGATCTAGATGCCAAGCTGGCAGTTATCCTGGATGATGTGTAGCAGGGCTGGGAGCAAGAAATGAACTCTTGAAACAGTGCCAAGGGATGCTGCTGAGTTCAGTATTTAAGAGGAGCCAAGGTCTGGAGACCTCTTTTTGCTCAGAGATAAGGTATCCCCAGTCTGGTAGCTGGCAGTGTTTTGCCTCTTTAACTATATTTTGCATCCCAAAAATGTACCTGAAGAAAAGACATTGTGGACTAGTTAATGCAAAAAAAACTTCCAAAGTATGATCATATTTCAGTTTTCCATTATTTTGTTTGAGAAAGCTACTCTGCCAGAGCTCCCCCTGCCCCCATTCAGAACTGTCAGGGATAGTATTTTTGGGTCTGGATACTGGGAATTGAGGCTTTTTTTCTACATATAATAACTCAGTTGTAGTTGCAGATTGGGGTAAATTTCTCACACCAGAGCTGAATCTCCTCAAATAACCAAAGTCAAATGAAGTGGTCTGCTCTCCTGTTGTCTACCACTCCTGTTATCTTCAGGCAGCTGTGGGAAGGTGATCCGAAATCTTTCTGGACAGCCTTAGTATCAAACATAGATCCCTGGTGTGGAGTAGTGAGCCAAGATGTGTGCACACGTGTGTGTGTGAGGATGCAGTACGAACAGAACCCCCGTTTCCAAAGTCTGTGTATAGTGTTTGTTTCTGGGGCTTGGATTGGAACATTCCTGGAGCCCAGAGACATCCCAGCCTTGGAAGTTGTGTGGGAAGAAGCTGCTGTCCTTTTCAGTGAAAGGGCTGAAGTGTCCTGAAAGAGTTAAGCTCTACTTAGCTCACTCATAAGGTATTTAATAACCTTATTAAACTCAACTGCTGGTTCACTTTCTTTTCCTCTTCTTATGTTGAATAAAATTTCTTGAAGAGCTGAGCCTGTGCCTCTCAGATCAGAGGCTCACATGTTGAAGCTGGCAGTGCTAGAGGCTAGTTCCTATCTGTGTGACAGCATTTTTAATTTAACAGGACCGGCTTTGATGTTCTTGAATATTTATAGGCAGCTTCAGATCACTCCAGTGTGTATTCTTTTTAACTGGAGCAGAAGTTCTTCCTCACACAACAAAATTTCTTTCCCTCTGTTTACTCTTTGGTCTCTTTTGGATTTGTAGACATCAGAGTGGTTTTATGTTACAGAAATATTGCTTAAATACTTGCTTACAGGGGGAACCACTTGATTTCCTTTCTAGTTCCTGCAGCTTGAGGGTAGTCCAGTAACTGGGTCGAAGCTCCTTGTTTGAGCCTTGCTATCGACACATTGTAAAAGAGGTAGATGCAATAAAATAGAATTTGAGCAAAACCCAGTTACAGTGAATCCTTCTCCATTAACTGTATAAACTCAGGTGGCTCTGCAGTGGGTCAGACGTGGAGCACTCTCAGCAATCACAGAAGTGTTTGTCATAGACCCTAAGGAAGGAGCAGGTTGTGGTGTGGAGAGGAACTGAAAACTCAGGATTTGCCTCTCAGTAGGAGCTGATCAGAAATTATGGAAAAAAGTTTTAGAAGGAAGTTGCCACTCAGATCATTTGACTTGAATGAAACTTTGACCAGAGTTGGGCAGGAGTCTTATAAAAGATACCTGAAGGATGAGCTTTCATTCAAGTTTTAACCCATCTCAGGCTTTGTCTCAGTGACTTCCCTGTTCCACTGGCAGAGGGCTGCTCAGAGCTGGCACTGCTCTAAAGAAGCAGGTGTGGGATTTGGACACCTAAAATGCCCCTGGCTTGGTATCTTAGGCCTTGTTGTGATTTGAACCTTCACCTTGATGGTGCCACAGGAGGCAGCACATGTGTCATAAGAAAGTGTTCCCTCAGCTTTTGCTGTGGGCTTCTCTTTTCCTCCTTCTCCTGCCACGTTTCCCTTCTGCTTTATCCTCTTAGCCCTGTGTTGTGGATGTCACGTGGGCTCCCTTATTACTGGTGTCCTGACCCACAGAAACTTTGCCATGGCCAACTGGGACAGCAAAGCAATGGCATTTTTTCCTGGAACCTCTCTGTGTGGATGCTGGATGCTGGGGCAGATTCCTGTGTCCTGCTCTGCTGCTCTTGCTGTCTGTTGTGAAGTTCTGGACAGTTTGTGTTACAGAATGATCTCCTAGGTAAACTTGGAACACCATTATTGAAGTAGCAGATTTTTTGTGTATTATTGGTTTCACTCTGTAAAAAATTCTGTCTTTCAGTGATGACAATTTGTTTTAATGCACAGCCTACAGAGGAGAAGGTCTGTGGGTTTAGACATTTCTGCTGTAGATGCACTTCTCTGTTGGTACAGCCTTTTCTAGCTGGTGTTGGACTTGACCTTAATAATGATTCTGTGATTCCCTCTGTCAGTGTGCTTTTGTCTTAGTAGGAAGTAATAGACAGTAGCATACATCTAGTTAAATGCTATTGCAATGAGAATTTTTGCAAATCAAATTACTTTTCTGTCCTTAAGTTGCTCTTGGTGTCTTAGAATTCAAATTGGTGAAGCTGAGAAAATATTTGCTTCCTGTGTAAGCAATAAAACATACTGGGTGGTAAGGATGTTGCTAGTGAATAACCTTGTAGATAAAGGTATTTGTCAGACTAGCACTACTTAAGAAACTGAATTATATACATTTTTTTAGTAGTTGTACTATACAAATACTGGTGAAAGTTGAAATCTTGTCATTATAAACATATTTCTGATAAAATGGGTCCTGCAGTCTTTAGAACAGAATACACAAACTGATGCAATCTGTTCTGATTCTTAAGACAGCAGAATTTCGACCTAGGTTAGGACTTACCCAGGTCAGAACAATCAAGGAAAGTAGTGGGAATCCTGAGTATCTGTCAAGGAGAAGTTGTGGGGCAGGGAACTTGACTTCTTTATAGCATTCTTGCTATAAAAAAAGCTTGGCACAACAAACAAGAGCTGCTCAGAAGAACAAGAGAGAAGTTGAAGAAGCCTTCGAAGAAAACCATCCTAAAGCTGTTGCTGGGGTTTAGCAAACTGTAAACACTGCCCAGCTGGAGAATGTCCTCTAGCACCTTCTCTGCCTTTAGAGGCATGGTGGTTATGGCTACTCTGCTTTAAAGAATGGTTCATGAACTGTATAACAGAGGAATTTAATCTTGGTATCAGTAGGATAATGTGGCATATCCATGCCCAACTGCAGGGCTCTGTTTCTCAGCACAGAATAGCATTTCTCAGTCTGAAAGGGAATCTCTACAGGAATTCACAGATTTTTGCTGTTCGTGTTAGATGGAATCAACATTACAAACTGTGCCTCTGGAAGGAGGAGTTGGTTTTATTTACCTTTTCAAGCTGAGACAGCTGCTAGAATTTTTTTTAAAAAAAAACCCTACCAATATCTAAATTCCTTCAGCTTATTTGCTAAGGATACAGAGTACCTTTGTAAGTGTGTAGTGATCTTTACAGCAATTATGAATGTGCTGTTTGACTGGGACTTTATGGGTAGCTGTGTTTTTTGGTTTGGTTAGGGTTTTTTTACTGGTCATTTAGAAAACTCAATGAAATGTCCTTGCAGATGCAATGGGATGACAGCTAACAGCGAATGAAGCAAATTATTGGAAGCATGAACAAAATGAGTTAGAACAAAACATATGCTCTGCTTTGCAACAGGTGAGCATATGCTGCCTGACTGACATGCTAGAAAAAATTGCTTTGAATCATGCACCTTTTAGGAAAATACTTACATTTTCTGATACTGGCCTGTTCCTCTCTCTCATTAGCTGGTGGGGAATTGATCTCTGATTTTCAGGCTCTAGGATCATGTTTCTAGTACTGAGGCAGATACTGGATTATTCAGTGGGTGAATAAACTTCATTCTCGGTGTTTAAAATTTGGCAGCTAATGCTGGCAGAGCAGCAGTTCTCCCCTGCTGTCCTGCAGGTTGCTCTTCCAAGCTCGTGTTGCTCTTCTGGGGTGGATGGAGAGGAGGTGGGGAGCAGCTTTCTGGAAGGGCTCTGATGCTGGTCACAACCTGAGGTTGTTTCTGGGGCTGGCAGCACGGTTACAGGAGCCCTGATGGACAAGCAGGAACTGATGTTAAATCTGGATGGGTGAGCAAGGGAGAAAAAAAATTAGGTTTGATCTCTGATTTCTTTCCTGGTGCCTTTTTCTTGCCTTTGAGTTCTCACTTTCTGATTCCTTTCAGTTCCTGTGTGAATTCTCAGGGCACTAGTGGGGAAACACACAACTGTTTCTGAACTTCAAGGTGGAAATGATTTGCAAGAGAATTAATAAAAGTTCATGATACTAATGTTTCAACCCCACTCTTCTACAATAAAGACAGGAAAAAATTATAATAACCTCTAACTAATCCAGAGTTAATCTTTGTGTAGCTGAGTTTCTCTTCTCATCTGTCTTTCAGGATAGAGAAAGAAGCTTTGGTTTGTTTTGAAATGTCATTGATTTAGTCCTACAGTTGGAGGTATTTGATAAAAGCTCTTTGTCTTTATTATATCTAGCCACAAATGTGCAGTAGAAGAGAATTAAATTAGGCAAAGAGAGAATTTCTTATATGTGATGCTCCTTAAGTGTTATTTTTAATATATCTTATATCTGGTCCCTTGACATGGGCCAGGTCTCAAAGGACACTGAAGGGAAATGCCAAGGTGGTGCAGAATCTTGGAATTCCCAACCCAGCCCTTCAGGGTCTGTTAAAATAATCACTGGTGGCTGAACCTTTGTTATCCTTCAGGACGATTTTATAGGTGGCACTATTTCTGTCATGTTCTGATATTTCATGATGAAATTACTTACAGATGGGTCACAGGCACAGAAACTAGGGTTGGTGTTTTTTGTCTCAAGAGACCTTACCTTTCTTGAATAAAGCTAATTAGTAGTGCTTTGGAAATCAGTTCAGTGCCCTTCTTAGGGTCAAAATTAGGGATCTGACAGAGAGAATTAAAGTGCAAATAAGCAGATCCAAAAGTTGGCTATTCAGTCACATCTCAAAGTTCCAATGGGATTTACTTTTTTTTGCTCTAATATTGCCCAAAAGATGGGTCATGCAATAGTTGCATCAGTGTGCTAGTCTGTTAGGTAATATGCTACTTTTGTAGTCCATATAAAAAATACTGAAAATTTGTCATTAACTTCATTTTATAGTACATCTTGTGATAAGAAGTGTTTGCCAACCACCTTTCCCCAGCCTACCTGCCCAAAGCCAGATCAAGTTTCTGAAATTCTAGTGTGAGATTTTAAGCTGCTGCATTGATTGAAGATATCTCTAGACTGAAAATGAGAAAGGCAGAGCTTCATTTTCCCCTGATTAAATATTAGAGCAAACATTTAACTTTCAGAATATGATTCAGTGGCTCTTTCAGGCCTGACACATCCCCTTGCATCAATCAAAAAACATTAATATAAAGTTAATACTGCTTCCAGGTAATAGTGATCTGTTATCAAATATTTTGGATTCTGTCCAGTCTTCCAGTTCAGCTCTGGGAAGGACTGGGCATGACAATCGACCTTGAGCACTGGATTGGACATGCAGCCACAGGCACTGCTGCATGACATCGAAATTCCCTGTGGCACACTTTCCCTTGGAGCTGTCAATTGCAGCCCCAAAGTTTTGCAAACAGCCACAGCTGTGTTTTCATGGTACAGCTCCACGGAGTTCTCTCTGGTTTATCTGTCTGGGAAGCCTGCTGTTGGGATTTGCCCAAGCTGCTCCACAGTTTTTGGAAAAAAGAGTTGAAATGTTGGGTCTCCTGTCTCTGTGTAGAGTTTGTGCTGACTCGTCAGGCTCTGCTGCTGAGTGAGTGATGCAGCTGTTGCAAATACTGGCCAGTAGTAGTGAGCTAATGCAGCACCTAGAACATTGAATATTTTGAGTGGGAATTCAAAAACCTGAGTAATGTAGAACTGGCTGTTGTTTCTGTATATTCTCGTGTGAGTTGCTTACCCACGTTCTAAAGAGATGCTCAATGAAGGAGCTATTCAGGCAGCCATATCAATCATATAAGTTGGGGGTGCTTTTTAGCCAGTTTCAGGTTTGCACAGAATCATTTGACAGGTAACTTTTCAACTTGCATTCAAATAAGAAGTTCTTATGGGTGGTAACCTCTCTAGTTTTTTAATCCTTACTCCATTACCTCTCTAGGTTTTTTTAACCCTTACTCTGTTTGTCCATCTTGTGTACTGAGATAGGTCTTGTAGAAAACTATGATCGTGATATTAACAACTTTATCACATTAAATGCTCACAGAAAGTCATAATTTTACAGGTTCTCTTCAGTTCTGACTGTTCTTAACTTTGAAACCATAGTTTTGTAACCATAGAAAGGTCAGAAGAGGCAGCTCATGGCCTGGATGTTAAAGATTCCTGAGAGTTTTAGGAGAAGAACTCGAGACTGTTCCTCCATTCCACAAAATCAGGTCTGAGGCAAAAGCACTTGGCTATCCTTCATTGCCTTGCACACCCAAGTATGTGTGTTTACCATGCACACACCAGTTTTACTGCTTGTGTTTCCCACGTGTGCACCCCTGACATTCCTAATTCTGGTAATTCTGTCCTGCTCTCAGAGCTTTGGGACCACCTGGAAATAAGTGAGCCTGCTGAAAAGAAGGGAGAAGAAAAGAGAAATTTTAATGCTTGCAGACACAAGGCAATGTGGGAACGCAGTTATTTACTGTGGCAAATCTCAAATCCATATTACCAAAGCTGTCNGAAGGCAATGTGGGAAAGGCAAATCCCAAATCCATATTACCAAAGCTGTCATCATGGTGGTGGTGGTGCTGCTGCTGTGGCAGTGCTGCAGCAGACACTGTTTATTTTATCTTGCAGAGGAAGGGACTTACCTTTATATCCCTGCAGCACTCTCCAAAGGAAGCCCTTCTCCATTCTGCAGGTACAAGTAACATTTGACAAAGCAATGAGGAGTTGAATCTGTCCAAGCTTTCACTCTCTGTGTTGGTAACAGGGGTGTAGTTATTTCAAGTATCAGCTAAGTGTGTGAGAGAAAAAAAAAAAACAACACTTTAGAACTAAAATGTCCAAACTAAAAATGCAGCAATATCTCACCCAATGTTGTAATCTGGATGAAGGTTTTGGCAGCATATCTACCAGGTTTTGAGTGTTTTAAATATAGATGTGCCTTAGTAAAGAAGATGCAGCTTAAGTTTGAGTGTAGCCTTGTACAAATACAAGTCAGACAAGCTGCCATATAAAAAATAAAGTATAGAATAAAAGCATAATTAGAAAAATGGCATAGACAGCCTCACTGTAAGCAAGAGTCTTGTGTTTAATTAGTAGGCAACCTTTGTTGTTTAATAACCAAGCAAAAAGTAGCTTGGATACAGTAAATCCCAAAGGTTTTGCAGATTCTGTAATTGAAATATATGACTACATATGCTTGAGTATATATGCTGATGTCAGACAAAATAAAGTGGCTTGTTTGAGATCAAAGTTCACCCATCTTCTGGTAATGTAAAGATGAGTGCCTTTCCCTGGATCTCTGTGTTGGTGGAAGGTGGGTTATGAGTGTTTGTACACAACTGTGAGCCATCTGGGCCTGAAACAAAGTTGGGACCCCAGGGAGCAGGAGGGGAGTGGTGGGCAGTGGCCCACTCATTGTCTGCTCCAAGTGGTAGGGAAGTAACTGCTGAGTGTGGAAACTCAAACTTCATGAGGAACTTTGGAACAGAAGTAATTAAATTAGTCCCATTTCTAGTTTAAGAACAGAACATTGAGTGTCTACCTTTACAGCTGTCTCTCAGCAGAAAGACAGCCAAGCTATTTTCATATTTTCTGCTAAGTTTTATTTGAGGTTTCATTTGTTAGGAATCCTGTGCTCCAGCTTGTCACTTCTGTGAGAATGGGTGGGAGGCCAAGGGAAGCATTTAGTTTACTGGAGTTGGCTGGATTTGTGGGATCCTTTGGCTCAACTTCAGAAGGTATTTAGATAGTTATAGCTGACTTGACATTACTGAAGAGAAATGATGTCTTCTGGCTGTTTAAACAAATTTTTAATGTGTTATGGAAAGTATATGTGTGATATTAGGAAAAAAATTCTTTACTTTGAGGATGGTGAGGCACTGGCTCAGGTTGCCCAGAGAAGCTGTGGATGCCCCATCCAAGTTGGATGGGGCTTGGAGCAACGTGGTCTAGTGGAAGGTGGCAGGGGACTGGAATGAGATCAGCTTTAAATTCCCTTCCAAGCCAAACCCTTCTGTGATTCTATGGCCCTCACAAATTGATTTTATGAGTCCTAATTTTTCTGACCTCTTTCTCGCCTCCAAAACAAGAGGGAGGGGAAATGGGAAGGTGAATGTTGGCATGTCACTTTTTAGTTAAGTCATGAACACATCAAACTTAATGTTTGGGCTCCTGGTAATTTTTTTTTTTTTCTTTACATAGAAATCCCTTGCTGAGGGCAGGGATATTGGGTACTTAAGAGTTAAATAATCTTGCTTTGGAAGCAGCTGAACAGTTTACACTCCTTGCTGGGCTGTACAAAAATACTTTTCCTTTGAAGTACTCGGAGGAGCGGCTGAGGGTAAAACCTGGAATGGGGTTGTAGCTAGCAGCCTGCAGTGGGCTTAGCTTGGAGCAGGCAGCTGCCTGCAACTGCAGTGTGGGATGGCAGGGAAGGTCAGGGTTTCTTTCAGTCTTGCCATCACTGTCTGAGTGTGAAGGCTTGCTTTCTGAAATTCTTCAAATGCTATTTAGTTCTTATGGATTTTTGGATTAGGACAGACTGCAAGGAATACATACTAAAAATATCCTTTCCCATAAAGGCAGGGGAAGTGCAGGGGTCCTGTTGGAAGTTCCTTGGCTGCTTCTGGTGTGATCTGGTAGTGAAGTGCACCCTGCTGCTGTCTGGGATGAGAAAGATTCACCTCTGACAAGTGTAAAGCAGGTCAAACTCTTGTCTGGAAAGAGCTTCCCAAAGTTCCTGTGTTTCCTGTGACATCTCAGACCTGATGTTGCACCTTTGCCAGGCTGAGCTCTCACAGCTACACAGCAAGAGCTGGCAGGAGAATGACAGTGGTGGCACTTGCCCCAACTGGGGGAAACTAAAACATGGTGTTTGTAAGAAAAGCTGTGGGTTAATAGCGCTGTACAGTGGGAAGCTGTGTGCATCCTCTGCCGTGTGCATCCTCTGCTGTGTGCTGCAGAACTGTGCGTGGCACTGCTGGGCAATGCTCCTGGAGAGCAAACCTTGCCGTGGGCAAAACCTGATGCACACGGGGTCTGATACACGTGGTGTCTCCTGCCAGGACCAGCACTGGGATTAGACGGGCTGACATTGCTCCCTGGATTTCTAGGGCAGCACTTTGGCTCTTGGGTTAATAATCTCTTGCCAGTATTTGCATGCGTTTTTTTGGGGAGATGCCATTACAGGAAACTGAGGGAAACAAATTTCCTTTTAGCAATGCCACTAAAGGGACAATCAAAAGCAATTTCCCCATCAGCTAATGAGGAGTAACATTAAAATGCCTGGCTATATCTGTTGAAGAGACTATGAGGGTAGTGCTTCAGGTCAGATCTCCAAATTTCAAGTTAGAGTTATCTATAATAATAGTAGTAATAATAATGATAGTGTCCTTTCATCTAATTGAGGAGTCAGACACTTGGCTGTTGGTAGGATCTCTGTATTTCCTTCCCTGCTGCTCTGCCACTCAGCCTTTAGCTTTTTACCTGTGCCTTTTTTTCTTTGAGAACAAAAAAAGGGTCAAGAATTTAGTTGCTAAAATAGGCAGCATTTTCCTCTAGAGTTTCTGCTGTTGCTTTGCCTGGCTGGAAGACCAACCATGAGTTGTCAGGGTGATCTGTTCTTCCAGAGGAGTGAAATGCAGGCGCCGAGAGCAGGGCACAGGCAGGCTGCCCACATGTTGCTGCGGTGGTGTGTGCGTGTGCAGGCTGTATGTGTGTGTGCAGGCTGTGTGTGTCTGTTTGTGTGTGTGTGTGCTTGCAGGCTGTGTGTGTTTGTGTGTGTGTACAGGCTGTGTGTGTGTGCAGATTGTGTGTGTATGTGTGTGTGTGTGTGTGTACAGGCTGTGTGTGTGTGCAGTGGCTG
>VYXF01001449.1:216039-240920 GCA_013397295.1 Polioptila caerulea
GAGGATTTGTTCAGACCATGTAACATTGGTGCCATTTGAATTAGCACTCAAGCTGCCACTGTGCTGACAGCAACTGAAACTTCATGCTCCAAAACACACGCTCAAGAAGTGTGTCTATTCATCCTTAGCAGATGCCAACTGCTTCCCTTCTTTGTCTGTTTTGGGGAAGATACTGGGTATGATGTGGGAGGTAAATATAATGAAATTATTTCTATCCTACCATCACTTGATAATACAACAAGTGTTTTTAATTTCTCATTCAGCTAATTAAGACACTTAAAATAGTAACAAAATACTGGTTCTATCAGGGAAGGATGACAGCTTTCTAAAATAGAGTAGCTCCTAGCTTTTGAGAATTACAAAGTTAAAATTTTAATAATTTCTCGAATTTTAATTTTTTTTGTTCGTAATAGAGCAATTTTGATTCCTCTTTGTGTTCAGATTTTACTTAGTCTGGTAGATTTCACTGCTTGCATTTGCAGCTGCTTTTCCTGTATTTGAGGGCTAGGGGCTTAATTTTTACATTTGGTCATCATGTGAGTATTTAATGAAAATGCCTCAAAGAGTTACAAGAATTCCAAAAAGCAGAGTGTGGGATTGCTCTTATGTTGGCTTCTAATTTTTATGCAAATATTGCAGGTAGCCAGGAGTCTTTTATTTATTATTCCACAGTTTGTCCTAGAAAAATAACACATATTTTGTTGGGAAGTGTTTGCAGGCAGTGTTTATTGTGCAACTGTCTCCCAGGCTCCAACTGTGAAGATGTATTTATGTTTTCTGTGAGAAGTAATAAAACTGCAGCTGTCTGTGCATTATCTGCTGTATCTTTTCCATCCCTCTTCTAATCTTTGAGAGGAAAAGAAGAGGGATGGAAAAGATACAGTTTTCTGTAGTCTTTGAGACAAAATCTTGGTTTTGAACCAAGGAGAAAGCTGATCCTTGCTATTGCCTTCTGCCTGCTGCAGGATATTCTACACAACGTATCTGGAGGAGTTTAAACAGTAGTTCAAGTATCTCGAGTGCAAAAATGGGAGGAGAGAAGGATTAAAATATCCTACCCCTTCTCTTTTGTGTTCCCCCTGAAGCAAAGTGCAAAGCTGCCCACTTTATACTGCCAGCTCCAGCTTTATCCTCCATCTCTGAATTTCACTGCAGCCCCAGGGGAAGCTGCACCTCTGTGGCTCTCCCACAGCTGCTGGACTTTGATGAGGACATGCCTTCGCTCTTTCCACTGGCCTCCCCTGGCAACCAGCCCTTTGAAGATGACCTCTTGCTGTTTGCCTGTTGTCTCTCTTGTGTTGGATTATAGATGAGAGGTTGGCGTGAGGGGAAGGGGGATGGAATGGAGTGTTGTGCATTTTAAGCCTCATTTCTTTCTGCATTCTCACCTTTTCTTTTTTTATTTTATTTTTTTTTAATTTCCCTCTGTGGCTTTTACCTCTGTATATAGATAAAATGTTGTCATGAGCATGGAAAATGGTTTCTGGCAGAAATACAGAGTTCCTGCTTGGCATGTGTGTATAGGACAAAGGAAGTTTGATTAGTAGAGTGGTAAGGACTTTGCGTTCTTCTGTAACAATCTGCTCACTTTAGTTCCCTTCCCCCATCCCTCTTTTTAGGTACAATATTGTTCTTGGTTACAGTGCAGCCTTTCTCCATGTGCATGTTCCCTGTTCCTCTTCCCTCCCTCTGGCCCCAGTGAATGCTTCCTCTGGGGCACAGGACAGTAAAATCACCTTGGTAATGAAGGCTGTGGTGTGAAATGGAACGGGGTGCACTGGAGCTCTGGGGCTGGGTCACATTTTGCATTGACACTGACTGCTTTTGGAAATCCAAACAATGAGACTTTGCTAAATTCTGGGAATATCCTTTGTGAGAGTCTTATAGGGACAGCAGGTGTAGGGTAAGAAGTGTGGTATTACAGGGGATCAAACAAAGCATAGGAATACCCAATTTGCACTATGGTGAAAGGTGAACAGGTGAGGTTATTTAGGACAGAGCATTGTAAGTAACAGTGTTTACACACTTTTACAAATTTTACCATCTCCTTTTTCAAATCTTCTCAGTGATGAAATTAATCTTCATCAAAGTGTGGCAAGGAGAGCAAAATGGTAGTTGGCATTGATGTGGAAAAGACATGAATAAAGGCAGGGGTAATATATGTCTGCATGTATTTTACAGCAAACATGAAAAAATAATCTGGATGTACCTGTGAGTGCAGCTGGAATGCCTCAGTGCAGTATTCCACCCAAAATTAGAAGAATAGGATGTGGGGGGTATCTGTGATCTCCAGATGTAATTAGTGTATTCTTGTACTGCTGTTTAATTGGATCTTCACTTTCTAACCCAAAGGATGCCTCAGAAATAATTTGTGTTAGGTTTGACTCCTTTTTCTCTCTCCTTCCCTACCCTTCTCTGTTTGTCTAGCAAAGTTCCCCACAAACCTGAATGCAGGCAAACCAGCTCTGCTTGTTAGCAGCTTATTGCAAAATACACAAAATAATATCTGCTCTTGTCAGAGGTCCTAGAGGGCTCTGGAGAAGTCAGTCAGCTCTTACTCCATCAAGGGCTGCCTGGAAAGCCAGGATCTAGACCAGTTCAGGTGTCAGAGAAATGGACTTAGTGAGTTTGGATGTCTCAAATCAGTGTGCACATACAAAGAACAGTCACTGCTGCTCTGGAGTCTTACAGCACTGTGAAATTTTGGGTCAGCATCGGATCTGCCAATGTTTGTTAAACTTCCTGGCTAAAATATAATTGGCAAATAAATAATTCTGAGACTTATCAGAGCTGTGTGCTTTTGTAAAACAAAATACTACCTTCTCTGGTAGGTGCACGTGTGTGTGTTGTCTTCCAATTCCCTCCTAACAGTCTTGGAATTTTCATCACTGCCAAATTTTCTAAGTGTGCATCTTGTGTGCTTTTGGCAAGGGAATGCAAATGGAAATTTCTGTTAGAGTTCCCTATATGAACAGCTTCAGTCAACTGGGTTTGGTAGTTTGTTTGTTGGGGGTTTGTGTTGTTTTGGTTGGTTTTGTCGTTTTTGCTGTTGTTTGTTTGGGGTTTGTTGTTGTTGAATAGTTGTATTCATTCTTTCTGGGCCCCAAACACTCCCTAGGGTTGAACAAATCCCATTATGTTGTACAGTCTTTGTCAGGGTGTCTTCCTACTTCCTACTCCATTTTGTGCTAGTAAACTTAGTTGCAGGGTATTGGTAACTCCATTATCAGGCCTTTCATTTAAGCCAAGGAGATTATAGGGCAATGACCTAATATTTTCAGTTTTAAGTTGCCACTTTAGTTCTATGGGACAAATGCAGTTTTTCATGAGATGTAAGATAATCCTGTTTTTGCCAGCCAGTTATGATTGTGTCTGTAAAGTTCTGGTAATTAGTGTGTTTTGGGGGTCTGTCTTGTTCCTTATAGAGCCAGAACTCTTATCATGTAGCTACTGGCCTTTTTCTGCTAAAAGGAATTTATGAAGGTGTTGTTGTATTCCAGATTTTCCCTCTTGTTTCTCCCATCCTTAGTGACATAATGCCTGCACTTTTTGCCAGCATCTTTCCACCAATTTAAAAAGAGGGGAAAAAAGCCACAATTGTAAACACGACTTTGTTCTCCTTTGGTCTGTCAATGCTATGGTAGGACAACTCTGTGTAATCAAAGCACTTGAATTCCTGAGAGAAGAAACCTTCCTTCAAATTGTCTACAATATATACTTCTTTTCATGGGAATTTTGCTTTTTGAGACACTCTAAAGGAAGGAGACGCCAGCTTTCTGTTTGATTGGACCAGGAGCTTCCTTTGCAAAGTGTTTGAAATAATTAGTGTGCAGCTGCTTTGTTGCAATAGATTGCTTGGCTGCAAAGCTTGGGCAGTGCAGTCCCTGCTTGTGCAGCAAATCCAGTGCAGATTTACAAATCGAAAGGTGCTGAGTTTAGATTTGTAAATGGCTGTTTCTGTGCACGTGCTGTGGGATCTGGATTCTCTGTGAGCTGGGGCAGTCCTAGCAGGAGGATGCCAGGAACATGCTGCTGCTGCCAGGTATGTCTTTCAGGCAGTTCTCCTCCTCTCCTGAGGGATTTGAAGCTGGACCATGGCACAGGTGAATTGAGTTTACTGATGAACTAGATCAGTGCTAAGATCTGGTTCCCTAGTTAACAAAACCTCCTCTGGCTGCTCTTCAAAACTTACTGCTCCTTTTCACAGGATCTGGTGGACTTTGTGTAGCACTGGCCAGTCTGCATTGTGGAATTTGCCTGGCCTCTTCTGCATGGTGGATCTGTTCAGCTGAGTATCTCTGCTTTTATATTCACTTATAGACTGGATTTCTCATCATCCCTTTTGGCACACTTCCTGCAGTAAGTGGACTGTGAGAGGATTTCAGGAATGCCTGATGCTCTTGCTGTAGAGGAAGTTTGGTGGAAGCCACTTGTGGGTTCAGTGCTGACCACTGGGTTGGATGGCATGGATGGTCACAGCTGATCGCCAAGAAAAGCGCCCTGCTGAAGTGCTCAGGTCTTACAATGTTACATTTTGTGGCAGTTTGGTTTTCTGCAGGATGTACTTTTTTAAAACAGAAGAAAATATGTCTGAAAGGGAAAAGAAACCATATTTTAATGGAGTTTTCTACTTATGCTGGAGAATAAACATTCTTCTCTGCAGGGCAGAGCTGCAGAATGATGGGGAAATGCTCCTGGCTTTCACCTTTTCTAAAGAGGCTGCTGTGTTCCAGCTGCAGCCAGCATAAAAAACCTCATGTTTTATCATGAGGCTGCAGAAACAATAGCAATGCCTAACCTTTCAAAAAAAACCCTACTCTATAGTTCTTAAAGAATTCCTCCCCCAATTTGTAGTTTTGGATTGCTTACCTGTAATGGAACATTCTGCTGGTGCCTTTTTCAAACAGCATGACACAGTGGAGTTAAGGCCTGAGCCTTTTCTTTCTGGTGAGGTTTTAGTAATGCTGGGTTGGAATATTGCAATAAAGTTCTTCATTCTGCTGTATTTGTAGGCAGTAGGAACAAATAGTCTTGTGGTGATGCAGTTGTATGAGTAGCTGCATTATGCTGAAGATTCAAAATTGCAGTGGTGGTGACAATTAGTGGAAAATCTCAATCAGCTGAGGTGACTGTCCAAGACTCCGCTGTCTTGGAGAATGAGTACAAAGTAATTTTTTTAAATTCTTAAGAAGTAGTTTCTCTTTTCATAGGTAAGGAGCTAAAATTTCAGAGGAAATGCAAAAAATAAGCGTTGTTAACACCTAACATGACTGGTTTTTAGCCTTTTTGGTCTCATCTTGGCTATTTTAATAATCATTTAAACTTTTTGAGTACCTGCTCACTGGTGGAGCATGGGAAACTGAAAAGTCTTGGATGTAGAATAAGCACTTCTTAGCAAGAACTAAAACATCAATGTGTTATTAACATTATTCTCACACTTAATATAAAACACAGCATTGTACCAGCTACTAAGAAGAAAATTAAACCAGGACACTAATTCATACCTTGGCAGTTTGGCAGCAGGGATGTTGAAGGAGGGCTATGTCAAATGCTTCACTGAAGTCAAGGTAGATGACATCCACAGCTCTCCTGTCATCCATGGAGCAAGTTGCTTCATCAGAAAAGATCCAGAGATTGGTCAAGCATGGATTATACTTGGTAAATCCAGACTGGCATTTTCAGCTGCCATCTTGTTTTTTATGTACCTGGAAATATCTGTCATAAAGATCTGTTCCATGATTTTCTCACGTATTGAAGAGAGGCTGACTACACTGGGGTTTCCCAGATCTGTCTTCTTGGGTTTTGCAGATGAGTGTGGGATTCTTTTCCTGGCATCAGGGGCCTTCCCCCAGTCTCCATGAGCTGTGAAAAATAATAGAGCTTGATGTTGCAGTTACAGCAGCCATAAGACATCTGGAGGCATCCTCTCAGATTCCTTGGACCTGGATGCCTGGTTTGCATGGATGATTCCCAACTGGATCTTTGGTTGCTTATTTTTTACTGCTTTGTGCCAACCCCATTCAATAGCTGACATTTATTGTTTGCAATTCTTGCTGTTTATATACTTGTTAGTCTTGACATCTCTTGCCAGTTTGAGCTCCTAATGGTTTCCTAATTCTCTGTATCTCCAAGGAATATTTCTCTATTTGTGAGTGTGCCCCTTTTCCCATATCTCTATTCCATCCAGCTTCTGGTGATTCTAGCACCAAAATACTGAATTATCTCTGAATCAGACACTCTGCATCCTCTGGTACTTTTTGGTAAATGAAGTTGTTGTAATTTGTTCAAAATCTCTTTGGTTACTTAGTGCATTTTGAAGAAAGTGTGTAGACTCAGTCCAGTTTGGTGTTTAGTGAGGCTGGTTTGACAGGGGAGATGCTTGCTACACAAGTCCCAGCTGAAGTGTACGAATGGTTTTCCTGCTCCCTGTAAAACACATTGTTTGGTTGCCTTATTTCACTTGAGCCTTGATACACTTAAGACTTCAGATCCCTCCTTTAGAAGAAGCTTCCCTGGGAAATGGGGTTGGAGGAAGGAAACAAGACCTGGAGCTTGGAAGTGGTGGCAGGACACTGAGGGGCTGGGTAACCAGAAGTATCTGAAGTCTGAACTGAGTTGATGGCTCTGCTTCTGTCTGCCTGGGTAAGCCAGGGAAGGAACTCTTTCCCTTTCAGTTGCCAGAGGCTACACCTGGTTTAGGAGAAAGCTTCCCCTGATGATAGAGTTCCTATTCAGGTTGACTCGTTTTTATGTTTTCTTTTGAGCCCTGCAAAATGTCATAAATTTTATTTCCAAAGCCTGTCTGGTGAAGGAATGTGAATCCATGTGGACAGAGATGAATCCATGCCAAGTGCATTCCAGGTGGGAAAGCTACATGGAGTGTCTGTTGTTTCAGGCTGTACAGCAATAAAGAGTTCAAGTCTTCACAAAGAGACCAAACAGTTCTGCTCTTTTTTAGATGCACAGTAGTGTTTTGAATTTGCTTTTTACTGTGACAGTTTGAAACTACTGATAATTTTCCACCTCACAGAAAAGAATTCGTTTTATTGCTGCCATTGTAGGTTGTCCATCATCGTTTTTGTTTAGTGTGTTTAAAATAAAACATGTCTGTGATCACCCTGGGTCCTCCCTGGGCCTGATGGATATTTTCATTTAGCCTTAACTTTGTTGTGTTGTGTGATTCTGTGATTAATTCACTTGAACTGTGACAGGAGAACATGACAGACACTTGCACTGGATGAGTCCTGTCAAAAGCACCATCAGCCCCAGTGGATGGTGTTTCATTCCATGTGGGCACCTCATCACAAGTAACACCAGTGTTTCAGGCTTGAGTTCTTAAATTCACATGCTTGTGTTGCACTTCCAGTTGATACCCCTGGTTTGGAAAATTACAGTATACTTTATCTGTCATGATCTACAGAGATCTCTACAATGTAAGCTTGTGGTATCCAAGCAGAATCTACCAACTACTTGTGGCTTGGAGTGGTGGAGTGCTTTTCTGGACAGAAATTTTCTGTCATTGAAGCCCATGTCTTACTGGCCTTGGTGCTGATTCTGGGTTTTTTCTGTGTCTTTAATACATGTTTGTAAAAGGAAGAGATGAAGCTCTTTCCGCTTCAGGTTTATTATGATTGCAGGTTTATGATTTCCAGGGACATAACTGCAGAGTGTGCTTGGTGAGTCTGATCCAGACCATCATCCACACTTGGAAGCTGTTACAGAATAACAGTATTCTGGAGAAAAGTGGGAATTTTCTGTTCCTTTTGGCCTTCTACCTTCTTTGGTCATTTTCCTCTGGACTGAAGTGGGTAGAGATGTTATTTACTCTATGGTTGGGAAAAAAAGACCAAAGCTTTTCTCTATACAAGACAGTGTGTGGAAAGCTCCTGAACTGTTCATACAGTATTTTGTAATGCTATAATGCCTTATCCTGGCAGACATAAAAAAAGGGCAAAAGGGTGAAAGTTTTCCTTTAATCATCAGGAGTTTCTAGGTGATAGAGTTACAGAGCAAAGAATTCTTCATCAGTTGGTTTAATGTTTGTCTGCCCTGTAACCCTAACCCACATAAAATTGGTGCGGCTCTCTATAAAGTTATTTTAGACCCTCAGCAATGTATACAGATTTTGTGACCTTGGATAAAAGCACCTGAGTCGTGGTTTCAGTTTTACCCTTTTAGGCATCTGCAAAGTGCCCCAGCATATTTCAAAGATTTTGAGCTCGAAACTTCTTAGATATGGGTTATGGTTTCAAAGCTCAATGGATACACCCTGTGTCAAGGGAATTACATCAAGGAAATGGTTCTCTGTTTCTTTAGATACTTCATATTGATTAAAGCTTTGAGTTTGCTTAAAGGATCCCATGGACTCTTTGTGGGGTTAATTATGTTGGTATATCTGCCCTGGCAGTTTAGGAGAGAGCACTCTGCCTGACTTCATCCTCTGTTTCTATGTCTGTGCTGAAGAGTTTATCCATCAGATGCTGAGTTTAAGGCGTGGTTCATCTTCCAGTGATGGTACTTCCCCCAAGCTTTTAGCACTAAGTTAAATTGCTCATCCATGTGAGATGGGAGACAGCTCAGCAGCGTGTGATAGTAACTCATTGAGGGAAAAAAAAAACCGAGAAAGGCTGAATTAAGAGTCTGCCTAGTACAGTGGGGCTTGTTTTTTTTCTTGGAATGGATTGGTGATGAATCTTGAAAAATAACAAGTGATAGGAAAATCCCTGTATTGTGTCAGCTCACCATCATGTTTCCCATATTTTACAGTAATCACCCAAGTTATTCAGAAAGTTAGGGCCCCACAAGATAATATAAATAGCACTCCATGTATTGTATCTCTTGCAAAATGGAAGTCAGGGTACAAGACATGGGAGAAAAGGACAAAACGCCAAGCTGGTGATGCAGAAGTGATGGTAGGATTAGGGGCCATTACATGGTGCTGCTTTGCATGGATTAGTGAGGGGTATATATATGTAAATTATTGAGCAGTATAATCTCCTCCTATTATAATCAGCTACCAGAAAGCAAAGTTGTCATAGGGCTGGTATCAGTTTGTGGTTTTCTTCAGCTAGTTTGATAAAGTTGAGATTTAAGGAAAGGCATGAAACTGGATGAAGTACAGACTTCTTTTTTCCTGCACAGACCTCTGAATGTATGTTAAAGCCTGGGAAACAGGCAGGGGTCTATGAGAAATGCAAGGAAAAAGAGAACAAGAAAAAGACACTAACAGTATAAGAAGTGAGATGTATGACATTCTAGTTTATACAAAGATATTATTCTAAGGAAGGACAGCAAATTTGGAAAAAACAAATGATGTGTAGGAAACTCCTTGCCATAATAAAATTAGAGTAAGTTCTCTAATTAGAATAACTACACCAAGTGTTGGAAGGAGGAACAGATTAAATATCTGAAATTAAAACAAAGACATATTGTTGCCTAGTGTAAGAAACACAAATGTCTGAAAGGAGACTGAAGTTTCTCACTTCATGATAGCCTTACCCACATCATTTGGGTACAGAAAACAATAGAGAATATTTCACAGTGGTTAGGAAGTTTCTTGTGTCTTACTTTGTCTTACATGATAGGCTTGTTTCAAAGGATGACAGCCTGTTAATACTGTGCAATTATTAAAAAAAAAAAAGGTGATAATGGCTCTGAAACATGGGGTCTGGATCTTAATGATGTGTAAAGCTTTTATAAGGGACTCTGCCAAACAGTTTCTATTATTTCTGTCTGTTTGCAATACCAAGGGAGGCTTTGTAGTTAAGAATTATATCTGAGCAAAGGATTTAAAATCACATTTAATTGTTAGCCTTAAATGATTTTTCATAAGCAAGATGACAGCTGGCATCAAGTTGCAAAGATTTTGTACTCATAACATGCTTCAGAAACATCCTGAATTCTTCATATATACAGCCTTACATTTCAGTTTTTCTGGTGTACCCTAAAACAGATACACTTTATTGTTTATTATTTTATTTATTTATATGTCTACATGTTTTTGAATTCTAATGATTGGCTAAAGGTTTCTTTCTGATTCTGTTTCAGATGCATCCCCTTGGACTGTGTAATAGCAATGATGAGGAAGACCTGTATGAGTATGGCTGGGTAGGAGTGGTGAAATTGGAACAGCCAGAGTTGGAGCCTAAGCCATGCCTCACTGTCTTAGGAAAGGTAAGGGGATCGTTTGGGGCTGTGTGTAACTGTTTCTTGGAAGGATTTGTTCCTTTCTGAGAAAAATCAGCAAGAAATAAACTGAGGGAAAACTCCCCTTAGTCCATGGAATATTTGCCTGTTTTCACTCTAGGTACTTCAGGGAAAGATGCTGCCATAACTCAGTTGATAGAGATGGTGGTGGGGAGCTGAGCATTCCCTTTTTGAGCTCTGCAGGAACCTAACAAAGATGAAAGCAAAAATGGCTCTTTAGCAGCAGCAGTATTGGAGTAGAAAGGGTGAGCTGCAGCTTGGTCAAAGCAGTCAAAATGAAAGCATCTTACTGGTTTTCCTAGGCACAACTTTCTGAGAATACATAGAGTAATTTCCTCTTTTTGGGGAAAGAGAAGCTTTCAAACCTAGAAAGATTTATTTGCTTTCATTGAGGGATAGATACCTCTAATAACAAGTGAATCTTACTGTACTGGTCAAAAAAATAAAAAATTTCATCATCCTGGAATCTCACCATGGAATGGGGCTTCTGGAATCCTAAAAATTAAGTGCAAAACATTTCTCTTTATTTTATGGGGTGAATTCACTAAGAATGCCATTACTGCTCCCAGATATGTTAAAAAAGAAAGCAGAAAGGTGACTTTTCTTGGTTCATGCCTTAGAATTTTTGAGTATTGAGGTTATTGTATGTTGGCATTTGAAGTCTAGGGGGTTTGGAAGTGTGTGAAAGAGCTTAGGCCACAAGTTCTACAAGTAACTGAATAGCTGAAAACTATTGCCTAACAGGGGTTCATCCTAAAATCCAGCTGCCTAAATTTGGTAGGATTGTGTTGGTGACTTCAGGTTAGCAGTGTATCAAGCAGAAAATAAAATTGCAGATTGACATATTTTACGTAAAACTTGGCTCTGTAAATTTATAAACGAAACTTCTAAGAACTTCACCATTTCCAAGGAAATGGGAAACCATCTGCTTATCTAAAAGTTGCTGCAGGTTTAACTTTTGGTGAATGGTGACAAACATCAAGAAGTTAATTCTCTTTCTATTGAATTTCAGCATAATACAGCTTTTTTTTTTTTTTTTTTTTTTTTTTAACTTGGAAAACTGTTTTTGTTTCACAGAAATTCTCGCTGTTGCTTCTTTGTTCTTAGAAAGATAAAATCTGAGGATGAGGTCTTGTAAAGATGGGAATTAGAGAAGATTCTGTCCTGAAAGATGCAGACTGATCCATAAGGAAACTCCAGGAGTAAATGTAATCTTGAGGGAAGCCATTTCAGGAAGGAGTCTGTTCAGTCCAATCTGTCAGGCTCTTGAAAATTATGTGAGGAAATAGATGTGCAAAATGGATAAAGAAAGTTGAACCATAGATACCCTGCAAAAAAAAGAAAATTAAAATTATATACCTGGCCCACTGCTGTGTGCCCAAATCCCACCCTGTCCCCAAAGCCACACCCATCTCCAGAATAAGTTCAGCTCAGTATCTGCTGATGTTGGCTTCCCAGAGCTTGGCCTGCTAACAGCAGGCTCTGGCTTTGCTTCAGGAGCTCTGTGGCATCTGCTTTGATGCATAATGATGGTGATGTGACACAGGGTGTGTCCAGAGAACTGGGGCATAGAGTTCCAAATGTGCCAGTTTATATGCAGCAATTTCAACAGGTGATAAAAATCTGGCCAAAGTTCTAGGAAACACTGCACTGCATTTCATTGTTCTGTGTTTTCTATTTATTCTTCTCTTCCTGAAATATTTCTTCCCTATTTCATGCTCTCTGCTGTAGTTTCTCCTCTCCATCTTTTGCCAGCAACCCTTCTGCTCAGTTGTCACTCTGCTCAAGTTATGTCCTGATTTAGAAAGACTTCTCAGAATTCTTGGAGTATTGTTGGGTGCAGTGAGCAGCAGGAGCATCAGCCCTGAACTTCTTTCAAGTCAAATCAGTTAAGTCAGCCTGGTTATCTCAGCAGTGAGATTAAGTTGTGTTGTGACTGTCTGGGTCTCTAAAAAGTTCAGTTTCCATGCAATTTGGTGCACAATGTGAGGATTCACTGTGGCCTGTAAATTATTTTGCCTGGGTAAATATCAAACCCACTGCATGTGTATATGTGACTTCTGGTTATTTTTAGGATTTGGCAGCTGACTTAAAAGAAAATATGAAAGGGAAAGGAATGGGAGAGGGAGAGGAGAGGAAGGGAGGGAGAGAGAGAAGGAAAAGGAAAGGAGTAGGGGAAGGAAAAGAAAGGAAAATGGGGGAGGGCTGGTCTTGAATGGGGGAAGAAAATGGAATTTTTTCCATATAGAAAAGGAAGAAGAAATCAAGGAGTGCAAACCTACAGTTTGTTCCTCATTAAGTTTGATTTAACCTGCCTCCAAGGTGGGGCATCATAGAGGTGATAGTGTTGAAAGTCTGGAATATTATGAAGCAGAATGTAGACTACTTAAAAGCTGTAGAGGTAAATTGCATGATACATGAATCTGGTGAAAAGTTTTGTGTGACTTTATTGTTATAATTGGTTTTGGTTGTCAAGGTCTTTTTTGACTTAGAGGTGATGTTTTTGTTAGTTTGGATTTTTGGTTTTTTTTAGTAAAACTCTGCTCTGTGTTTTTAGAAGTTCTGCTCTGTTTGTTTATTGACAGGTAGCTGTAGAGAATTTAATGTTTCCATTTTCATATTGATTTTGAAATTTTCATATTGATTCGTAATTCATATTAGTTTTGTAATTGCTCATCCTTCTTAGTCATTGCTTGTCCTTCTTCATATGATGTAATGGAAATGAAAGTGTTTAAAAAAATGTCTCTGGTGCTCAGAGTGCCCATGAAAACTGGGTGCTGGTTGAGGCAAGGAGTGTGTGTGGCAGCTGTGTTTTACCATTACCTTTGATCACAGTGCAGCCCTGTTTGAGGCCATGCTGCATGCAGGCACAGCAAAGGCCTGGGTTTTACTGATCTTATGAGCTCCTGAATAGGGCTAGAAGGGGAATGACAGAGGAAGAAGAAAGCTTTTGGAAATGAAAAGGAAACCCCGTGAACCCGACCAGCATTATTGGCTGGATTTGCCTACCAGGGAGCCGCTCAGTTTCTGCCAGGCTAATTTTGCTTCAGCTTCTCTCCCCCACACCCCCGACCCCACCTCCCCCTCTCTCCTTCTTTCAGACTTTTTTTTGTTTTTGAGGCATGGCTGTAGTAACTTGGTTCTCAGGCTGGGAACCCACTGAGCTGTTGCCATGGTCACTGGGAAGCTCTTGGTGCCATGTGCTTCAAAGGGAACCTTTCCCCTCCTGGAATTCCTGCCTCCTCTCTGCACGCAGCACAATGAGACTCCTTCACTGCTCCAGCAGTGGCACTGTGCTGGAGGAAGGGAAGAGCTGGCTTGCCTGCAATACTGATTGCCTGCCTGCATCCTGGCAGGGCTGGGGAGCTGAAACTGGGTGTTCCTGGAGCTCCCTTCTGAGCCAGACCCTCTGGGGTTCTGTGACCCACTGTGCTGTGGTGGCACTACACCTGCACATCCCCTGCACTCTCCAATATGCAAGCCCTGTTCTTCCCTCACCCCAGTAATTTTCAAAGCAAATTATATCTGTCAAGACTGTGAAATACAATTCAGCAGTACCATTGTTTTTTATTTCAGTACAGGATAGTGAGAAAATGCTGAAGATTTGTTTAAAAGTAGCATTTCTTCCCTTTCTGCAGGATTGAAAGTCCACAAGAAAGGATTTTGTTCTTCTTTCTCTTCCAGGGACTGCTCTTCTTCTATATTATTAGGAAATATGTATTTGAGGATGTGCATCTGAGTATTACCTAACAAAGACAGGATGTCCCTGCTACTACAGCTTCCTGTTTTTTTCAGATGAAAGAAATCTGTAATATGAGGAAATTCCTAGCAGTTCTTCCAATATCCATTCACTTCTTTTCTAAGAGCTTATTTACAAAAATTTACACAAATACTAAGTAGCATAATCTCTTGTTTTGCCATGTCATCATTATTATTATTATGTTAGTTAGGCTGGGGCCAAAATCATCATAACTTGAAAATGCACTTAGCAGTTGAACTGTGATTCCTAACCTTTTGTCTAACAATTTAGTTGAATAAAAATTCTTATAAGGTAATCAAATGGGAATTTATGGGGCTATGTTGGTAGTTTAGTTCCTGAATAAAGAGAGATCTGTTCTAAGATTTGAGGAACAAGAAGGCCTGTGAGGAGTCCATTTTAATCCTTTCCTTTCAGAGTTACTAAAACTAATAAAAAAAGGCAAATTAAATAAAAGCAACTTACACCTTTATATTAATAGCCTAAATTAAGCCACCAGTTATATGCTCAAATTGGCTGCTGATAGTATACTTTTTGTTTCTTTATAACTTTAATAGTTTTTGATACAACTTGATTAATTTCCTATAGAAATGGATTCAGCTCAGTTTTTAGAAATGCATGTTGAATTTAGGTGAATGCTCTTCCATGCTAAACTTGTTCAGGAGTTAGCACTGAACTATGCCATAGATTAAGATCTAAAATTAATAAGAGACATGCCTAAAACCATTGGTCAACGTTTCCAAAACTTTGCTTGTTCAGATACTTTCAGCTGGTAGTGACAGCTGCAGTAAGGCACCCTGTGATGAGTCTTGTGCTGAGTGTAGTAGGAAATATTGTCACTTCAGGAAAACTTCTTGTATCCATTGAAGTAGTTGACATCCCACTTAAGGTATCTATTCCACAATTTGGGGACCTTTTTTCTACCTTCTGTTTGTTAGCCTACGTTTCTTCTTTGCAAACAGCATCCAAAAAGCATTTGTAATTCTTTTTGAGGCAGTAGTCTCAGAAATTAGTGGCAAAATTTAATCAGTCTGGATGAAAAGTCATAGTATGAGTGATTTTTGAGCTGGTTGGTTTGTTTGTTTCACTGTGTCCAGTTCTGCACTACCTGAAGGTTTGTGCTGACAGTGTAGAGTCCAGTGGAGGTAGGAACAAGTAAGAGGAGGTGGGGTCTGCTTTTTGTGATGGCAACGTGGGCATAACTGTGTGTCAGACTACAGGCTGAGGTTTTTTAGCAGTATAAACTTTATACTGGTTGTTTGAACTCCCAGACATTCTGTGTTAAGAAGGAAGTTGTTATGAAGTAGAAGAAAGCTTTTTGAACAAGACTAGACTCCTTTGGCTGTGGACCAGCTGAGAGATCTGTATTGCCATGTCAAACATGCCAGAACTCTGATCAAAACAAAAACGATTGTTTTTATCATTTTGTAATGAAAAATGAATATGAGTTTTAATGGGGAAAAATAGCATCCTGGCTTAGTGTTAAGGATTCAGACTTTCTGAATCTGTCATGTTCTTTAAGAGTCTTCATTAACTTTGCGTTAAAATTTTTTATTTCCAAGGTTTATTGTCTTAGCACTGCCTAAAATTAGGGTTTACTGTGAAAAAACTTATATATAATTGTTATCCCTGCCATATTTGTGTTTGTATTCACTGCATTTGTTCTAAAGAATATATTGAGAAAGAGAAAAAGCAAAGCACCAAACATCACAAGTACTGTAATATCATAACAATAGTTTCTTGTTATTCCCCACTTCAGCATCATTTATATTGTCCAGGACACCTCAAATGTTAACATCTGTTTTAAACAACTGTAAAACATCTTTTAAAATTATATCTGAAGTGATACTGTTATTTGTGCCAATACTTTTGATGTCATTTATGTTTTGACAATTGTTTTCTTACTTCCCAGTTCTAGCAGTGTGATCAGACCTCTGCACCATACAGACAGAGTCATTTCTAGAGCTCTCAAAACTCTGGCATAGATGAGATCAGAAGAGGGGGTAATACATGCTTTTTTCAGGAAGAAGATGCCTTTTTGTAATGGCACACAGAAAAAGACATGAAGGAGGAAAAAAATTGCATAGAACAAAATGCTTTTGCTAAAATCTTGGTGTATTTCTGCTTCCCATCTCCTTTCCTCTTCACTCTCCACAGACCATACTCTAACAACAAGCCTATTTTAACAGATGAAGAAGGGGATTTGAATGGGAAAGAAAAAAAATGAAGAAAGGCTGCATCTAAGAGTGTTAGAGCATGTGGCCACTGCAGGAAACAGCAGTGTCATCACTGTAACTGCATTCTTGGGTTTAGAAGTACCTTTCTCATGCGTTCCCTCGTTAAATCCTCTCATTCCATCACTGCTTTCCACTGTGATTTCTGCAGTCCCTTTGAGGAGAGAAGGGAGAGGTTGAGCAGGGGAAGGAGAACTGACAAGCAAGCCAGTTGAAATGTGGAGAGAGGAAAGGTTTGTGTCTGGATCCTATGGTGAAAGATGCAGAAGGAAAGAAAAGAACTGGATCAAAGCCAAAGAGGAGAGAGCTCAAAGGAAGGGACAAACAAGGGCTGAATCAGGTTATGCAGTTCAGGAGAAGTAGCTCTGTCAGGTTTTCATTCATGGGCAGTGGTGAGCTCTTTCTTTGGTAACTAGTGCCAGCAATCTGCTACTGTATTATTTTACTAACCTCCTTCCCATGTTCCCTGCACAGTTAGGAAAAGCATCAGCCACTCATGAACAAAGGGCCTCTCTCGTGTTTCTCCCTCTGGGCACTCCTTAGATTTGCCATTGTTGGATTGATTACTTTAAATAAATGTCCACTTTTAGAGTTGAGTCCTTAGCAGTCCCCACCACCATCTTCACTCCTTTCTAACCAACTGTGGAGCACAGCTGCTTCTCCCTTAAGCTAAAGAAGCAGCTGTTGTTGCACTACATGTGTTACTGGGGTTCAGCTCAGTCACATCTCCCACTGAAATTAATGGAAGTCAAGGACTGAGTAAAGACTGAGAAACAGTTATTTAAGGCATGCTGCACTTACAAATAATAATAATCATATGTAAATGCTTCACGTCTTTTAAGTTTTTGGACCCTCATTATTCTATGTGTCTTGTAGGCCTTTCAGACATTGGTTTTGTTTTACATGCAGAATCCACCTATTTCTCTAACAGGAGAAATGCATAGTGGCAAACATGTTGGAAGAACTGTAGAAATGGAGTTTGAAACAGAAAAGTGAGAGAGCAATTAAGTGCTGCTGTGTTGAAGTATAGAAATGAGCACAAAAGAAGCCTGGCAAGCAGAATCAGATAAAGGGACCAGAAAGTGAAGAAAATAAGGAGCAGATATGGAGGCAGGGAATGGAATTATTTAGGACTTCACAGATGAGTGACATGCCTAATTTTGGTGCACTAGGAGACAGAAGGCTTTGAAAGAAATTGGAGAACTTTGGAATGTAACCAGAGCTGCATCAGAGGGACTCCAATATTCAGAATAAAAGTTGGGCAGATACAGTTGACAGTGGTAAAAAGCTGGATCCTAAGAAATTGCAGACATAAAGTGGGAATGTTTTGCAATGATTTTCACAAGACTGAAAGGAAAGAAAGAGGAAAAAAAATACACAAACTGTGCTTCATATCTTACTGCTTTGAGATAATTTGCCAGAACATGTTTTTCTGCTTGAAACATTTTATCTTTTTGATGACCAGGTGATACCTAGAGGTGCGGTTTTGGATAACAGGATGATTTAACATTTGTACTGAGTTCAAGGAAATTACTCCAAATGAAACAAGTGATCATACTGTGAACTCAAAGGAGTAGGAAGTGCTTTTTAGCACTCAGTGTAGGGGGTACTGACCGAGCTACTTGCAATTCTAGCAGGTTAGTTTTTGAATGTTAGAGTCAGACATATTTGTGACATGAATTAGATAATACAGATTAATTAAATATTATTAATATTTGCGTTGCTGTGGCCTTAGAACTGTTCAGTAGGGATGTGAAACTCTCACAGAAACTATTAAAAGTACCACAAGAATGTGTATATTCTAGTGCATTGATGTCTCAGTTCTTGGCCCATTGGTGTTTTGTTCCATTGGTAAGCCAAGAGAATACATCACAGACCTGTAATTTTTCAAAAGGCTCACATGACTTGATCCCTCTGGGATAGGAAGAAAGATGGGCCCTAGCCCTGAGGATCCAAATAGTGAGCTTTTAAGTGGGTGCAGGGGTGAGGCATTTGCAAAGAGCACAGAATCCATAGACTTCAGGTCCATGGATGGTGTTGAAACTCCCAGAGGGTCACTTCAGCTGAGTGTAAGGGACTAATGAGCCAGTCTGACTGTTTATGGGCTGTGGTTAACCTCTTGCAAGTTAGGATTTCCTGTCGCCAGCAATGAGCTGTGACCGCCAGCACCACAGTGTTAATGATGAGGTAGGGGCTGATGAATGGCTGGACTCCAGACAGCAGCCTTCACTGGCAAAGAATCAAGTGGCTAGAGGGAGAAAAACATTGAAGTCTACAAGGGAAATAATGCAATCTCCAGAACCTATAATTCCCATGTTTAAAAAAAGAAAAGGATAAAGAAACTGGCGACAAATTCAAAACAAGTGAAGCTTTTATCTCTGCATTCTGAATAGAAGATTGTTCTTCAGCAAAACTGGCTGTAAAAGCCAGGCCAGTTAAAACAATATGCAGGCTGCTTGCCTCCAAGTAACCAGAAATTGTTGGCTCGGAGTAGCCTGTTCTGGGGAGCCAACCTGCTGGGAGACGTTATCCAAGCAACGGCTTGAATGTAATTCCTCCTGCTGTGGAATGGCTCTTTGGCAAATGAAGACCCTAATTAGAGATGGAAGGGTTTCTATTTTGTTTTTCTTTAATCCTTGCCCCGAGGCCTCTGCAATACAGCCATGTCTCTGCTTGCGTGGAGAGAAGTTTCCAGTTTCCCTTTGTAACAAAAATCCTCCACCTTTTTCATTTTTGTTTTCCCCTTCTTTTTATCTTTTTTTTCCTTTTTTTAATTTTTTTTTTTTACAGAGTCAACAAACTAACAACAAGGGCCCACCACAGTCTGAGACCTTGAAACTAAACTAATCCAAAACCAAGGATAAGTGTTTGGAAGAAGGGCCATATCATCCTGTGTTAGCCAGCCATGAACGTGGAAAGTTGCTGGCTAAACTGGAATACTGGCCCACCATGCAGATTTTTACTACTGAACTCATTACCCAAGCTGGTTCTAGTAGCATGTTGGGAGGATCTCATAGAATCAGCAGTGTCCTACTGGATTCCGAGGGAACCCCACTTGATTTTTTTGTCCATTCAGAAAGATTGAATCCCTTCCTAGGGTTTACATACCTTTCTGTGGTCTTGGGTGCAGATGCTCATCCCTGCCAAAGAGGACAGAACCTCCAGGGCAATGGACTGCAGCACTTTGTGTAGAATTGAAAATACCTTTGCTTCTTCTCAACTCACCCTGGTATAAATCATGTCTGTCTGAACGTACTGTTAGGGATTGCATGCAGGCACTTAATAACCCTGCAAAGAGACTGCATTTTCTGTCACTACTGAGACATGGATTTATTGTTTCATCATCTCAGATAATTGTGTTATCTCTAAAATGTCCTTGTTCCCAGTAAATACCAACCTGTTGATGAAGGTCAGCTTCCTGAGGGTCAGGCTAAGCAAGACAGATGATGCTAAACATTCCCCATTAAACTGGCCGAAGTTAGATGGAATTCTTATTAACAATTTTTCAAAGTTTTGCCATTTCTCATTCTAAATACAAGATAATTCTTTGTTTTCCCTTTTGTTGTACATCAGTACCAGTTTATAATTCTAAAGTTAGTATTCTATTAGAGCACATGCCTATAGGAGGAACTTCAGTACATTCTTTTTACACAGCTTGGGTACTGTAGGGATGCCTTTTTATAGTGGTCTGCATTAATAGTTTCTTTAATTTGTAACTCCTCCAATGCTTTCTTATATCTCTGTTTTTTATTTTCTCAGCTCCACAACATGCTTGCATGTATGTTTACAAAATTATCTTAGGTCTAATTTGTTATTTCTGTCCATCTACTTTCAGTACACCCTCAATGCAAAGGTTAAGAATTATCTGGATTTGCTTTAGTGGTATTTTATAGCATGTGAGATAGTACATAATTCCTAAAATATCCTTCCCTTGTGACCATTAAATTTCAAGGGTAACTGTATATAGAAGCTCTGGGAAAAGCTTGAAGGGTTAACCATCAATTGTTGTGAATGCAGTTCTTGCTGAGTGTGCCAGGATCTCTGTGAATATGTAATCTAGTTCAAGACCCCAGTCCCCTCCTTTGATCTCTTCCAGTGCTCACCCTTCCCTCTGTGACTGTGCCTTGTCATAGCAACGAGGCTGCTGCCTGCAGATGGTGATAGCAGGGGTCAGGGGTTTGGCACTGCAGTCCCATGACTCTGAAATGGATCTTAAGGGATGTGCTGCCTGCAGGCTTTGCTGTGTTCAGGATTAAAGTCTTTTTCTTACTGTTTTTACTCCGTCTAGACTCAGAACTGTTAGAAGTGTTTCTCCCTAACCCCAGAAAAGAGAGACGCTTTAGTTTTCTTGTTCTTCATTTTAACCATCTGAGAGCCTCTCAGTACTGAGTGGAATGAATCACACTGGTCTGTATATGTATTATTGATGTGATTATGTAGTGCACGAGGTGCTAGGTTTTTCTAAAACTACAAGAACATAGCTTTTTAAGGGTTGGGTTTGTTTGTTTTTTTTTTACAGAAAGGTACATTGGTTTAAAATGGTGATTATGCTTTTAAATTCAAAAATGCTGCTTCAAATACTTTCTATACTTCTTAATTGGTAAGCAGCTGTTGTAATGCTGTGTAATTCAGAATCTATAGGGCATCTGTATAAAACATATCTCGAGGTGCCAGAGAAGTCGAGTATTCCAGTCAGGAAGGGATTTTATGCTGGTGTGATCCATGGGGATTTGACTATCTTGTTTTGATACTCTGCCTTTGTTTTCAGACAGAAATATGAAAGTTCCTTTTTCATTATCTCAGAAAAGGTTTGAAATGGCATCCTGTTTATGCTTGGCTTAGCTGAGTTTCTGGAATTACCAGGGAATTGCACATTAACAGGTCTGAAGCATCAGTTGGTTAATTTGTAACTTCTGCTGTTTGCAAAATAGATGGCTGTCCTTTTCTCCTTCCTCCTCTGCCCTGCAGAATTGGCCTGTGGCCTGGCTTGCTAGCTCCAGTGTTGGTTCAAGGGACAAGGTATTTTCTGTGATTGATTGAGCCTGATAGCAGTGTGGGGGGAGAAGAGAGAGAGGCCTGGATTGTTCAGATGTTGTGTGTATTCTGTGTAGCTGTGAGAGAAACAGGTTTTTGCTTTTTCACAGTTGCAAAGAAAAGGTGTATTTGCACAATGCTGTGAGGTTTGTGTAAGGTTCTTAGTGATGAGCAGGTTTGGAGTTTATAGCTCCATGTGATGCCATTTCTGCCATACTGAAAATCTAACTGCCCCATAGAGTGGGGGTGCAGTTCATACCCACTGCTTGTTTCAATAGGGTTGTTTAAGGTGTTCCTTTCTCCTGAAGAAGTTTAGGGCTTTGAGAGCAGCAGGGTCAGGATACCATTCAGCTGACTGGAATGGCAAACTGGCAGTGGCAACTTCTCCTTGTCATGACCTGCGGATTCATCACGCATTTATGGAAGAACCAGTGGTCTCCTCATCATTAGAACTTCCTGGGTTTGTCCAGACTTAACCAAGGTTTTCCCAAAACTCCAGAAAGTTAAACCCTGATAGGTAGGCCGCTAATGCTTTTTTCAGCACCAAAGTTGTCCTCTGCTAATATATTAAAAAAAAATTAAAAATCAAATGAAGACACAATGGCAGAAGTGTCAAAGTTTAACCACACAACTACAGCGAACATCTGCTAGAAAAGCCAATATTTTAGAACCTGCATATTCTGTATCATGTCTCAGTAATACTGTCTGTATCTTTATGGTCTCACTTGATCTTGATACAGAGAAAACAGGTGCAAATTAATTGATACTGGAACAGACTTTGTTACTTTTGAGTCTGCTCAAGAGAAGACCAAGACCACTGAGTTGCTGTATTCGTCATTTATTTCGGTGAAATATTGCAGATGGAAACCTCATTCCTTCAGCTGTATTCCCTAGCAGTCAAGATTGTTGAAATCCTTGAACTGCTTTTCCAGAGCAGTAAAACAAGACACTGCACCTTTTCATTGAAAATCTTGTTCCTTGGAGCCACAGGGTTTGCAAGTTGCATGTCACTGAGTGCTGCTCATATGTTACCAGTGCGCTATGTGAGAGGCTGACTTCTCTTATTTCAAAGCACCAGAAGACAGCTGATGATAGAATCAGCTATGAAAAACATTCCACTTAACACTGCTTGCATAATCCCACTCTTTTGTCAGATTAATGACCACTGACTCCATGATGTAGAGAGATCTGACATAGACTGTTGGATCTGATGGGCTGGGAATATCCAGAAAATATGCCTCAAGTTCAATAATTACAAGTTCATAGAGAAACTGAGGGGGGGAAAAAGCCCTCAAAAACTGACAGAGGAAATTCAGGCTGGCTCAATTCTCAGCTAAAAAAGGACATACAAAGTCAATTTTATTGACTACTCTGTTCAACAGTCTCTCCACTGATTTAGTACTAGTAATACCATATTTTCTGCCCCCAAAAGTGAGATGTACTTAAAAAAGGAATGGCAATAGGAAAAAGCCATTGTTAGACCTGTTGGAGCTGTGCTGTTACCCTTAGTTCTAGCAGCATTTTGCTTTTGGGATCCACAGGACTGTTTTCTGAGTACTGTATCCTTACTCTTGTGCTTCCTGTCTTCATCATTTTGGAGGACCAGCTAATAATGCTGACTTCTGATGGAATAATTGCTAAAAGGAGTTTACTGGCATCTGTACTGGTTATTCCTTAAACCATTGCCCAACCTTCTCTTCCTCAGCTTTATGAGTTTCTTAACCCAGGGAATAAATCAACCCACTCATGTAGCACATACCTTAATTATAATTAATATTTGTTAACTAGAGTGTACTAAATTCCAAGAAGATAATACCTAGAGCTGGGTGAACGATTGACGAAATCCAGGAAGAGAGGTAGGTAGTTTTTAATGTAAAAACATTAGTGAGAACATATTTTATAACACCAAGATATAACTGTGGCTTACACAGGCAGCCAATACTTTTAAAGCATCCTTTTCTCCCTTCAGTCCATCAGTATTATGTCCTTCATTATTATCCAGGTTATCCATTATCATCCATTAGTCCTTCATTATTATCCAGGATGTTAACTTCAAAAAAGATTGTTTATAAGTAGTAATATGGCTCTACCAATAGCCATTTTCAACAAAAGATACTCTCTTAATAGATGAGTAATGCATTACTATGTTGATGTAAATGGCAGAACTTGCAGTGAACTTAATGAACTTTGATCTCCCTACCCATGGTTTAAGCCTCGGTCTTTCTCTCCTCTGTAATTTATTCACTCTCTGAAATCCATTCGATTAAAGTGTCGTGTACTCAGGTGCAAATACTACTGAATATTGTCAGGGAATTCTAACTCTGGCAAAGAAGCAAATGTAGTGAGTAAAGGCTAATGTTGTTGGTATGATTTTTCTCTTAAAGGGGAACCTTGTTAAGCAGCTTTCCTTACGATGGTTTCTCCACTGTTGCATACTAACTGAAACATTAACTGCAATGAAACCACGCTGGAAAGCAGAGGAGGAGATGCTTGCCATGTTCATATGTGCAAACATGTAAAGTCCTTCAAGGTGTCAGGAAGGAGCTGGAGTTACTGTTTTGATTGTTGCTGTCCTACCTGACTTGAATGCACGAGAGGAAAAGTGCACCTGTTTAATAATTATCTGCTCCCTTGGGATGAAAGTTTGCCTCATCAAGGAAGTTGTTACTTCCTTATTGTATTTGCCTGGCCCACAGGGAGGTAGTGCAGAGCTCTTAAAATCTTTCTGATGTTCTTTGAGCTAATGACTTAAAATTCCTCAGGCCTGGAGATGTGGAGAGGTATTTTTCTTGTGCTTTTGTCACATGCTTTTCCTCTTATCTTACCTAGATTAAAAAGCCTAGTAAATTCTGACAAATTTTAATCTGAGACTGTATTTAATGTGCCTTTTATTGGTAATATCCACTGTTCTGTAGTAGCAAACTATAGACTCTGAACACAGAGATGGACTGGGAGGTTGTTGTCACTATGGATAAAGGGATCATTTGAATGACAGGCAGTGTAAATACCTTTTTTTTGTTTGTTTTCTATTAGTCCTTACAAAAGGGGAAGAACACGTAGTGATACGTAGTGATAGTCGTTTGTTTTAAGCCACAGAAGACAGCCACAGAAAGAAATGGGCCTGGCAAATGAATGGGAATTGAATTGTGGAAATGTCTGATTGTTTGCCACAAGTATTGTAAATGTAAAAGTAAAGCATGTACTGCATTAGCTTCTTTCCCCCCCCTCATCCAGCTTGTGTTTACTTTTGATGTAGATTTGGTCACTTTGCTTAGAAAACTGATTTGAGGGAGTCTAAATGCTGGCTAGCCCAAAAAGAAAAAAATCACGTGCCTTTTACAGACTGGCATTATTTTAAGTGGGACTTAACATCGCTGTGTTATTTTGAGCTGCCCTGATTACTGAGCAGTGGACAGGGTGTTTTCAAAGACGTTTTGACATTAATTCTGCGGTATTTTCGGGGATGCATGCGGACGGAGGGCCGCGGCGGCCGGCAGGTGTTTCAGCTTGCCCGGAGCCGCAGCCAAAGGTGCGCTCCGGCTCCTCCGGCTGGGAGCTGAGGGCAGGGTGGGGAGCCCAGCGAACCCGAGCGCTCCGGCTCCCCCGGCTCCGAGCTGAGGGCAGGAGGGGGAGCCCAGCGAACCCGAGCG
>VYXF01001449.1:241465-286640 GCA_013397295.1 Polioptila caerulea
GCTCCCGGGCTGTGCCCGGCGGTGCTCGGGGCGGCGGCAGCGCCTCGGCACCCGACTACAGACACGGCACTTTAGCACCTGCGGCCTTGCGCAGGGAGGGCCATGCCCCCGGCAAAACCCGAGTAGTTTGGCAGGAGCGAATCTTTCCCTGAGTATCCGNCGGGCCCGGCGGTCCCTCAGGGCCGCGGGCGGGACGGGCGGGGAGGCGGCCGGAGCCCGGCCCGGCTCGGCCCCGGCGAAACGAGCGCCGCACTGGGCAGGGTGGCCACACGGGTCACCCCCGTCTGCAGTTACCCTCCGCAGCACGATTAATCGGTGCTTTTCATCTCGTAACACCTGGTGGTGGCAACTTGCTGCTCGTTCAGTGTGTTCACGCAATTAAGGGGTTTTTATCAGCGCTGATCTGCAAAATCTCTTTAGAAATGTCTTCAGAGATCAAGGGGCCTTGCTTGTTGACTGATCATCGTGAAAAAACAATGTAAATAGCCTGAGCAGTTCTGTAAGCAGTGCGTGTCTGTAAGGGGTGCCTTCTGGAGAAACCCGGAGGAGCCCTCGCCCCAGGGCGACTGCAAAGGGGAATGGGTGGGAGATTCCTTTTAACTCTTCCTCCCCAGCAGTTCTCAGTCATTAACCAGGTGCGCCGACTTCAAAGGGGACAAATACCTGGTGGGCTGAGAAAAGCTCCAGTTTGGGAGTTGGTTTCCCTCATGTGCTGTCTGATGGGCCTTGATATAAAATACAGTACAAGAACAGAGCATAGAAAGTGACCTTTATTTACTAAAACCAGTTTCTCTGTACTGGCCAACATTTTTCTGGGAAAATGCTGAGTAATGTTTCATAATTTATCACTTTTATTGGTTTCTCTTAAATCTCAATGTAAGTTCAGGTGCTGGTAGTCCCTGTGGAGGCCAGTGCCTTCTCGTTTAGTACTGTGGTGGTGATAGCTGTCATTGCTTGGAGAAATAGTTTCTTGCATTCTGCGTCCATAAAGGCAATAGGATTTTGAAAAGTTACTGGGAATGTCTGCCCTGTGGAGCCATTGAGCAACATTTGAACAGCACATGCAGAGACACAGTGGCAGAAACAGGATAAAACCCCTGTGTTAGCCTCGGTGGTTAAAATACTGTTTTCTCTTTCCCAGAGGATTTGAATATCTGTGCAGTTGGTAACCCCAGGTTTGGACTGTATTTGATGAAAAACTGTGCACTTACATAGCTTTGATCAGCATAAGAAGCATCTGCAACAGTTCTGACCTCTGATGGTCAGAAAAAGCAGTATTCTCTGAGGCACATTTTGAGATTGTGGTATCTTAGTGTGTGAGACTGAAAAAATATAAAGAACCCGGTCTGCCTTAATTTTCTACACTAGTGAGCTCATTTCCACCCCAAGTCATAGGGAAGATGATTTTTTTATGGCACTTCCAAGTAAAATGGAGGGAAAAGAACATAATCTAAAAAAAAAATTCTTGTATTTAAAGTCTTTAGAGTGTCTAAATCTCATTTGAATTCCTTTAAAAGTTTGTTGAAAGGGGAATTTGAGAAGGAAGGAGCAGAGACACTGTAGAAGCTTTAGTGAAGTTTAACTACATTCCATGCTGGTTCAGGAACTCCTGTGTTTGTAATTGTTCTGTCATTTGTTTTAACTACACAGAAACACAAAATGTTAAGTTTTCTATGCAGAGATGAGGAGAAGGAGCAATTTTTGAGTTAAGAAGTTATCTTTTGGGGTGGGACTGAGGATGCTGTCTTTCTTATTGCAGGCAAAGCGAGCAGTACAGCGAGGAGCCACAGCGGTGATCTTTGATGTTTCTGAAAACCCAGATGCCATTGATCAGGTACGAAGCAACCCCAGGCAGGAAGCAATGTAGGTGTTGGGAACCTGGTAGAAAGGGAAAACTTTGGGGAGTGAGATTTTTCTTCTAGCTTTTGCTAGAATCTAGAATCCAGGTCTGGGATTATGCTTTCAAAAGAGGATGGAGGCAAACTTTTTGCAGCCCATTATCTAATCAAGGAGGTTTTCTTTGCCCAGCTCTTTGTATAAAACACAGGATGTTTGGCTTTGTCCTGCCTGTGATCAATAGTGTTGAACAGCTGCTATTTTTGAGATTGTGAAATGACTTTCAAACCTGATTCTAAACAAGTTTCTTTTTAAAACTTATAACCATTTCTTTCTCATTTACAGCTGATGACTTCTGCCTATGTATTTTGTGGACAAGCAGGGTTTTTCTTCTTTTTCCAAGTCTTGTTATAACTTTCGTCTTTTTTATTTGAAGTGGGTGAGGTAATAGCCCTATGAAAGGCTTGAACATACTTCAGCCAATTCTGAGTTATTTCAGTGAAGAAACATCAGCACAAAAATAGTCTGCATTTGGTTTAGTTCTGTTTTGCCTTGAAACAAAACTGCTGTTTCTGTTACAGCAGAAACAAGTGGAGCTGAAGGTTTTTAAGTGCAGCCTGTATTTCTTGGGGGAAAAGAGAGATCATGAATGTTGACATTAAAAAAACAGGCTTTAATTCTGAAATGGGCATCTGTTGGACAAAGGAATACAGAAGACCCTGTGCAATGGATGCTTTGAGTACTGTGGTCTGCATGTGCATCAAAGTTGCAGCCTTGATCTTGGAAACATTCACAGGGATATTTTTTTTCTCTTTTCTACACAGGAAAAATATCTTCACAAGGATGTGATCTGTCTTCTTCTGTTTTTTAACTGTGTTGCAGCTTCTGGTTATTTTCAGCCACCCTGCTCTGGACTTAGGAAGCTGAGTTACTGTCTCTTGCTCTTTTCCCTCTAACAACAACAGCTTTCCTTGCTTGGTTATAAATAATAAGTTTGGTGCATCTGTCCCCAAGAGCTGGGAAACTAGTCTAGTGGATGTTTGAATATTTTGGTTGTACCAATAAAATGAGAGAAGGTTAGTGGCTTAGAGCAGTAGCTGGCAGAGTAAATAGGCTCTGATAGGTGAAAGAGCAGTAGTAGCCTGTGGAAACACTGGCAAACAGGAGAGGAGTGACTGGATGTAGCTTTCATACTCTAAAAGTAGCAGGTGCTGGATTGGCTCTGTTCTCATGCTGCTCTGGGTGCTTGTTTTTAATGGATTTTGATTCTCATCTAAAGTCTTCAGAAGCCTTGACATCAGGGGTGCTAAGTAATTTGTCTCTAAAATAAGTACCATTGTGGCACTCGTGTGCCAAACAATGACAGATAACAGTGGAAGGAAAACTGACATGAGGTGATCTGGAGTATCTTTGGTTCAAATGGAAATATCCTACGACACTGAGGGGAGCTCTTTAGGAAGTTTTCTCTTGTATGCTTGTTACCAAGCACAGATAGGGAGGTAGCTTTGAGAGGGAGGAGTGGAGAATTATGAAAGGCAGTCCCTCCTGCAGTCAATGAACAGAAATTGGAGGCAGGCCTGACCAGAAGAATTGTCCTCAGATAATTTGGTAGATGCCAAATCAAAGGACTTTGCCTAAATGGGGTTTATTCCCATTGATCTGAGTATCTTCTGCTGTAAATTAAGAATGAAACTTCTATTTTTAGAAACACTCTCTGAAGTCTGACTTGTTTGCTAGTTTTACTTTTGCATATTTGAAGAGGAGTAACAGCACCCAGAGCATCATGTTTAGCAAGAGTCTGACAATGTGCAAAAATTACTGAGGACCTCAGAGAAGGGAGAATTCTCTCTTAGACAGGAAATCATGGGAGAGAGTCTGTCTGGGAATGGAAGGACAGTGATTGGGTTTAGCCCTAGGCCAGCAAGGCTTGTAAACACATAGGATCCCTGGATACTTCAGTTAGTTTTTAGCTCATCACAAGACACCTGCCTTAAAAGTAGTTTGAGCAGTGTTCTCAGAAAATCTCAAATACTAGGAAGAATCAGTTTTTAAAAAATCTCAATGAAATCTGTTATTATCATCTGGTCAGTTTAAATAGAGTCCTTTAATCAGGAAGATTAGTAATTATTAATTGGTAAATAAACTGGTAATTAATTGATTACCAGTCAGCTGGTAATTTCTACATGGTTTAGCCAGAACTAACAGGTAGCTTTCAACAATGCAGATATGTTAATCTCAGCCATAGGATACTCTTGTTCTGTTTGCTCACATTGCTGTCATCTCATTCCTTTTCCCTTTGGCATTTCCATCTGCTTGTCAGTGCTTGGTTTGTATCACCCACCCTCTGTACTCATATTTCTCTTGTAAGTCAGAATAAGCTGTGTGAATATATTGTGTTGGTGCCATTTTTTACCAGAACAATTCTTCTGTCTAATTATCACTCTGGTATATAATTTAGCAGATTGTTGTTCAGGATTTGTTGGCCAGAGAAGTTGCACATTCTCCACACTTGAAGGTTTTCAGCATCTGACTGGATAAAGCCATGAGCAGCCTGATTTGATGTCATAGTTGACCCTGCCTTGACCAGGAGGTCGGGCTCATGACATGCCTTCCCACACACATTATTTTCTGATTCTATGACCTGGCCTTTTTGAGAAAACATAGCTGGATCTGGGAGGAAGTTTCAGGGTGAATTACGTGGTCTACTCAAATGCTTTAGTCTTTGAGGCCCCTCATCCTGCAGTCAATAGATCTCATCGTTGCTAGAACTTGATTTTGAATGAGTTTATAGAGCTAACTGTCAGAAATTACTAACTTAACTTGGCTAGGTACAAAGACCCTGAAAGACAGGACTCTGATATGAGATTGTTCAGAAAGCTGAAGAAATTTCTATGTGAATAATGTTGAAATTGAAAGACTGATAAAATGTAGCAGGGACTTTTTTTTTTTTTTTTGGAATGTGCAGATTTTTATTCTTCTTCATTGTGAGGTTTAACTTTATCAATATCTGCACTGATAGCTAATGCAGCTAAGTTAAAGGTGCTGTTCAGAAATAGCATTTGTTTATCCCTAATCTTAGTTTTGATCAATTAAAAAAAAAAAAAAAGGTAAAAAGGCAGCATAAGTCAAAAGTTTAATTCAGGTTTAATTCTGTGGAATCCTTAACTAAAGGTCTGTGCTAGAAGAGAACAATTGGCACCTGAAATCAATTCCACATTCATTCTCCTTAACCATTCTGTGCATTGCCCAGAAGGAAGGTGGTTTTCCTGAAACATGCCTTTTGAGCAGACTGCTTTTTCTCTTTTGTTCTAGCTGAACCAGGGCTCAGAGGACCCTCTGAAGAGGCCAGTGGTGTATGTGAAAGGTGCTGATGCTGTCAAGCTGATGAACATTGTGAACAAGCAGAAAGTGGCCCGGGCCAGGATTCAGCATCGGCCCCCACGGGTGAGGCTTGAGCTCCTTTCTCTGGGTGTCACTGTCTGTTGTCACTGCTCACTGCACCGAGGGTGAAGGTGCTCTCAGGCTCCTTGGGGGCATTAATACATGTGAGATTCTGTTGACCTGAATAAACTGAGTAACTGCACTGTGGACAAGCAGCTGCACCTGGTGTAAGCATTGAACCCACAGTGGCATTTGCTGTCTTTCAGAAGGATACTTTTGAGTATAGAAATGGCTAAAAAATTCACACAACAGTTATCCTTTTTCTTGATTAAGTAACTTAGTTATTGCACACTCCTGATGGTTCAATTTTGTAAGATGGTTTTCCTTGTGTTAGCTAATAATTCTGTGTTGTATTTTAAACATGGATTAATCATGAGATTATCTGATTAACTATGAGATTATCTGATATTTTTAATTGTAATATAAAATAGTTTTTCTAGATTTTTTTTCCTAACACTCTCTACATATAGTTTACAGAAGAACAAAACTAGAGGTCATCCATGCCCCAGTTACCCCTTTGATTTGGTGGCTTTGGGTGTTGTTTTGTTGTTGTTGTTGTTTGTTTGTTTTTTTAATAGAATCCTTCCCTTAAGAAATGTATTTGAGAAGTGGGCCATTTTTTGAAAATTCATATGTTGATTTTCAGTCACTTACATGCATAAGCAACCCAATAAGCTATAACAATCTGTTTTGGTGTGATTCACTCAGTTAAAAAACCTGGATTTTGCAGTTCAGAGACTGTAAACCTGACATGATTGGCATTCTGTGTATTCTGTTCACTTGCAGTGGCACATGAAGCACAGGTTTTGTCTCATAGAATCCCAGGTGATGAACAGAACCTTGTGTACTCTGACTTGTGCCATTCTGACTGTGTACATTCAGCAGTGGTCCCTGAGAAATTAAAAGAGAAAGAAACAACAGATTTGAGTATGATCTAAAGGAAGGAAAAATAATACCTTTGTTTTGATTTTTAAGCAACCCACGGAGTACTTTGATATGGGAATTTTCCTGGCCTTCTTTGTGGTTGTGTCTCTTGTTTGCCTCATTCTTCTTGTCAAGATCAAATTGAAACAGCGACGTAGTCAGGTAAGAGCAGTAAAGGGAATTCACCAAATGCTGCGAGTCAGCTTCTCTTACTTTGTCTTAAAATGTGCTCACAACTTTCTGGAAATGCAGGATGCTGGCTTGGAACAGCCATCTTGGTGGCTCTGTGCTTTTATCCATGCATGAAGGCCTTTGGAAGAACTTGGAAATGCCTTTAGAGGGAATTTACACTGACCCATGATGTTTGTTCAGTCAAATCCTGAAATGAAAACACTGCAGAAGCAGTCCACTTAGCCACTGGGATGAAAGAACACTTCTGGTTACTCACAGGGTATCAGTAGCACTGGTTTACTTCTAAATAAGTCCAGACTCTTGCTGCTGTATTGTGGAGAGGATCGAAAATAAATCACAGATCTTTTCAATAGGATAACATCTCTCGAAATGGGAGGGGTTTTCAAGGTCAAAAGTTTGGTTAGGAGAAATTCCAGGTGACATACTTTGAGTTTGTCCTGGAGGAAATGATACAGCTAATTTATAACATTTCATTTAATCCCTTTCTCAAGTATTGCTTCAGGTGATACGGTGCTAACAGCATACTGGGGCATTGCAATCAGTACTGACATAAAGAAAAGTTCCTGGCCAAGGTTTATATGTTGGCTTGAATAGTTGCTGCCTGTCAGTGGAGCAGTTGCAGTGTGTCCCATTTGTCAGCACCTTCACCTAGTTCAAATTCAGAGTAGTTTATCATTCTCACTTCTGCATGTGGCATACATTCTTTTCATGAGACTTCTAAATTCTAATTAGCCTTTTCTCTGTTTAATTTAAGAAATTATACATCAGTTGGGCCTGACATGATCTGTAAGATATATTATGATGGTGTTTCTCTGCTACTACACTCTAGTCCCTTACACAGCAGCATTGGCTTTTTTTTTTTCCTTTTTTCTTTCCTTTTTTTTTTTTTTTCTTTCTTCTCATGTAGAATTCCATGAACAGGCTTGCAGTGCAAGCACTGGAGAAAATGGAGACCAGGAAGTTTAAGTCCAAAAGTAAGGGACACCGAGAAAGTAACTGTGGAGCACTGGATACACTCAGTAGCAGCTCCACCTCTGACTGTGCCATCTGCTTGGAGAAGTACATTGATGGGGAGGTAAAGGATGAAAGGTTTCTTCACCATGGGCTGGGAATGTAGGTGGTTCTAGCACTGTGGTACGTGGCTGGCTGTTGGGTACATTGTGTGCTGAGGTGGTGCTGCCTGTCAGTGGGATCACACTGAGCAGCCAACTTGGCCTCAGCTGCATCCTGCAGCTCAGAATTATCCATGCTGCAAAGGGAGAGGTGAGGGACCCCATTTGCAATCACTGCCTCCACTGTTCTTGCATTTCTGAAGAACAAGTCACAGAGAAGTCAGGGTTTCCTCAGCAGTTGGTTCTCTGGGTGTTTTTGACAAGTCATGCACTAAGGTGATGATGATTGCAAGCCCTGTTGGAGGTAAGGAATATCCTTAGGGTTTTGCTTTTCAAGATTTGCTGGCACCCTGTCTTAAAAGTGTCAAGTACACAGCAGTGCTGGGAGACCAGAGGAGAAGAAAGAGAGGTCAAAATGCTCAGGAACAATTTTTTGACTCCTTGGTTACTATCATTGTATTGATGTCAGGACTTTGTGTCCATGACAATTCTACCCAGAGGAAGCAACAAAAGGGTGAAATAGAAAATCGGCTCCTTAAAATAAATAAAATAGAGGCAGTCAATGTTCACAGCTGTCAGCTTCTGTTAGAAAAATTATGAATTATTTTGAAATGATTCATAAAAGAGTTGTAATTTTTAAGGCAATAGAAAATACCAGCTGGATGTTTGAGTGCTACAAGGTGCAAATAGAAAGTTCAGTGAAGTTAGTTGATGGGAAATTATTCAGAGTAGCAAGGATGAAGGCAGACAAGGACTTCAAAAGGGCTGTACAAACTGACTGGAGAGGAAATTCAGGCATGAACTTCAGCTTGAAATGATAGACATAGGGAAGAGCTTCACATATAAAAGGGATGGGTGGGGAGCTGAGCATTCCTATTCAGGAACAAGATCTTGATGCTTTAGATAGCTTTTTGAAAGCAAATTGGTGACAGTGTAACTGCTTCATGGCAGTTAAAAAGGCAAATCAGATACTAGAAATGAGATGGGAAAATCTAGAGAACTGAACAGAAAACATAATTACACCACAGTGTAAATTTAGTCATGATCTCACTTAGAATATTGTATACTTCTGACCTCATATCACAGAAGATGTGGAATGGAAACAAAAGTGCTTCAGGAAAGGAGTCACAAAATCATCAAATATTTTGAATGGTTTCTGTGAAAAAATCCAAGTGATTGTGTGGGCAAGGACTCTTTAGACCCAGATTACTTGGGGACAGAGGGGAGTACTGAGTTGTGTGGTGTTTCTCCACCAGGAGGTAGTAGCCTCGTGGAACTTCTTGCCAAAGCTTGTTAGAAATTGAAAAGCTAAGCTCATGGGGAGACATGAGCAGTACTTGGAAAAAAGATTTGTTGCAGGTTTCTGGGATCAGGCTCAGGAAATCCTGTGAACAGATCATAGCTGAAGGATAAGAGTCCTGGGCAAGGGAAAAAGTATCATATGCACTGTGTTGGTTTTGCTTTTACCTGAGTGTTTTCCATTGCGAATAATTGTAGGAAAGGTACATCATTACTCTTTATTTGTTTTGTTTTGTTTTGTTTAAGTTCATTTAATATATTAAGGGAATCTTTAGTGATGGCCTTCTTAAAGGTGTTGAGTCATAGGGACATACTTCAAAAGTATCCTAAAGAAATGTCCTGTATCTGCATGGAGTTCTAAGGTGCCTGCAGACTGAGCAGTAGCTGTTGTGCTCTCGGCTGTCTTGATGCCAGTTTTTTCCTTCTTAGCACTTCAAGACTAGGAATTGCTCCATTTATTAGCCAGGTTGAAAAAACTAGGAATGAGCTGTGAAAAATTCACTTGTCAGGAAGCAGTGTTTCATGGTCCTTCATCTGTTCCTGTAGGAACTGCGTGTCATTCCTTGCACTCACCGATTCCACAAGAAATGTGTGGATCCTTGGCTGCTGCAGCATCACACCTGCCCTCACTGCCGCCATAACATCATAGGTAAGTGCTGCAGCGTGGGTGCTCTGGTGTGTTGTTTATTTCAGACAGCTTAAAAGATGAAATAAAACGTGCACCTCTTTGTGAATCTCCGTGGAGCTCTCAGTCCTTACTGTGACACAGCCCTGGAAATACAGGTAGCCCCAAACTCTGGAGAACAGCTGAGTGCCCCTGGCATAACCTCGGGGTGGGGATGATGCCCAGCTGAGGGCAGTGTTGTGCAGCCCTGAGTGCAAGGACACGTGGAGAAGAGGGAAATGTTTTCCCTGGGGAATCACAAAGAAAGCAATATATGAGCTTTTATTTTTCTGTGGTGTTGTAACGTGGAACGTTGTTTCCCTTACTTGCCCTCTTCCTGCTTTCATTTCCTTTGTCTTAAGAAAGTTTTCTGTCGCTGCACATTTATGTAAAAATGTGTAAAGTGAAAATTTGAGCAGTGACTTGCAGCCTCTCTCAGCCTCCGCAAGATGTAAGCAAAAGATTTTGTATATATGAGAACGGTATCTGAAATAAATTCACTTCTTTTGCATTTTAAGCAAATACATTTGAGTGTTTCGAAGTTTTCCAGACATGCTTTTGACTCTTGATTTGCTCTTATTTCCTTCTGTATAAAAAATTGATGCATAATGTAATGACATGGAAAACAAAATACCCTTCTTTCTTACATAAAGTATATTCCCTCTTACTCCCTGCTAGTTCTACTTCTCCCTTGTTATTTCTCTGATCCAGAACAGAAGAAGGGGAGCGCGGCCCCGATCTGCCTGGAGTCCCTGGGCGCGGCGCGCGGCCGGCAGCAGAGGGTGATCCTGCCGGTGCATTACCCGGGCCGAGTGCACAGAGCCGGCCAGCTGACGGCGTATCCCACCCGCACCAGCATGGACCCCCACGGAAACCCCATCACCCTGCTGACCCTCGAGCGGCACGGTGAGCAGAGCCTCTACCCAGCCCCGTCCCCAGCCTATATTCGCAGTTACCAGCCTATTCACCTGGACCATGCTTTGAACACACATCACTGTAGCCTGGAGCACAGGGCTTACTCTCCAGCTCACAACTTCCGAAGGCCCAAGTTTGGTGGGCGCAACTTTTCCAAAGCGGCGTGCTTTTCCCGATATGAGACCATGTATCAGCACTACTACTTCCAAGGCCTTAGTTACCCTGAGCAAGATGGACAGCTTCCAGCTGGCATTTCCTCAAAGGGTCCTTCCCGTGCCTTTCAGCCTGGTAGCAGCATGCTTTTCCCTCCCGTGGTACACGTAATGCCCTCGTCCCGCTTGGAGAGTGGCAGTACCTCCAGCTTTAGCTGCTATCACGGTCATCGTTCGGTGTGCAGTGGGTATTTGGCTGACTGCCCTGGCAGTGACAGCAGCAGCAGCAGTTCTGGTCAGTGCCACTGCTCCTCCAGTGATTCCATGGTGGACTGCACTGAGGTCAGTAACCAGGGGGTTTACGGGAGCTGCTCCACGTTCCGCAGCTCTCTGAGCAGTGACTATGACCCGTACGTTTACCGCAGCAGGAGCCCTTGCCGAGCGCCTGAGGTTGGTGCTGCAAACAGGGGTGCAATTGTGCTCTTGGAGGGCCCCCACCAGGACGAGCTTCCAGCTCACGGTCATGGCACGGTGGGTGCTGACTGCCGGCCTGTGCCAGCTTCTTCCTCAGGGGACCAACTGTCTAATTGCAGCATGGATATGAACTATAGCAGTAATTCCTCACTAGAGCACAGGGATCCAAATGGCACTACCTCAGAGGGAGGACCTGAGGCCGCTCCTGGTGCTGCCTTGGATGTTAAAAGGAACTGGAAGAATCCAGAGCTAGCAGGGTCGATTTCGGAGCAGGCATGCGCATGCTGCTTCGAATTCCAGCACTCTGCCCTGGAGCCTAGCAATGGGACAGCTGACTGTAGTGCTCTCTTCCTTAGCTCTCCACTGTGGGGGACGTGTGGCCAAGGAATTGAACCACAGTCAGGGAGCACCCCAGGCTTGTACAGTATTAACTCAGACCACTTACATAGGACAGATGGGGTAAAATATGAGGGGTTGCCCTGCTGCTTCTATGAAGAGAAGCAGGTAGCCTGTAGTAGCAACAGTGGCAGTGGAGGTGGTGGCTGCTATACAGAAGACTATGCAGTGAATGTGCAGTACACCCTTCCTGATGACACCTTGCCAAACTGCTGCAAGGGTGTATGTGATCTGGGTCAACGCATTCCCATAATTCCTGAAGACAGAGACTGTGAGCTGATTGTACCACCAGAGCACCGAGGGACCCACATAGGAGGCTGTAGCTCCTGGGATGGAACACCTGAGCTAGACACTTACCTGCACTGTCAAGGTGTTGGAGAGGTACAGGTCGAGAGGGAGGTGTGCTACGAGGCAACATCATTCCTGCAGCAGAACTACTCTCAGGAGGAGGAAACTGGAATGCCCTTTCCCAGTCCCACTCTGAACTCCCAGAAGATTATGATGACCACAAAGGCCACAGGTAACATATATGCTTTTCTTGATTATTTTATACCTTTCTGAGTTAGTGTATGAAATGCTGTCAGCTACCTAGGTACCTGCAGCCATAAAGGTTACTCCATCCTTCACATAAGAGCAGGTTATTGACTAACCATTTGCCCCAAAGTATTATTCCCTGGTTACCTGTGCTCAGTTGGTCAAAGCCAGAGGAGGAGAAGATGATAGCTTACTAATTAACTTTATAAATGCTTTCATGCTCATCCTTTGTGGGAAGGGGTCCCAATTAGAGTTCCCACAGCAAGGGACTCTGTGCTAGTCATGGCAACTGTGGTGAGTTGCCTAAGCAGGCAAGGCCACTGTGAGAGATGACAGACAAGCTGAAGGGTTTTTTTTTAAAAAAAGTGAAAATCTTGGAATTGCCATTGAAGAATATGTGGGAAAGTCTCTGCTGTGGATGTAGACAAGGGGGAAAAAATAACCATTCACAGAAAGAGGGGGATATTTCTTACCTCCCTTGCCAGGATTCTTTTAAAGGGTGTTCAGAGAATCACAAGGTACCCTAGTTTGGAAGGGACCTCAGCCCATAAGCTAGTCCAGCTCCCTGATCAAAGCAGAGCCAGCTCTGAGACCAGACCAAGTTTGTCAGATTAGACAAAATTTATCCAGTCAGGCTGGATTAACTTTCAGGGACACAGAGTGCAGTTCCTTTCTGGAGTCCTGTGGCTGTACTAGACTGCCATTATGGTCAGAAGATTTTCCTTGTATCCAGTCTGAACATCTCATACTTCAACTTAACTTCCCCACCTCTTATTCAGAATGCATGTCTGTGAAGGCTGTGGTGTCCTCACTGGGACAACCTCCATGCAGGCATTGCAAAGGGATGCCTTTACTGCAGGTGGAACAGCCCAGATCCCTCAGCCTCTTCACTCCAAGTGCTCCAGCCCTCTGAGCATCTTGGCTCTCTGTGAAGCTCCAGTCAGTGAGTTCTTGTTCTGGGGGCCCAAAACTGTATGCAATATTCTACATGCAATGCTCCTTAGTTTTCTTTATCCTTCAGGTGCTGGATCTCATCCCTTGGAGAGAAGCCAAATCAGTGACTAGACCTGTCCAGATGATCCCAGATGGAGAAGCGGAGCTTATCAGAGACTCCAAATTCTCATGGACTTAATTTTTTTTTAAGCTTTGACAAACACACAAAAGTGGTAATGTGGAGAAGTCCCTCCCCTACTTCCTCTGTGTTCACATCAGTTTGATTGTCTCCTTTGTCCCTCCTGCCTGAAGCCTTCAGGCCTTGATTTGTGTGCAAAGCCCATGTGGGACATGGTGTGGAGCATTTCTGAGCTCTAGTGCCATTTCTATATTAATGACAAAGTGTTATTTATATTTTCTTTTTAGAAGTGACCTCTTGCTGAGAGGTAACACAGTGTGTTAAATAAGCCAGGCTATGTGTAGATGCTGTTATCTCCTACTTGAAGGAGTCCAGCCTTTGATAAGCTCAGGGCTACACCTGCCTTAGAAACCAGATAGCACCTTGAACTATAGTAATCCAGAGGGATACAGCTGCTGAATGGATGCTCAGATACTGACTAATCCCAGTAGCAAATCCTAGCAGCCAGCAAGTTATGTGAGTGATTTTGAGGGAGGTGAGGCATTGGACTGTCTCCTTTCTCCTCTTCCCTTCTCCCCCCTTTCATGCTGCTCTGATGGTTTGGCTAGGAAGGTGTCCTGCCATTAGGATTAGTTTCAACAGAGTGGGGGTAAGGAAGCTGATAGCTCAGAATGTTCTCATCCTCACTTCCTGTATTTAAACCGTGGACCTCATTGTATCTTCTGACCAGTGAAGAGTGCTGGGGAGCCCTCCCTCAAGCAGATGCTCGAACAAAGTGCTTAGAAAGGGTATTATTACCTTTGTAGGTAATGAACTTTTCCTTCCATAGGAAGTTTTTCAGGCACCTGTAGCCCCTCTTACGGCTGTGAGGAATGCTGGCATGTGCAGGAAAACAGAGCTTGCAGTGTGCTTGCAGCTTTGCTGGCTCGTTTTGGAAGCAGGGTTTCTTGTTTCCTTACAGGCTGCAAGCATGCCTAAGGGAAGCAGTGCTTGTCACCTTTGTGTGTGTGGGAAAGTGAGGGACTTGGTTTGATCCTTGTTTTCTTCTTTGCTGTGGTTGATGTAGCTTCCATAGATTGATCTGTTGTAAAGGTTTCTTGGGCCCAGCCGGTTGTGCTTCATTTTTGTCCTGTGTACAGAGTGCTCTCTGTACCCCATTAGCCTGGGCACATACTTCTGTTCTTGTTCTTGTCCTAGTGGGGATGTTTGTTATCATGAGATAATTTATGTCGTCACTTCTGATAGCAATTGTTTCCTGTGGAAACAGCAGCTTCTGAGTAAGAGGCTACCATAGCATGGGTTAAATTGCCTGTCATGCTGCATGTGCCTGAGGACACAGTGTCATCCTGTGGTGTATTCACAGCAGGAATTCTTCTAAAGGGAAACTAAGTATTTAATGCCCACAGTGCCAGTCTTCTGAAAAGATTTGTCCTAAGTTCAGTACACTTTGGAGGTACTTCAAAGACATGAAATAGAGATGTACACTTCATGTTCTGCCAAAGCAATGTCCTTGACAGCACTGGGCTGGTTGTGAGACCCAGCAAAGCTAACCTGTATTCTCTGTAGTCCCAAATGAACTGTTTTAAAAGAATGAAACATCTAAGAAACAACAAATACATTCATCTATTTCCTTTTGTTTTCATACCCAGTAAATTAGGAAAAAAGTTCCATCCAAAGGAATTCACATTACATTTTTTCAATCAACAAGCACCAAAATTCAGCTGTTCAGAGAGTTAATACAAGGCAATATCTGGGTATAAGATGAAAAGAAAAATTTCAATAAACACATTTTCTGTGTATAAAGCTTATTAAAAACTTACTCATTCTCTGAATAGCTGAAATAAGTGGTATGTGTTGGGAGAACAAACTCTAAAGGTTTGTGATTTTTTTGATTTTTTTTTTTTTTAATTTTTAAGTCTTACCCTCTCCTTCCTCCACTAAAAAAGAACTGCATTGTAGAAGCTATGGTATACTAGCTTGGTTATTCTGCTTGGTGTTTTGTGAGGCACTGTAAAGGCCACCTAAGATCCATTGTCACTCTGTAACTAAAACAGCACATTGTGTTGAAAGTGGTTCTTGAAAAGATTTGAATATTCTGGCTCATGGTGATCCCAGATGTGCTGGTGCCACACATTGTGGAAATCTCTGCTGGTACAAGTCTCTGCAGGCCCTCCCACAGACACCCCACACCTGCCTTCTGTGCTGGGTCTGAATTTACCACAAAACTCTGCCCAGTGCAGACTCACAGGCTAGCTGGCCATGAGAGATGGTTTTTATAACAAAATGCCTTTCTACTACTTACATGAACAGTTGTCGTTGTGTTTGGCTCATGAGGCACTATTTAAAATGTTTTTAATTAAAAATTGTCTTATAGCACTTAAAATTGTTTTGTATAAAATTTGCTGTAAAGATTTGTAATATGGTCAAAGGGCTCTTTCTCCTTCATTACCATTTTTAAAAATGTTTTAAAAGCTAGAAAGCATCTTGTATATATTCTGTATATGTATAGCAGCACATTTCATGTATGGAAATATGTTCTCAGAATATTTATTTACTAATATATTTATCTTAAGCCATGTCTTATGTTGAGAGTGTGTGACATTATTGTAATAATCATTGAAAATCACTAACACGAGGCCCTGTAAATACATGATAATTGCACACAAAGATTTTACAGTACTTGCCGACCAAAAATGATTTAAGAGAAGTGTAGTTACTTGCAGTTTTGTAAGAAAGTGTACAAATGTCTGTATTAAAAGAAAAAAAAAAGGCAAAACCACACAAAAAATACAGTTTTATTGCATATACATGTGGGAGTTGTCCTTCTTGTTGTGGGGGAAAGGACACAGGTAGCTGTTTTCCTCCAAGTATAGTCCTGGATATACTGAGATGAACTCTAATAAACGACATTTTTTCGTTTTTAAAAGAATAACAGGTAGGTGGATATGTAGATGCCTTTCACAGCACAGCAGTTACTGGGGGGCACTGGGGGGTAGGAGTCACACAAGCCCCTGAACCCCCCAGGCATGTGAGAAGTGCCACATGTGCTAAAAGAAATCCTCATTTGTGTTTGGAACCTGCCTGTTCCTTGTGGCAGGGGGACTTAACTCTGTTGTAATTTCAGGTAAAAGTAATTTATTGTCCTGAAATGAAATTCTTTTGGGACAGCATAATACAGGTGGACACAGCTGGGTAAATCATAGCTTGAATAGTCAAGCTGGATCCCAGTCCTTGCCCTGGATCATGGAATCACTGGTCCTGCCTAAGTGAAGATCCATGCTGTGGTGCTTGTTTTGTCAGCAGAGAGCACAATTTCATCAGAGATGTTTGTGCAGGCACCTGGGGGTGTGGGGCTCTCTGTGTGTATTTATGGATGTTATTGTGTAAACAGTTCACCTTCATGTATTCTTCATTCCCCATCCAGTGAAACACTCACAGAGCCTTTTCCAGGATTCTCCAGCTTCATCCTTCTCCCAAAGATTTTTACCTGGTGATCCCCTGGACTTTCCCCATCTCTCCTCCACGTTCAAAGGCACTGTAATTCAATCACCTCAGGATTCAGACAAGAAATGAGCCTTACATCTCTCCAGCCCTCCTTGTTTCATGTGTGATAACTCCATTTGGAATGACAGGCTGTTCAAGAGTATTATTTTGTAGGAGACCCTTCAGAGCACGAGGCCCAGTTCCCATCCTGATCCCAGGTACGATGGAAAAGCCCCGCTCTGTGTGGGCAGGCAGGCACAGTAATGGAACAGCAACAGGAGCAAGTGCTTCCCAGTTAAAGTATGTGCCCCTTTTGCTCTGTGAACAAAACCTTGGCAATTGCCAGTGATTACAGAAAAGCCTTTTATATGCAAATCTGTTCATGAAACACGTGTTTGTGATTTACAAATAGCATAAAACCCCCGGATGTGGGTGGCTGGTGCCTCATATGTTGAGGGGTCACATCTGAATCTCCCTTCTCTTCCCTCCCTCCACCCCTGTTTGCTGCTGGTGTTCTGTGTTCTTGTTCCCTGTTCTGAAGAAAACTGCCAGGTGATTGTGCTTTTAAGAACAGGACATTCCAGCACCCTCAGTGTCCCTCAGAATTATCAGTGAGCCCATGTTCTGTCTCCATGAAGGACAGTGGTGGGCTGAAATTGTGTGTGGTGCTTAGCTCTGTGATATTCTGTCTAGTCTTTGCTGTGGCTTTTGAAAAATGACTAAATGTAAATATTTTTTGTCCACAATGAACATTTTGATACTTGACAAGGGGGGGGTGTTATTTTTACTTTTCAGAATGGATGCTTAAGGAACAAGTTTGTGACAAAACGAGAGTTCTGTGGGGCACCACAAACCTCCACAGAACCTCGATACAGTAGAAAAAGACAAGCAGGGGCAGATTATTCTTCATGTGTAATGCATTATTGTAACACTTGGTGTTTCTGTAACACTATCTGCAATATCGTGTGAGTCTGTCAAATCCTGTGACAGCTGTTGGGTAACTGTTGTTACTTGGGCAGTGTGAAGAGAAAAATGTCCCTAAAAGGATGGCCATGCTCATACCCTGTGGAGCCAGCTTGGCCCAATTCTCTGGCCAGGCAGACAAGAGCATACCTGAAACCAGATCTTTTATCTTGCAGTGAAAGCACTGTGCTCCTGGGACTTAAATGCTTCATAGAAAAGTGTCTCTTTCAGTACAAAGAACACATTTCCCTCCTGGGAAATGAAACTGCTGCTCAGGAAACAACCAAGAAAAAAGAAGGGAACAGTTCCCAGAAAGAACCAAAGTGCCAGAGTCTCATAAACCAGAATGGCAAGAAAGGAGAGCAGAGGAACCTCCCCTGTGTAAGGGGAGCCCAGTCCCCTGTGACAATTGTGTTTCTAAAAGAAAAGTGAGTACACATGAAAAGCTGGAGACAGTTTTGGCATTTGTCACTAGTTTTCTGATATTTACATAAAAGGTTGCTGAAGGTTTCTTAAACTCTAGCATTATTTTGGCCACGAAGAATTAATTAGAGAAAAGATGAATCTTGCAAGAAAGTGGAAACAGCATTAAACATTGCTGCAATTTGCAAAGCAAACACTGAAAGAATTGTTACAGTTCTTTTTAAAACTTTGAAAACACGTAAACTGAAAACTTTTAATTTGCTGTTACCTCAGAAATTGTGTCTCAGAGCAGTATCATACTTTATATATCAAGTAATCATTCTCAGCTCCAATACTCCCTGCTAACATAGCAGGCAGTGCTCCTGTAATCTGCTGTGAACTGCAGCAGTTCCTGCCTCCTTTATTTCATGTTTGTATACACTTTAGTCATCCTAACTGAACTCCTGCACAAATACACTGTATTTATTTTATCATAATTATTATTTACAACCATTTGCTGAGTGCAGGGTGAACAGTTACAAACACAGTGCACACTTGGGCAGCGTGTCATCTCCAGTTTGATTTATTCTGGTTTCTTGACAGCCTTATGTGGTTCATGTGAGAGCTTTTGGATTTGTAGCAAAATGTCTTTAGACTGAAGTTCACAATGCCAAATTTCATCCCAAAGCACAGGTGCTCAGTAAATCTGAGAGAGTGGCATGAAATGTCTGTGTCGTGGGGATGTGGTGTTACAAAAAAACTGGTAGGGTCTGAAGGCAATTGTATTTTCCAAGGTAGCAGAATTGTTCATAAATGTCCAGAACAATATTCAAGTGAAACTATCAGTGAGCTGTATTTCATTGGAAGGTTGTGAAATACAGCTGCAAGGCAGTAAGAACTAGTTGGACAAGTTTTTGTCAGGAATTGTTTTTGTAGTTCACCCTTCCTTTAGGCAGAGTGGTGCACTAGAAAAATCTGTTCCTCCCCACTGCCTGAGAAGGCTTTTTAAGCAGAAGATGAAAATGGAATAGCTACTTCTGCCCATTCAGTGGCAGCCACGTGTCTGCCTGTAGTCATCCAGGCTGCAGATTCAGTGCCATTTTCAGGACTATCCATAAAAATCTCCTATTTAAACTATTGCCAGGGGGGCTGGAATACACAGGCTTTAATTCTGCTGTCCCACTGGATTGTCTGTATGAGCAATGTGATAAACTTCCTCAGCATTGTCCTGGCTGTACAAAATCTGGCAGAAACAATTCCTAAAGAAGATTGTGTTAATGCTTGATTGAAAAAGCAGGTTACATGTTTGATGGTAAAAATCATCCAGAGTATGTGCACATGAATTTGTAGAATGTGATGAACAGCCTAATAGAAATACAGGCTAGAAATGAGATTCAGAGGAGGAAAGTGTTTCTTACAGCAATTGTTTTATCAGCATCTATTCTGTCACAAAACTGAGGCTGAGTTCCCCTGTTCTCAATGTCTTTCTATCATAAATACCAAAGAAGTATCTTTGATTTTTTTTCCTCATGATTACAGTGTATAGAAAATTTATTTTTCCCAGAGTGTAAACTAACATCTTTTCTTCCTATAAAATGTTAGCAAGATACAAGCATAATATGCTGTATTAAATAATGCATTTCCTATACATATACAAATATATATATTACTATGATAACACATCACACATCTTTACATAACAAAGTCTCTATTTTCCCACAACATAACAACATGAAGATAAAAATACATATAAAACCATGTAGCCAACAAACTAAGCTAGTTTTAAATGCAGATTTTGAATGAGGGAAGGCACTTGTCCAGCTGGCCCCTTTGCACCTGAGGTGCAGGCACAGTGCAGGCTGCTGGAGCTGTGAGAGGGCAGCAGGCTCCCAGTGCTGCTGTGGCAGCTCCAGCAGTGCCCACAGCTCCTGGGCAGACATCTGTCCTTGGCCTGTTCTTGTCTGCTCAGCTGTGCACTCAGGGAGCTCCCAGCTCCTCTCCCTGTGCAGCCACCCAGAGAGCAAGAGAGCTCAGCTCTGTCAAAAGGAACTGGGGGAAGAAAAAGCCATGGCAGGTTTTGACCTGGTCAGTTTATTGCCCCACTCCACAGCTGGTCACACCAGCACAGAGTGAGCAGGGGGCCAGAGCAGGAGCTGAAATCTGTCAGTGCAGGCAGCTCCTCCTGATGCTTTGCTGCCTCTGACATTGTAGCCAGTGTCACTTTTGTCCAGCCTCTTGAGGGGACTGCTAGGCAGGAGCTCAGAAGGCTGTTCAGATACAATTCCAAACAAAATCTTCTGCAGTTACTTTCAATTTGTCCAAGAAAATGGTGTAAACACCAACATCCTGAGGTGTCCCTGCTCTCCAGCTGCCAGCTGTCAGCTGGCTGTGTAGTAGGGGCATTTCTTTTGGGGGATTACAGCAGTTGGGCATGGTCACACTTCTTGCTTCTTTCTCCCCCAAACCCTTACAGCAAAGATCAAAACGTGCTCTGTTAATTTTTACCACATATCTTGGCCATAAATCACCACACCCTGAAGTGTCTGCACTGGGAGTGTGAGTGACCCTGCCATGTTTTGAAAAAATCCACACTGGAGATCTACTTGCTCTTCATGGTCTCAGCCCTGGAAAGTAATAAGTGCTATTTAAGGGCCCCTGTCCATGAATTTCCATCCATTGCTCTTTGCTAGCACTAGAAGTATCTAGAATCAGCCAATCTGAAAGGTTTAGTGGGGGGAACACATTTCTTCTATGCTTTCATCAGTGTATTATCCTTGCACTGTCTAATCTAGTCCTGTTTATTGTTGCCATGACCAGTTAATCTGCTGTAAGTGCTGGTTTTATGGGACTTTTGTACATAAATTTGATTAATGTTCCCCATGAAAGTCCCATGAAATATAATTTTATTTAAAACATATTTGAGGACCTAAGGGAACAATGCAAAAATCTCACTTTGTGAATTCTCTAGATTTTGCATTGTAGCATCAGTCTTTGTTGCTGTTGTAATGATATTTTCTCTAATATTATAGTGAAATTAAATTCTTCACTAAGGAAGAGAAGCATAACATTCTGCATTTTTTCTTTCTGCAGTGGGTGTAAATCAGTCACTGGGTGTTCCTGATGTTTTTGCAGTTTTTCACCATTAGGTGACTGCTTTATGAATGTGTCTCTGACAAAATGTTTAACTTGCATTTGATAAGGCAAGCAAAGCTTCCTCACTTTGTGATGAGCACTCTGTGCTCGTGACAGCTCCTGAGGATCTGGCACCACACTGTGATTCTCTCTGGCTGGTTTGCTATTAGTGCTCCAAATTAAGGATGCTTAGGAACCAACCTGCTTTGTCTTGCTATGAATCTGAGGTGAACTTTTTCTCCACACAGCATGATGCAAAACCTCACTTTTTAAAAAAAAGGCAATTTCAGAACTTCTGTTGGGTCTGAGACAGACATTGGTTTTTGGTCCCACATGATGACACATAACAGAACCAGCATATTTTTTACAACTTGTCCTGTCTTCATTTTAGCTAATGCTGTAATTATATTTTCCTGTATTCTTTTCAGCAGCTCATGCAAGAAAGTACTAGATGTTCCCATGTTATTCCATTTTTTATATAAACAATTCCATAATTGCTGGCTTAGTAAAGTCTGGTTTCTTTTAAGCATGCATTGTGATACTGTTCAGCTGTCTCTAGCACTCATCTGTGGTACATAAATCGAGCTGGACTGAATTCAGTTCAGGTGAAAGACCAGATCTACAGTGGTAAGGCACAATATTTCACTGCTTAATTCTTTGATGCCCTGTTTTTTCAATGAAATCTGTAGTTCTCACAAAAAGGGAGGGAGTTATTTGTTAAAAACATAAGGGCAGATACTAGAACAAATTTAAACTCAGTGACAATTTTCCTAATTACCTTTTGCAGATGCAATTAATAGATGTTCTCTGCACATCTGGTATCTGTTCTAACTTAACCAGAATTCCTGTAGTTTAATGGTTCTCAGTGAACCTCCTCTGAGTTTGAGGAGCTGCCCACTGCAAACTTTGCCAACTTATCTGACATTTGCACTGACAGTTTTTCCTAAATATCCTGCTGGTCTGGACTTGCTGAGGCTGAAAGACTCACTGCTGATCCCTTGGAATCCTTTGTTCCCCACTTGAGGTGGTGGGATGAGAAATCTGAGTATTGTGGGTGGACAGTCAGTCTACCAAAGAGAAGAAATAGTTAATGCTGTCAGCTGCAATCAAAGAGAAAATAGATCAGAACCCCAGATCAGAACCTCACTGATGTCTTGGTTCTTTGACAATTAAGGCATTACCTTCCAAATGCAGTTCAGTGTTGTTGTTGCAGGTAGGGAGGCACTGCTCACAGTGGTGTCAAGGCAGCTGTTTCATGCATGTTCAGCTGCACAGCCTGGCCCAGGTGAGTTGGGGATTGCAGCCTCCAGCTTTGTAGATAGTTTGGGCTGCTGAGATTGATTTGTGTGACTTCAGAGTAAAAATTTGTTAGTCAGCCTCACTGATAAAAATTCAGTGGATCACAGTGTCTTTGGACAACCCTTTGAGAAGCTCTAAGCTTATACCCAGGATGAATGCTGGCTGTCAGGCTGAAGTGCAACAGTTTTTTGAAGGATCACTGTGAATATGAACAAAATTATCATAAACAGTGAATGATGGGTCAGACAGAGGCATTTAAAAGGCTTCAATGCTCATGCAGGCTGTGACCTGGTGAGCATTAGTCAATCAAAATGCTTATTTGTAGCTGGAATCTTGTTTTAGAGGCATCCTGAATTTGACTTTTTATGTTTGCATCTCTGCTTATAGACACAGAAACAGAAAATGCAGGAAGAGCACTGCACTGAGCAACCAAGCTGATAATTTTTTCCAGTCTTTGATTCCCATTCTACTGTGTTGTACCATTTAGATGTGTTTACATCAAAGCAAATGAGCTCTGTTTGCTGTGGCAGCTGAACAGGTTATCAGGGCCCACCTCTGTCTTCAGCCTCAGAATAAAAGAACTAAAATAGTCTGATATAATGCAGTGGGACAGGTAAGTGGGACACAAGAAATCCTCAACCTGTAGATACCCCTTGAGTTACCTTTGGCAGGGGTACAGGACATTTTGAATTTTCTGAGTTTTTACATCTATTTTAAGTGCAATGGTTTAAAGGCAGTAATTAACAGCACTGCAGACTTGAGGAGCACCAGGTATTTCAAAATTATTGCTGCAATTAAATCCGTTGTCACTGGCACATCCAAGAGAACAGCAGGTAGGCAAAGTCACTCAAAGGCCTTTGGAAATGGACTTTTTGGAAAACAGGTATGAGACTGGGAGGAAATAAAAGGAAGATTAATCTCAAGTCACCTGGATTTTTAGAAGATGAACTCTTGCAAAAATAAAAGACACTTCAGTTTCCCACCAGTGGGTTGCAATCATCTTGTTGGTTTCGAAGCTTTTTCTTGAAGATGGATATTGATGTGGATGGTTGGTAAAATATACTCCAGATCTCACCAGCAGTAGTGACATCACTGCAATCTTCTGTTTCAGCTGCAGCTGGAATCTGGTGGGTCCTAGGAAACAAGAGTTAATTCACCCTTGTGTTAATGTGCTGGGGTAGCTGTGGTTGTTAATCTGTCTCAGTGCTGCTGCACTGGGAGTGCTCACAGCTTCCACCACATCTGTGACACTTCTTTCACCTGCTGTGCAAAATGCAGGGGTTTGGAGTGTTTCTGACCAAATTAGAAGTTAGGTATCCTTTTGCCACCCTAATGTCAGCAGTGACATTAAGCTAAGAGGGCTCTACAGACTGTAGTTGTTGTTATTAAACAACAGTCTATTAATACAAATTACTTTCCTTGTATATTTAAGCACTTTTGTACTGTGTAAATGCAATATTCAGTGTTTTGATTTGCTGGTAACTCAGCCATCGTTTCATTCAGTGAGTGTCCATCTAGAGGACACAGAATTTACTTGGTATGAGTGCAGAGGTTTTTTATTTTTTCCCTGTGAAGTATTACCATAATTTGACCTCACCAAATCTGGATGTCTGATAACATTTCCTCCTTCCTCCTAAAGTACAAATCTTGTCAAATCAAGAGCAGAAGAGATAGTCTAATAACAAATGCTATCCAAACAGCCTGGAAAGTTAACAATGTGCTTATTTAGGATTTTCTATGAGGATACAGATATGTAGTAACTAAGCTGGTTTGGAATATGGCCAGTCTGACAGTGGAAGGCAGAGAGGAGTGCCAGGTTTGGTTCAGAGCTGAGATCTTGGTTCTCTGGGGTTGGTTTTGCTCCACACTCACCTCATGGTAATGTGCAGAAGTATCTTTGCTATGATGGCTGTAACACTGAGGATGAGCAGTGCTGTGAGGCTGTATATTGTCCATTCTGCAAAAGAGAAGAGGGGGAGTTCTCAGTACACTCATTTATTTACAGTTTTTACAGTAAGAATATTGCATGAAAGGAACAAACAGCCTTGTGATGCTTTATTCAAATCTGTAATTTGACAATGCCTTAGACCTAGCTGAGTTCAGTAAGGAGGCTGCTCTGACTCTTGTATTTTGATGTGCTTTCATTCTCAAGAACTCACCATCTTCACACTATTTCTAACTTAGGCCAAGAAGTATTTTGAAATGTAATGAGAGAATCCCAGTTAGTGCTAATTAGACTGAATGAAAGATGCACAGCAGATCTGCTAACATGGAGGAGGCAGCAAAGGAAATAGTGACTCCAGATTTTGCTTTGGCAAAATGTTTTTTCCCTTTTGCACATTTTATTGTATCATTACCAGGCATGGAGCTCGTTGGATGGCTTGGGCTGGTTGTGATGACATAGAGTATCTTTGATGAGCGGGCTGCATTGATGCTGAGGTTTGCTTGTTCATTTATCCTCTCTGAAAGGGTGTGATTCACTGGGATCTTGTTTTGATGCACATTGTCCTTCACAGCTGAAAACATGAGAGTGTGATTACAATAGCAATTCCTTAACTGGTGTAATTGGATTTTATTTTGTGCTTATAAACAGACATGCTGCTCTTTGGTTTATTTAAGAGAACTCAAATAATTGAATTTTATCTGGTTCCTGAAAAAGCCTGTACTTCACCAGGTTGGGGTTCTCAGAATTTTTCTGGAAGCTGATTGTTCATCATAACAGGAGGTACAACTCAAGGACCAGAACATTTTCTCCTGATGACTTTCAGCTGGAGAGGAAGAGATTGTTGGGAGGAGCCAAGATGAATCCACGTGCAGATGGATTATTGGTTTGGTTTGGTTTGTTTCCCTTTGTAATTTTCCAATCTGTTTTAACAGGAAGGCATAGAACTGAATTTTTGAAAACCTGTATTTTGCTATTTATGATGTAGCTGACTGGAATGTTCTAAACTGAGAGATTTTGGTGCAGCTTTCACCCACTGAGTAGTGGCAACAAGAGAGATGAAACCCCTGTTAGATGAGAGCTAAAATATTTGTTCTTTAATTGCCACTTCAGAAATCTCCTGTGTTAATTAAATGCTTCACTGAAAGGTAGAAACAGCAAAGGTAGCCTCTTACCTCTATACCTGATAGCAAATCCCTGGGCTTGATTGATGTCATCTGAGAAAAAGTACAAAATGACAAAATCCAAGGAGATGTTGAAGGTGTGGGGAGGCCGGTTCTTGCCGTTAAAACGAGCTAGAACGTGATAGGTGTAACCATCCAGCAATTCCACCATATCTGTAGCATCTTTGATTTCAAAAAGGACAAAGCTGAAGTGGATTTGAGATGCTCCTGGAACTTGAATGGTCCAATAACAGACTTTGCCTGTGCCGTATGTGTCAGGAAAATCTGGGGAATAGATCACAGCTGTAGCAGAAGTGTAATTCCCTCCACAGGCACCAATAAGGGCTGTGAAAACAAGAGGAAAGGGAGAAAAATGGGAAGAAAAAAAAGAGGTAATACATTAATTTTGCAAAGCTTTAGCACCCTGTAGATTCTAATACTTAAATGTGACTTGAGGGTACAGAATTGCTGGGCCAGCAGGATGCACTGTGCAGCTGCTCCTTCCCTCCCACAGCACAGGGAGCACAGCCTTGGGTGCCTTTCCTTGGAATGCTCCCCTTATGCCTCATGGCTCTGACTGTGCATCAGTCCTGGATACTGCAACTACCCTTGGTCCTTCAGTGTAACCAGGCTCCCTTTCCTGCATCCCTGCAGCAATGGGGTAAAAGATAAATCAGATAAAGATAAAAGATAAATTCAGGGGCTCCTACTCCATCCCTGGCAGGCAGGCAGGAAAGGGGATTAGTGACTATTAACTCTCACTGCTCTAACCAACATTCCTTCACAGCTGTATGGAATTGAAAACTTAAAACACCAGTGAATGCAGAGAGCAGCTCAAATGCCACCAATTGACAATGCATACCCATACACACAATTTTTTACTTTGTAGTGAGATCAATTCTTAGGGAGTTTCTGATAGTTGACTTAGTACCACTTATGAGGAAAGTGAGAGAACCTCTGGAGCATGAGCAAGCATCATTTTGTGGAAGAGCTATTTCACATTATTTTAGTGTTTGTGAATTTTAGGCAGAGATGGAAAGCAGCTTTATTTTACACTGAAGGGAGGTGTTTTGCTGTTTGGTGTGCAACAGTTCTTGTTGTTTTTGAGCCTCTTCCCTAATTTGCTGAACATGTGAGGCTTCTCCTTTGGGAAAAACTGAGCCTGCTTCAAAACTTACTGTCAAAAAGAATGACTCTGCCATCCCCACCGCAGGGCTGAGTGTGGTCTCCAAAGCAAACACTGTTGCATTCCGTACTGGCTGCCTCCCCGTATCTCCAGTAGTCAGGATTATTTCCACAGAAACAAGCATAACCTGATTCCATGCCTGCAAACTTTGACAACAAAGATGCATAAGGAAGTGAGGAACAGCATTTGAAGGGGTGACAGTGGGAGATTGTTTGGGCAAGAAAGCTGGCAGCAGAATATGTTGTTTTGGAGAAGTATGAATAGTCAGAGGAACCACCACAGGCTATTTGTGTTTGGGCTGTCAGGATGCTACTTAAGACTAGGGGGAAAGATGGAATGGAGGGCACCCTGACACTCACAACTGCACTAAGCAACCATATTTTCTCCTGGGGTTATTCATTAGTCATTTGTCCAGGTTCCTCTGGATGCAGAGAGGGGGCTTGATCTCTGGGGTAGAAGTGCAGCCTTAGACTGCCCAGATGTTAAAAAAAAATGTGGAAGAGGAGAAATATGACAGAAAGCTCTAGGCATGTTGCCTTTGTCTTTGAAAACATTTTGTACATGTCAGAGGAATCACCTTGAACTGCTGGCTTCGGCAGGAGCTGATGCAGGTTTGGATTGTGAGTTTATTGGAGGTCTCGCTGGTGCCAGTCAGAGGGGGTGGCTCTCCATGGTCCTTGTAACAGCCCAGATTTCCTGGCACTGGCAGGAGTAACACACAACAGTCATTCTAAAGGTGTGCCTGGAAACATCCCTGAGCACTTCAAGCACTGCTGACTGAGCAGCTCTCTCTGTTCTGGGCTTGGTTTTGCACTATGGGAAGTGTTACTCTTTGTTACTCATACTCTCTGTGATTCTTGTCATGTTTTCCAAACACACCCAGGGATGAGAGGTGGCACTGAAGAGTGTCCCATCTTCTCAGCTATATACCTGTGAGACTCTAGCTGGTTTCAGCAAGCTTCAGTAAAAGAGACAAGATAAATACCTTGTTCATTTCTCCTGAAAGAGGCGATTAAAAAAACCCAAGGCATGAAGTGGGTTCAGGGGTTTGTGGGGGTTTTTTTGGTATTGGCATGCATGTTCTGAAAATGTAAATTAAGCTGTGTGTGATTTCTGTCTGACCTTCCAAAAAATGACATTCTGAAAGTTTTCAAAACAGGATATTTGAGGAAGGGAACCTAAACTCTTTTAGAATGGAGTTTGGCAAGTTTTCTGGGAGGGACTATATACTTATATAGGGGAATGTCCCAAAATTTAAAACTTGAATTCTGATATGAATCTGAAGCATCAATCATATAAAGAGATTAAAAATGAGCAACATTACTTAAAAGAAACAACCCATCTATTTACATTGACACGATGTTTCAAGGCTCCTTGGTCACTATGGGAGATCAGAGTTTTCCCCCTTCAGTGCTCTGGTTTTTTTTTGGTTTTGCACTTTTCACCAAAGCACTGGAATTTCGCCATAACCACCCCTGGAGAGGATGTGGAGTACAACACAGTGCTGTGCTAATGGCATAAAATTATCCCTTGCCCACTTGTCCTATCTATTCACATACTTGAAATTAAATCTGTTACTAGCTCCAAGTTTTATTCCTGTGCCACATTGACATGGATTCTTTTTGTCCACCTGACTGCCCCAGCTCTCTAGGACATGATCTGCTCAGAGACCTGTGAGTGTTTTATTTCTGTAGTCATTGGTTATGACAGTACCCAGTAAACTTATTATAAATAATGACATAACGTTGCTTCAAATATTGTTCAGAAATTAATTCTGTTCTCTAAGAATACAATTTCAATTATAAATACTTGCATGGAGTTATGGGTTTGATATGCCCTGCAGCAACATTCATCTAAGTACTGAGACTTCAAGTTAGAGCCTGATTTAACATACCTTTGGAAATCCCCACTTGCAGCCCCACCCCAGCTGAGCACAGCTGGGCAGATAACTCTGAGAGAGCTCATTCTTCTTTCTATTGTGCATGATTTCACAGCCCTGAAAAAGCTTCCTAGTTATCCAACCTAGCTCATTTTCCTAAGAGATGTGGGATTTAATTTTTTTTCTTCTTTTTTAAAGTAGCTTTATTAGTGAGACCTTTCAGCCTTGGCTCCAGAGGATTAATACTCCAGTATGTTTCATGCTAAGAAACTTGAGTAATTTGAAAACTTAAACTTTTTAACTAAATCAAGCATACATCCTAAGACTAATTAGTCTCTTAGGTGTCCTAACAGTATTTTAACCTTCTTTGCTCTTAATATTTAGCCTCCTAAAGAAACTTGGCGAAATATGAAGCAGTCAGTATTCTGCAATTACTGTTCATGCTCACCAGTGATGTTTCCCTTTTACACTGCATTCCCCCATTTGTATCTCTTTGTCCTCTTCTGCTTAAAAGGTCACCCCTTTTGCACAAACATACTCTTTTTCTTTTAAGCAGCATTTGACATAATGAGGTCCTGGCAAACACCACAGCTTCTGCATGTTACATGTTAAGGCATGTATTCAATGCATTAAAATATGGAATTAATCCTTTTGAGATCAAAACCCTGTTCCAGCTATGCTCATCTAGATGTCTTTGAAGAGCCTCCTCCTCCTCCTCCTTCAAAAAGCTTTGAAGAGCCTTTTGCAATGGTAGCAAGCACAAATTGATTGAGCTGCCCTTGTTCCTGTGTTCCAAAGAGCTCTGTGTGCCTTACCTGGCCCTGCCATTTAACCCCTCCTCGGTATTGCAGTCACATTTGTTACATTTCATACGTGCACACTGGAAATGTGATTCCAGTAATGAAATCTGTTTATGGGGAGGGAGTCATGTGAGTCATGAACATGAAGATGTAATTAAGTGGTATAGCAAGCCTTTCTTTCTTTCTTTCTTTCTTTCACATTTTGGGAGTGTAAGTTGTTATTTCCTTTGAGCTTAAACCTAACCTCATTAACAAGGAGAGCCCAAAAGTCAGGAATAGCTGCAGCACTGCAAACAAACCATGTGAAGCATTCTGAGCCCTCCATGTGAGATGCACATGTTCTCTCAGCACTTGGAGCTGCAGTCTTGCCTTTTATTTTGTTTCTGTCCATTCCAGTCTGCTTGGCAGACACGAAGGAGGAGAGAGAAGAAAAGGGAAGACTGAGCTCCTCCTGGAGGAGCTACCACTGGCTTGTGTGATTCTGCTCATCCATCTTCATCCAACACTGCTGAATTCTGTACATCACAGAAGCAGAATGTCAGAACACATTTCTGACTGAAGCATGTAGTGTTATGTATAAATATTAGGGCATGAGACACACGATATAATCGTGTGAATTCATCACCATAATGAAAAATTCTTAACTGTAGATTCTTAATTATTGTTTGGATGAATCATTGCATGCAAATCTCTCTAGGCAATCAAGATGCTTCATGTTGTTGGCACTGCCATGGTATTATGTGAGCACAGTTAATAGGTAACTTGTGTTCCAGATAATTTTCTCGCAGTAAATATCATTAAGGAAGCTTATGTAAGAAATTTTTCTCTAAAAATTTTCAAACAGGATTTTTTTTACACAATTGCTTTCTTGCTCCATCACAAAAGTCAAGTTTTGTATTGTGCACTTCACAAGATAGTTTTGATGGCCCTATGACTTAGCATCATGCTTACTGAAGACAGAAAATCTGGTGAAGAATAAAAGATTATTTTACTTACACAGCTTCATAAACCATGAGGTTTGTATTAAGATTTGGATGGGCTTGCAATGTACAGTTTGCTCTAAATTGCTGCAATTCCTTTTTCTAGTATCAAGTTTCAGTGCGATGCTTGAAGCAGCTGCTACTGGTCAAAAGGACATTTTGTAAATGTAAGTCTGGATTATCTGTGCAAGTAAGTGTCCAAGTTTAAATCCTCTGCTCCCCACCACAGAGAAAACGAGCAAGGCTGGTTTTAAAAGGATCCTTTGTGTAGAACAAATGGAGTGGAGAGAATTTGCCTTTCAGCTCTTTTCCTGGTGCCATATCCAGATAATTTGTTAACATCTGTGGTCTTTAAAGAAAATGCAAATTCTTTCATTTTAGACCAAGTTGAATTTCTTAATTAGGAGGGTCAGGTTTCTTAAATCATGCCTGGTATATTAGAAAAGAAAGAGTAAGATGAACTCTGAACAATGAGTATCAGAATGTTGAATGATTTTGTGTTATTTAAATTAGACCCCTTGATCTGCATTAAGTCTAGGTAAAAGGCATCTATCTTAAGGTCACACTTATGTATTTGTTTGTCTGGCATGAAGATGTGAGTCATTCACATTCATTAAAAAACCCCAAAACAACAAAACTATGAAAAAAGTTTAAAAAATCACCTAAACTCCATTTTTCTTGTCTGGTTTTGTTTTGTTAACTTCAAGTAAGAAATATACTTCTTCTAATCAAATGTGTGCCTTCACATGGACACCTGCTCTGGTGCTTAGCAGTGAAGACCTAAATTATGCCTTAGAAACTTAGAGGGTCATGCACAGGAGAAGTGAGGAAACCAAGTGAAGACATTAATGATTAGACTTAACTAAAATGTGTAGCTGTGGTTGTTTGTTAACATGCAAAACTAGAATATCTTCTTAATATTTGGGTGTATTTTAAAGAATAAAAAATTTTGGAACAAATCATGACATTGTGGACATGGTAAAAAATAGAATACATTAAAATATTAAATTCTGGAAAGAAGCTGCATGTGAGTAGCTTGTGAATTAACTGATTTAAAAAACCATCAAAGTCCAGGTTGTGGTTTCACAGCAGTGCTAAGTATCTGCACCTGCCAGAGACAGAATTCCAGAGTTCCCATGGAGCACTCAGACACCTCTTCACTGTCCTCTCACATTGCTTTTTGTTTCCTCCAAGCAATTCTGTGTATGATGCTCTACACACATTAAACTAATGTAATTGATTTTATGAGTTAAATGTAATGGATGGACACATATATACCTAATTAAAACTTTCCCTTTCTTCTTTTTTTTTCCTCTAGATTTTAATAAATTAATGATCTATGGATTCAAAGAACTAGCAGTACTTCACAAGTTTTGTGTGATCCCCTATCACAGAGTATTATTTGTAAGTAACATAACCCAGTAATTCTGAGAGAAGATGAAAAGGATAGCAGTGAGGAACAATTCAGTAAGCTTGTCATTAAGAAACCTGTTTAAAATACAGCTTAGTCTGCAACTGAATGTAAGCTGTTTTGCCTTGTCCTATTTGTGTTTGGAAATCACTGCCCACTGTTGTAAGACTGCCAATCTCTGCCCAGCTGAGGTGCAGCCCTACAACAATTGCTCTGTGCTCTTACTTCGGCAGGATGGAATCTCACAGTATTTCCAGTATATTCCATCTTCATGTTCTGCAATGTAGCACCATGGGCTGACATCCCCATCGGGGTTTCTGAAAGAGAAAAACAGGCAGTGAAATTCACCTTTTTTTTTTTTTCAAAACCCACACACAAAAAATCGATCTTATTAAGCTTCAATGGCATTACTATTTCTGCCCTAATACCTCCCATTGAACTTATGTACCAAGAAAAACACAAAGTTTTGCATTATCAGGAAGTTCAGATAGCTTTGGTTATTACAGTATTCATCAAGCATAAGATGCTAGTAATGTCTCAAGTAGAGCTTTGTTTTACTCTGAGGTTAAAAGGTGCAGAGGTATTTCTGGTCAGTACTGACAGAGAGGCAGATTTTCTGTCCCACATCCTGTGTACAGGTTCCATAGACTCATAAACTTGATTTTCTGCCTTGGCACAAAATAGTCCAGACTTTCTGTGTGTATGGTGATAAAAACACTTAGCTGATGAAGTCTTCTGGGAAAGACTGAATTATTTTCCCCCCCTTCAATAAAACTGACTAAATCCATTCCAGTGATCTCTTTATATTGATGGTTAATTCCCTATGTGTCCATGATGATGATGATCACTATTTTTATAATTATTTGCTGTTATGTAGCACCACTTACAAATGCATACCTAATTAGTGATTAGATTATTTAAAGTTTTTTCTATGTGAAAGGCTATGCACATTGTAAGGATCTATTTAAGAGAATAAATTGTTATTTTGGACAGTCAAGTTGAAATATGACTTTTAACTAGGACCAGTTGCAATCTTTTTATCATGTAGTTTGGCATGAATTCTATTAATGACACAGCCCTACTGAAGTGTCTGTTCAGCTGCACATTGTCATTTACGCCTATTAACAACTCTTTTGTGGGAGATCCAATTTTAGAAATTCTGTGGATGTTTTTTGGTCAAATAGCAGACTGCTGAAAACAACTGGTGAGCTGAGTGCAGTTTAGATGACTAAAATGTTACTAGTTAGGCTTTCAAATAGATTAGTAGAGGTAGTGGACAAGGAAAGTCTAAGACTAGCTATGCTAGGAATTTAGGTGTAATGCAAGAGCCTCCAGGAGCTAAAAAAAGTAGAAGACTAAACCCAAGTGAAGCCTGTACTTGAACTAACCCATTTTCCCTTGTTGCCAGAGCTACAGGAATTTTTGCGTTTACATCTTCATGACAAAAACCGTATGTCTGGAGTTCAATCATGGTCATGGCACTGCACATACAAATGCCTTAAAAATGCAAGGAAATTGTAGAGAAACGTGATGAATGTCTTTAGAAATCTTTGTCTTGAACCTCAGAAGTGCATGCAGTTAGAAAACAACTCTCTGTCTTTCAAAATCTCCAAAAATTTCAGTCTTCATAATTTTGTTACGGTTGAAATGAGTGGAACGCTGCGAGGCATTTCCATCTTGCCAGGGTGTCTTGCAGTAAACAAAATATTCCAAGTAAGGACCACCCATGGAGAGGTAGCATGCTTCTGATTAATACTTCAAGTGTAAAATTTGATTATTCAAATGTTGTCCCTAAAATCAGATCTCAACACGAGGTATTATGCCTTACAAAAGGCCTTGTGAGGTATGTGCTGCCTGAGAAAAGGGAAGAACTTGTCCACTGTCATCAAGCAGATGAATGTCAGAGAAAGAGCTAAAACAGCTGTATCACAGGCCTGACAACATTTGCATGCTAAAGATAAACTCTGGCACTCTCAGTGACTTCCCAAGCTGTCTTTCAAGAGAGTGAAAAGTCATCCATTCGTTGGGGCTGTCATTCCATACACCTGTGAGAATATTCCTGGGCCAGCTGACACGGCACAGGGAAGGAAATGCCCAACCTTCCAGCCAAACTCCACCTCAGTGAGGATAATCCAATACCTTGCAGACTCAGGTAAAAAGCTCTATTTGGTAATGAAGTCATTTCTCAGGTTTACACATCAGATTATAGGCTTCTTGTAGCATTTACCAAGTTCTCATTTGCTAGGTAAAGCAAGACCCAAGTAAGTTTTTATTGAGTATCTGGAGAAACATTCAGTTTCTCATGCATGTTTTTGCACAGCTTGTACATGTTTTGCTTTGTACTCACCAAAATATTAGCCAGAGATGACTGCCAAAAGTGAGATCCTGTAGATACAGCCTGTCTAGAATATTGCCACACAGCAACAATCAAAATTACATTCTTGATTCTGCCATTTGTATCAGAGAAAATTCAGTGGCCACTATATTTTTCTCAGCTCTGTATTAATACGCCTGCTGAGACACAGAGCTGAAAAAAAAGCCTGCAGAGCCTAAACATCTCTGAACTTAAGTTCTGATTTGGCTCCCAAATTCTGAAGTTCTTTTTAAAGTTTTGTTCCAAGTTCTGTCCATAGTTATGGAGGACTTCTATAGAAGGCAAGCAAACAGAAGTGTGTCTGCCATGGTTTAATCTGGTATTGTAACCCATGACAGGTGAGCTTCTGAATTCAAATAACAACTCTAAATCACTGGTGCTCACTTAGAATTTTTAGTGACTACATAACTTTTATTAGCACAAAACTGAAAGTGTAACAGAACCAGGCTTGTGTGTGGATAAAAACCATCCAGAGACTCCTCCAGACACTCACAGCACTGCTGCACTTCTAATATGGATCATTTTTTATCTCCACCTTTTCATTTCAGTAATCTATAGTGTTTCTCTGTCATGCCACCTCATAAACTGGACCTATGATAGGGACTGTGCTGAAAAAGTGTGGGAGCTGAGTTGAAAAAATTCTACTAATGGTGCTCATAGATTCAGGGTACTGATTATAGGGTAAACCAAAGGTGTTAGATACCCATGATTCTGACATTCTTCACTGCATGACAGGACATTTCCTAATTTTCTGTCAACTGCTTAAAGTAACACTGGGTATACAGGCAATGTTGAAGCAATGTGGTATTTCTTACCTGCAGTAGTTATGCTCTCCAAGCCCTCCCTCCCCATTGGGATATTTCACAGTATTATAAGGATGCTCAAAGGTCTCATTCCAAAAAAGACAAGGTTTCCCTGCATATTGGGAGGTCTGGTTCTGAGTGCCACGATAGTCAGCCCCATTTGCTGTATAGCATTCTGGGAAGAGAGAGAAATGGAAAAAGAAAGAATGTTTGTAGGTTTAGTGTTTGTTCTTCCCTCACCCTCCACCCCATATCCAATAAACCATTAGCTGTTTAGGCAGCTAAAGATGCTTGGATTTAGGCTTTCTCTGAGTCAAACCTCTGTTCAAGAGATTATGATATCACTACTTTAATAATGTATAAGACAGGTCTGAAGGGAGGTTTACACAATTAACATGCATTTTCTGAATAAGCATAATACTTTCTTACTGTTTTCCCTGTTTTACTCATTAGGGTGAATCTGTAGCTTGTTAATTTTCCAAAAATGAAATCATATGACATTACCAGTCTGCTGCTTATCAGTATATTAACCAAAATCTCAAATATTCCAAAGCCACCTGGACATGGTCCTGGACAACCTGCTTCAGGTGACTGTGCCTGAGCACAGCCCTTGGACAGCATGACCTCCAGAGGTCACTTCCATCTCAGCCATTCTGTGATTAGCTTCCAGAAAGGATCATTATAATTAGTTTACCATAGCTAAGTCCATCCTGTATATAATTAATAGTTGCTAACATTTCTCATCCTTGCATTTATTTAAGAATAGGATTAAAACTGCTGTAAACATTTCTTTGTTTAGCATTACTGGGGAAATTCACAAATGCCTTCTGCTAACTACAGGCTGTGAAACCTCCTGTTTCATCTGATAGTGTTCTCTGTAGAAACCATACTGCAGCTGCAGAGATGTTCTACTGCCCCGAGGGACTGGGAGAGTGCTCTGAAGTATGTGCTGATCTCAGGTGTCCCTCATGAGATCTAACTTACAAAACAAGTTTAGAAAGATCTGTGTGGCTGCAGTTGGAAGAGGAAAAAGAAAACCCACCCACATTTTAATCCTGATATTAACAGTACACCATTCTTGTATTTAGAACTACTGTAGAAAAAGGAAAATTATGAAAACCATGCCTCTGAAATTAGTTTAGTCTGGGCTCCCAAATATCAGAATGGTACAATTATAATAATTATTTCAGAGTTCTATTACACAGCAGATGAAAGACAATGGTTTTGTGCTTTCACTGTGCATCTTCATGCCTAGGCAAGTTTGGATTTCTATTAAATGAAATGTTGTTGCTGAAGGCACACAGAAGAGGTGTCTGCACAGCCATTAATGTATTCTGCTATCATCTGTGGACAGAAAGCTGTGTAACTTAACAAAAACAAGCTTCAGGTCAATACTCCTCCTTACTGTAATTTACCTGCCTTTGCAATACAGGTGGGCTGCATACATTTGCTTAAAAATGCAAATCTCAGTTTCCAGTATTCAGGCCACTGCAGATATTTGTGTAAACATGAAAAAAAACCAACAAAGCACTTTAGGGTCACAACTGTGTTGCAACTTTCTTCAATACCTCTTTTGCTTTGCCATTTATACAAAAGCTTTTGTTGGTTATAGCTGAAAAATATAAGCTGATGAATTTAACAGAGAAGGGAGGAAAACGTAATCAAAATAGAGAAACAAAATAATATGCAGCAAAAAGAATTAGTGATAAATTAATGAAAAAGTGATAAGCACATCCAGAAAAGATATCAACATTAGCTTTGTGCTTTTTTTTTCTTTTTTTTTTCTTTGCCAGAAAAAAGGGAATGAAAAGCAATATATACTTCCATCTACTCAGAAATGAAAGGAATGCTACAATACCTGAATTTAGTCTGGCACACAAACTGAAGTTAACTGCAGTCCATTTTAGGATCTGCTAAGACTGGCCCATGCTTTAACTTGCAGTAGCAACTGACTTACATTTTCATGTCACCTTTTTTTAACCGATTTTCTTCAAACTTCACTGCACTTTCAGAAAAAAGGGAAAAGTCAGATCTCTCTTCTAAATGCAGCTTTTTGTTCCCAAGACAATAGGTAGCTGTATCAGAGCCTCCTGTGTTCCTCTGTGCTATCAAGAGATTTGGTGCAAATGTGCCAGCTGAGTTGTAACAAAGCTCCCCTGGCTTAGATGTGGATGTGGAAAGGGGGGGCAGTCAGATACCACACAAAATATTGATTATCCCTGAAACACTGAAGTGAAAACTTTCAGTCATGGAATTTAGCAGCTGTTATCAAATGAAATACAAAACCTTTTGTGTTACAGGGAATTTGGATTTTGTTGAGGATTAATAACATTTTTGCCATAGCATGGGAGTGCAATATTTCCAAATAAATATAGGCATTTAAAAAAAATCAGGTCAGTTGTCCTTGCTGTGCTCCCTCCTGGCTTCTTGTGCACCTGCTCACTGGCTAAGCATGGGAAACTGAGAAGTCCTTGATTTAGAGAAAGCACTATTTGGCAACAACTAAAAAAATCACTTACCAACATTATTCTCACACTAAATACAAAACATAGCATCATACCAGCTACTATGAAGATAATCATACCTGCTGAAACCAGGACACAATTTTTTTACCTTGAACAGTCAGCTTTGAGATGTGCTGAGATATATTTTGTAGTTTTCTGTGGAGCTCCTAGTAGCAGAGTTACAGATGTCAGCATGTTCACTATCTTGGCAGTAAATAACTAAATTCTTCTGTTTATCACATACAGTGATTTCATCATATTTTGCTGCATGACAGCAAAGACACTGCCTTAGTGATTTCACTATGAAATTAATACTCCCAATGTGCTGAAGGTGCAGGTTTTGTCTGCAGAAATGCCACTGTCCTCTCTATTTCAAATCCAAGTCCTAAGAGATTCTGGAGAACAAGAGGTTAGAACCTCCACCCGACTTTTCGTCACTGGTGCAATAATTCTGTGAAAAGATGAGCCTAAAAATAGGTCACCTGGATTTGTCTGCACAAAACTAATTCAGATGAGGTCACCTCAATTAAACAGTCAGAAAAGACTGGACTGAACACTGTTGGTAAAACTCTTTGGCTTGCTCACATCACCTGATTTCTCTTTGGTAGGTAATGCAAAAGGGAGGGGGAAAAGAGTAAATCAACCAGCAACAACCTCCAAGCTCCTCTCTGTGTCGTGGCACCCAATGGATCCATCTGCCTTAGGCTGAGTGACACTTCCATGACACCTGAGGGTATGAAGCCCCTCACTTGGAATGTAACATCACAACTGTGACTCGAGAAAATTAATACTGGTTCTATGAACTTCAGCAAGCCTTATCCCTTAAAGTTTTGTAAGATTATGGTAAACTATAAGAGAACTTGCACTGTGTCCAAGTCCTCTCCCAGTCTTGCAAAGACAGCAGGGGAGGAATAGACACCTTGTGGGCCATCAGGGTGCCACTGTGCTTGATGGATTTGCCACACGGATTTTGTTTGTGCACGCAAGGCTCAAACTATGCTGTCAGCCATAAAGCTCCACTAAAACACCAGGGTTTCAGACAGGACATGAAGAAAGCTGTGACCACTCAAATCTAGAAATGTGTGACCTCATACTTGTAAGATCTCAGTCAGCTGGGTTTCAGACATAGTCTGAAGAAGAGGATTATGTCAAATCTGTGATTAGAATCAGTGTCCATGATGATTTCACTCAACTGCCTAATGGCCCTGCTGCTTCTACTGTGTCATGGGCATGTCTGTAAACGCAATTAATCAGAGATAATTAATCAGAGAACCTTTGCAGTGGTTCTAGTCATGAAAGGTTCAACAGGTGCTGTTCATGCTAATGTTCAAGGGCCTCAGTGAGAAAACACGGACAGCACTTTGTTGTCAGGGCTGTTTTGTTTTCAGCACACCAGGTGCCATGGCTGACAGCGAGGAGCTTTTGAAAATGAATGCTGAGACAAGGTAAATATGTATTGAGTGACAACTGCTAGAACAAAAAAAGCAGAAAACAAGACTAGGGATGTTGTCCACTATGAGTGAATACTCAGTGTGTGATACAGGTTCACAATTAGTTTTATTAGAGCCAGATCAACATTTGGAAGATCAAACAGCAGCTGTTGTAGAAATTCTTTCCATCTGTTTCGGTTTCTTCTTCAATGTAGGGACCTTACAATGATCCTTTTCCTTTGTTACTTTAGGACTGCATGGCTGCCTGCACTCCACATGGGCGCCACTTCTGGATCATTTGAAAAATTAAGGTAGTGCAGACTATAATAGCCTGACTTTTTTACTGATGATAAATCATTGTAGAGTCTGCATTGGCTTCCAATTATTTTCTCAGAGACATCTATCTAGAGACATTACAAATTGCAGACTGAAGGGATGGAGGTTTCAGGGTGGTTTAAATGATTTCTTAGAGTACTTTCCAAGTTTGAGGCCTGTACATAGCTTTTGAGACTGAAAATTCAGAATGACAAACTTCTTCCTATTCCACTGGAGAGAAAAAAAAAAAAAAAGCCCAAACCACTTTGTTTGCTTAATGTTTTGGAAGCTACTTGGAGCACTGAGTAGAGTCCAGAGACTGATAACAATTATCAACCTGAAACTAGCCTAACCAAGCCAGAAATTATCCTACCACCTATCCTGCCCAACAAAAAGCAAGGTTTTCTTTTAAAGATCCACAGATTAATGAAAGATAAATGAAAGTGGCTGCTATTGAAATCTTGGGTTTCATTACAGTGGTGTAATTAAATGTTCGGTAAGGTTGGACCAAAAATTAAAGGTTCCTTGAATTTACATGGTATAACTGCCTGCTCAGTTTTCACTTGTTTTTCCTACAGTCCTTCAGAAAAGTCAGAAAAATGCTTAAGCAGAATATAAGGGTATGAAACCAAGGGTGCCAGGTCCGATAATGACTCAGTGTGGGTTGCCTGATGCATGTGCTTGCAGAGTATTCCAGGAATAGTTTTAAGTCATCTCCATTCGATCTAAACTGTTCTCGTTCTTGCTGGAGATTGCAATTTAAGCACTCCTCCTTAAATGAAAGCACTGTATCTAGGTGCAGATGGCAACAGTTACAGGCACTAACCAGATGCTCCAGTCTCTAATTTGATTGAAAGGGTATAATTAGACAGCAGAAACACTTCAATGAGAAAGTAATGCACAGAGGAAAGGACAGAAACCACTTAACTGATGCCAAGATACCCCGGCAGTGACAGAGGCAGGGGCCCACGGGTGGAAGGGCAGAACACCACATCACCTTCTTCAAATGGGAACATTTTTGTTTCCCCAGAGATGTGAATAGGGATTCTATTATCATAGGTTGCCACAGTTCTTCATGTGGGAACACTGATTAAAACCAGAAGAAGCTTCAGGAGATGAAAGACACAAATATGGCTTCTGTGGTCATTATTAAAAATATTTTTAGCATTGCAATGGTTTTCTTTGAAGATGCAGTTTTATCAAGTGAACCAAAAGTTAATTTGCATACTATCATACGAGTGGTCAGGAAGAAAAAAAAAAATCTCATTCCATATTATGTTATGATGCAAAATAAATGCTTTGGGGAAGTATAAGGCTGATTTAGATCTATCCAAGTTAAAAAAAAAAATAGTGTAGCATTTTTACATTTCAATACTTTTCTATTCCAATTCATACTAATATAACACAACCACTCATCAAAACTATCAGGCTTCTGAGCCTGTGCTGGAACAGTAAAAACCCCCACAACAGAACAGCTGATACAAGCTAAAGAAAAACCATCAAGAAATAATGATCTTTGTTTAAAACTGCAATTTTCCAAATTCCTAGAAAACAACTCCCTGTTTCTTAAATCAGGCAGTTAAATTTTGATGTGATGCTACAAGGGCACTTGATTAGCTGATCATCCTTTCCTTTGCACTCCACGTGTAGTTCAAAAATTGTATCCTGCTCATTCTACACATCCATGCAAACACACAGACATACACATACAATTTTCAAAAGTCTTCAAATGCAATAATTTTTGCTAGTCAGAATTAGAGATCTGGTCAAGCCAGAGAGTAGCCACAGTGAATATCAGATTATACTGGAATTATGCCACCTGAGATTTGATCAAACCTTGACTGAAGCATCTGTCTTGTAAAAATGTGCATTCCTGGAAATGTACAGACATGCAGAGTGGATAGTTGTGTTCCCTGGCAGTGTGTGAGCTGTTATATATGTGAACTTGCTATCCTTGTGAAATTTTGACTCTAATCATCAAGCTAATAACTTTTCATCACTTCTTTTCTTAAAAAAAAAAAATCTGTCTGGCCAGACCTTTTCTGGAATATGTTGGAAGCAGGCAAGTTAGGTTATGAGCACATTATTCTAAATGCATTCTGTCCCTTTTTTCTTTTTATCTGTACAATTCAAACATGCTATATTAGCCAGAGCTTTGCAGCTGCTGGCTGGTCCTCAGCCACAAGATGCAAACACACTTGCTTGCCTTGTGATTCTTTATCACTGGAAGTAAGAATGTGTGATGTGACCCCATAAGAATTTCTGTTCCTTAATACACCCATTTGTTTTCTTTCTTTGTGAAGTTGTTCTGTTGTTCCCATGTCAAGTGTGGCAGGCTGAATCCCTTTGGCAATTTTATCAGGACGGGCCATAGCCACAGTGTGGATGAAGGCAGTGGTTAGTTGCACAGCCATTATGGTGTGATATGACAAAAATTAAAATTTTGCAGCTGGCAGCATGTAATCCCTGCCTCCCTCCTACTTCTCTGGCTCCATCCTGCTTAAATCCAGTCACATAACTCTGGATTTTGAGTTATGCTCTATGCATGTACAAGCATGATATGATGAAATGTCTGACTATTTCATCCCTTATCTGCCTAGCTAGAAAGAAAAAAAAAATTGCTTTTTAAAGTATTTTCATGAGGCTTGCTTATGGCATATCAAGTACAACTGCTTCTCTGAATCACCAAGGCAGAGACAGAATAAGATGACAAGATACCAGGTTTGTAAGAGAAGGTTGGAATAACAGCTCAAAGGAAAGACTCAGCTGGGAAAAAACCAAGGACATGGTGACTCAGTATTGCTAAATGGAAAGAAAACAGAGAAAGGAAAAAGAGATTGATAACCACATACATTTCTGATGGGGAAATTAAATGAATGCTATAAATACAGAAACTAGAAATTATAACTTATTGCACTGAGTATGTAAAATAATAACATTTGTTCACCAAAGCAAACATTTGCTGAAGGCATTTCCATTTCTTTGGCCTTGTAACACAAAACTCACCAAATTCAAACAGTCCTTGAATGGTAGGTAATCTATTCACACACTTCTTATTTCTGATCCACTTGAGAAATTATGTATGGCTGATGTTTGAATGCACAAATGCCAAGGTTTGAAAGCAGAAATGTCAGTGTTTGAATTAACAGACACTGTTAGACATCATATGGCGAAGCAGAAACATTCTGTGAAAAGTAGCACAGTGCTATGTGCAAAAATGGTTGTTAATTCACTTTTATTTCTGACAACTGGAGTAATTTTTCATATGGCAATTCCAGAAGTTTTTCTCCTATCTTAGCAAATGATGGTGACACAGTCTTTGACTGCACTTTACAATAAGCTTATAAGGACATTCATTAAAAAAACAAAAAAAGGAATAGGCATTAAAAACATACCATATGACAAACTGCTCTCCAAATGCAATAGTGATGTTTGTCATTTCAGAATCCTGCTAGTTTCAAGTGCAACCTGACACAGCTGATCCCATTTCAATCCTGTGGGATTAAGGGTCAAGACAAAGATCCTGATGTGTGCCTTGTGCAGATTAGGAACTCTACAGATCCTGTACATGCCATACAAATTACAAATTGCTGTATTTGCACTGTGTCCAGGTTCTTCAGCAGAGGACACAGAGGTAGCAGTACCTTCTAGATCCATTCTCCTTTGCTACACCTTCATTTGGAGGCATTGAACATTCTTCCCTCCTCCCCCTGCCCCAGCTGCTTGTGCTCAGGCATTTCTGTCCCCTTGAACATTCCCACTGGGCCATATCCTCCACCTGCTGTCACACAGCCCTCTGTGAGAGACATGGTGACACATGGAGTGTTCTGTTCAGAAACCTTACAAGCAAACATTCTCCAACTTAAGCAAAGGAGGGAGTATTCACTGTGTGCACCAAGCACCTAATGGTACTGGGAACACACTCTTAGACACGGTCCTTGCCTAGGCAGCTCTCTAAACGCTTATCCCAAAATACTCTCATGTTTTACTTCTAAGAAGAAAAGTTTACCTGAACTTTTTCTTGTAAAAGCTTTTTTATTCCCTGAAAATGGCTATGCAAGTATTTGCCATATCTAATTAGGTACATCTACAAAAACTTGATGAGCAAGTACGTGTTCGAAAAGAAGTAGAGCAAGTATGTGTTCAGAAAGAAGTAGAGCCAATTCTACTCTGTAAGAAGAAACAGCAATTAAGAATACACAAAATGTATCCAGAAGGACCACACATCTGATGGCTGTGACGCTGTGACCATCTGGAACTGCCACTTCTGATCTTGCAAAGCGCGGCCAATGTTTACCAGAGGAGAACCACAGTGCTTGAAATCATTAGTAACAACTAAAGCCAGGACAAAAGGGTGCAGAGAAACTTTAAGTGAAAAATCACCTTAGGAAGTGAAGCTTCAGGCTTCCCCCACTCTTTGGCTGAACGAGGACCGAGGTGGCCAGAGGAGCCGAGGCTCGGCCGGGAGCTGGGGCAGCACACTGCGGACAGGCGGGATGCTCACCCTTCAGGCTCTGGCTCTGCTGCCACAGGTTTTTCATCCAGTGACACAAACAATCGCGCGCCCCTCTCCCTTTAAACGCCTCCATTCCACAGACCTAGCTATCGAACCGCTTTTATAGAGAAACGTGCTGCTCTCCTTTCTCTTACATCATGCTTTTATGCGAGTTCCCGAGCTCCCAGTTCAGCAAGCACGGGCAGAGCCTCAAATACCCACGAACTCCCGGCAGAAACACGCACGGGCAGCTCGGAGCCCGGCACGGCTCTGGCGAGCAGGAAGGGACGTCGTCGCGACCTCGAAGAGGCGCTGCCGGGCGGCAGAGCCCTTCCGCGGAGGCTGCGGGTGTGCGGGGCTCGGGGAGAGCCTGCCCTGCTCCGTCGCCCCGGGAGGAGCCCGGGGAGCAGCCCCGGTCGCGCCCCCCTCCCGGCTCCCCGCGGAGCGGCACTCACCGGACAGAACGGGCTCGCGGCAGCAGCTCAGCGCCAGCCCGGAGAAGGCCAGGACGGCGGCGAGGGCGGGAGGCTCCATAGGCAGCGGCCGCCGGGCCGCGCCGCGCTCGCAGGAGGCAGCCCCGGCTCTCCGGGGGTGGCAGGCGGCCGGGAAGAGCGCAAAGTGCGGGAAGCGGAGGCCCTACAGCATGTGTCCTGTAAGTGCGCCCCGGCGAGGTGCCGAGTGGCAGATGAGGGATCCTATTACCAGCCATGTGACAGGAAAGGATAGAGACCGACATCCCAACCTGCCGCAGCGCGGGACCGCAGAGCGGCCGCTTCCACTGCTGACACCGACAGGTCCGGGCTGGCGGCGTTCGCCCCGGGGCAGCGCTTTGGCCCCGCGGAGCGCTCCTCGCTGGCCGGGACGCCTCGCCACACACACACACAAACAAACACACAAACTCCTCCATCCCAGCAGCGACCCAAGCCTCGCTCTCGTCACTCCCCTCGCAGCCAGTGTCCCGCGGAAGAGGTCGGGCGAGAAGAGCCCGTCAGCCCCGCGGCCTGGCCGTGCCGGCCGCTGCCCCTGCCCCGCGCACGCCCTCCGCCCTCTGGGCTCCCCCGGGGGCTGTGCGAGCCGACGGGAGAGCGCAGGTGCCGGCCGGCTCTGCTCTCCTGGAGCCGCGAAGGCTCAGAGGGGCACGGCACAGGGACAGAACGCTGCAAACTTTCTGAGGGACGCTGGCACGAGCGACTCCGCGGGCGGCCAGGTGCCAGCAGGACACACTGCGATTTAGGGCGTCGGTCTGGAAGCGAAAAGGCACCACCCGCCCGACAGAAGTGACCGGGCGGCGGAGCCGTGCCGGGGCAGCGCTGGCAGCAAGCGGCCGAGCCCGCCGTGTGCCCCGCAGGCCGCGTCCTGAGGCGGGCGGGGCTGAGGCCGGGCGGGGGCCGCTGTGCCGGCCCCGGGTGGCAGGGAGAGGCACGGGGACAGGAGCACAGCCACACAGACAGACAGACAGACAGGAGCACAGCCACACAGACAGACACACGGACAGGAGCACAGCCACACAGACAGACACACGGACAGACAGACACATGGACAGGAGCACAGACACACAGACAGACAGGCACACGGACAGGAGCACAGCCACACAGACAGACAG
>VYXF01001449.1:286931-321287 GCA_013397295.1 Polioptila caerulea
GGAGCGCCCACCACGCCCAGGGACATTGGCGGGCGGGCACGGGGCCGTGAGGGGACGGCCCGGCCTGCAGCGCAACACCCTCACAGTGACAAACAGCGGCCAACAGCTCCGCACCCGAAAGAGAAGGAGCAGCGTTGCTTCCTGAAAATGCACGTGTGGAAAGGCTGGGTTTGTGGTTTGGTTTTTCTGTTTGTTTGGGTTTTTTGGGGTTTTTTTTTGTTTTTTTTCCATCTACCTGAAGGTAGATGGACAAAGGACAAAGCGTCAAGCTGGTAATGTCAAGACTTTGTCTATAAACTTCTACAAAGTCTTTACATGGCCTGTGAGACATTTTAGTGATGGTAGAACAGCTTTGCTAAGAAGCAACAAACAGGGAAAAAAACCAAATCACACTAACAGTTAAAAAACATTTTAAAAGCTGTCCTTTGTCAGAAACAGAAAAAAGGCAAACATCCTTGTACCTCCGTTACACCACTGCTGTGTAAGCAAATCACAGCCCATACAGGGAGAGAGCAATTTGCTATTCTGCAAGGGGAAGATTCAAAATCCAGTTTGCAGGCCTTACCTACTGTATCAATACACAGTGTGGATCCATACATCTTTTAGCATACAGAAACCTCCTGCCATATCATATGCAAGGTTGATTTTGAGAGGGAAAATATGCTTACATTTCCTTTGGCCTTTGTGACGCATATTGAAAGCAAAAAATGGTCTCCATATAGTAGCATGGCTTTACACATAAATTTTAATATCACAGCATAATAGGCTACATTCTTATTTCTTTGAGCTGAATTCCTAATGAATGTAGCATTTTGAAGCTGATGAAATACTGAAAAACAATAGCAGTGTTCTGTTAGCTTGGTGCTGTGCTTTTTTCTTTTTCGTGATAAGTTCAGAAGTATTTAGTTCTTCACATGTACAGTGTTCTTCCTGAGGGCTGTAACCCCATTTTGTTTCCATTCACTGGATTTCGATCCCACTTTAGCTGGCATTCTATTCCTTGCGGACGCTGGAACAGAGAAGGCTTAAAAATTTGTAACAGTTGCTAACAAAGTTCAGAAAATCTACCATATCTCCATTTCAATCCACCAGTATTCTGAGGCAAAACCATTTTCACTCACTGTGCTGCCCTCTTTCTCCACCAATCAGTTGCACACACAGTTGATAAGTGTGTATACATCAATTACACTTTTTTTTACTTTTATACACTGGCAGTTTGTTGCCAGTGGTCATTATTAAATTATTATTTAAAAATTCATAACAGTTGCTATTTCTTTAGGATGTTCATTTGTGTTTTCAGTTCAGTTAAGGCTTACCTCTCCTTTCTGCATAAATAACCCAGACGTGCCAGGACTGCAAGACCGACTACTCCAAATACACTGCCAATAATAATTACTTGTTTGATGGCTGAAAAACAGAGACCAACCACAAAAACATCAAAAAAAACTATGAAGATTTTGATACACATTTCTTCATACCTGTTTGATGTTACATGACAATTTTTGAAATTGTATGTATGGTGTTAATTTTTCTGTTCTCTTTATTTTGTGCAACTTCCATCACTTTGCCACACGTGCCCAAACCACAGCCTAGCAAACAGTGGTGCAGTGTGACATAGCAGACACTTCTGTGATCCTAGAACAGGTTATTCAGCTGCTAGTTTGGTTTATGGTGAAGTTTAAGGAAAGAAATGGGATACATAAATTGTTTCACAAGCATTGGTCCATCATCCAGTAGCTTCTGAACAAGGCTCAAAACCTAATGTTTGGCTTACACATCCTTCACAGGGAGGCACCCAGACTGCCAAGTGATGAGAACCCACCACTGGCTGAAGTATTTAGTCCAGAAGTGATTTGCCTCTATTGTGAAATCTTTGTGTTTAGAGAAAGCACAGAAGACTAATGAGATTTCTGACAGCTTTTCAAAATGAAGAGTATTTACACAGAGCCTGAGCCTGGAAAAGGAAATCTAAAAGTGAATAGAGGAGGGAGGAAGAAAAAGAGAAAATAACCCGAAAGACAAACAACTAGATTGCCCTTAATATCACTGAATTATTGTCTGTCTCAAAAAGATTGTATGTACATATATCACCAGTATCTTATGATTTTTAGCTGGATATTACATCTGATTTTACTAGAATCTCCTTTTTGCTTTTGCTGGATGGCTTCTTTGTTCTTCCTCTTTGTGATATTCTGTGAAGAGAGCTTGCTGTGATACTGGCAAGACTTGCAGTGGGATTGTAATTAGAAGCATAGCAAAATAATTATTAGCAGAGGATTTCCATGGAAACTTTAGTCCAAGGAAGCAAAACTCAAAACCAACAATGTGCAGGCCCAACAACATAATTTGTATTTGAAGTTTCAAAATTTCTAAATGGATTTTGTAAAATAACTGGCATTACATTTTCTTGTTTCCACCTCTTTTCCTATCCAATTTTCCTAGTACTCATGCCTTTATTTCAACTATTCTCTTTGGAAAATGAAAGCATATAGCAACTAAAAAACCTTGGTGATTTGCAAGACAGAGCTTGAATCTGATGTGCCACAAAACTGCAGCAAGTGTAACAAACACAGCACAGTAAAGAAGTTCACCTGTAAGCTTAGAATAACAGAGGGCTGGGCCCTGTGCTCTTGACCAGCATGAAAGAAACCATTTGAGAAAGTGTGTGTTTAATAGTTCACTCTCAAAGTGAAAATGTGACTGCTGATCACAGTGGCTGGGTCAGTGGCCACCCATTCAGGCACCCAGAAATTGGGAAGGGCCGTCCATTAATTTTGTCAACATTTTCCTGGTGTCAAGAAGGTCTTTGTCACAGGACTTGATAAAATGGATGTTGGTGAAACAGCAGCATTCTGCTGTGTAAGGAGAAAAATAATAAAGAAAACTGAAATCAGGAACAACAGATTTTGACAACACAAGGACCTTTTCTGTACTGGAGAAGAGAATGCTTGCAGAATGGAGAGTAGAGAAAATAGCTGAATAGAGAAGTAAGACAAGGAAAACTGGCACCTGATTTCAATAGTCTTGGACCAGAAGCAGAAATGTATTTAGAGGAAAGCAAATACTATCTGTCCATGCTATAAAAATATGAGAAGTTTAGATATAAGTGGAAAGAACTTTGGGCTGTATTGCCTCATTTCTCTTGTAGAGATCTGGGCCTGTCAATTAAATAGCCTTTTCAGACAAACACTGACATCTAGCAGAACACCTTATGGAAGAGGGAGAAACAAGGCCAGATGTAAATGCCATTAGTAGGGCATAGCAGTGAGAAAAAAAGAATGGAGAAATTTGTATTTTGTGTTGTGTTGATCAGGTGTTGGCATTGTCAGTGTCCTGCTGCTGTGGACAGCATTGCCATACTCCAACTTCCTGAGGCTAATAAAACCCATCAATTTGGGTTCACATTGCAAATTAACTGGAACACCAAATATCAAATAGTAAGGGAGATCTTTGTTGCAATCAGATCAATACAATGCTTTCACACCTTGGTTTTCTTTGTCATCTTTCAGGAAAGCCTTGGAAAACATTGTGGGTTTTGTTTGCTCATCCACAAAGCTGTGTCATTCCTCCATCATTCTGAATGCAGTCAGCCACTGCATATCTCCCAGCTCCTTCCCTCTGATCTCACAGGGCTGCCTTTCTGTCCCCCTTTTGCTAGTGTAAATGTCAGCATCTGTTTCGCTTATTGAGACTGACTGGCTCTTATCCAGTATGTATGTGGTTGATGGCAGCAGTGGAAAAATATTCTTAGCTTTAAGCTTGGCAGAATGTTTTGCCACTGCCTTTTTAAGATCTGGACTTTGCAAATTTTTCTGCTGCCCAAACTCACTGCAGTTCATCTTACAAATATTACTGAGTTCAGAACTGAATTGGAAATGTGCAAGACATTGGTACAGGCCAGCACAGGCTGCTGAAATGTGCCAGCATGACAGGAATTCATTGCTGATGTGAAGTGCATTTCCCACATTTCTTTGGAAGGGTCTTTAATGGAGAATCTGTTAGTTTGAATTATTTGATGAGTGCTTTTGGGAACTATTAACTCAGCATTAAAAGTGCTTTAACATGCCATCTGGCCTTGCATTACCCTGGTGCTTTGAAATATTGCCATCTTGAGGACATTTGGAGTGTATGTGGTGAATGAATAAAAAGAAAATTTTGGGCCATTTTCTGTAAACCATAGAGACAGCTTATGCTACTAAACTGCTACTAAATATAACAATCCCAGGCTGATTGAAAATCTATTAGTAGTAACACAAGAGGGGTAACAAATCTATGTTTTTTTATGCTAAGTGCTATTGCATCATTCACAATACTTTTACTGTTATAGAATAATAGAATTATGTTTTGAGGTAATATAATCTTTTAGAAAAAAAGAGTGAAAGTGTTCAACAAGTGTGGGCTGTGTCTGCTCTCAAGTCACAGAACAGATGAGGTGGGATGGGACCTCTGGATGTCATTTTGTCCAACTCCCTTGTTCAAACAGAACCACCCAGAGTGAGTTGCCCAGGACCATGATCTGACAACTTTTTGATATCTCCAGGGAAGGAGTCTCTGTCACTTCTCTGGGCAAGCTGTGCCAGTGCTCCATCATAGTCACAGTAAAAAAGGGGGTTTGTTGTTCAGAGGGAAGCTTCTGTGTTTCAGAGCACACTCTAACTTCTGATCTTGTCCCTGGGCACCACTGAAAAACGCCTGGCTCCATCCTCTTTTCACCCACCCTTCAGGTACCTGTACCCATTGATAAAACAAATACTTTTAAACCTCCACCAAAACTCACAAAACCACCATAGGTCACCTGTTATTTCGATTTGAATTATAGTCTTTCTAGAAATTCAGACATCTCATGTCCAATGTTTTACCAAGGAAGAGAAGCTGCTTTTGTCAGGGGCCATCATGGTATCCTGAGAGTGCCTTGTCCTTGAGAATGATATTTTAGTGACAATATGAGATATCTGAAAGGTGACAGACCTGTGACTGGGCTGCACTGGGGTGTGTCTCCTGACCAGAGTCCTGATGCTTGGCAAGTCCTTTGCTGTGACCCTGTGAGTTCATAGCCCTCATTGCAGGTGAAGTGGATGGTTGAGCCCAGCAGGTAGTTTGTGTCATTCTTTCTTCCATTGGCTGGAGGATCCAGCCAGCCACAAGAGATCACTAATAAAAGAGACATATCTGGTTAGAGTGTTTAGGATTTGGACCAGCAAATCTCCATTGCAATGATTCAAATGGCATTTTAGTGGCAACTCATGGAAACCCAAAGATTTTTAGGCTGTCTGAAAGACAATACTTCCTGCTGCTTTTAAAAAATATTTTGAAGTCCAAGGAAGACTGCTTAATGGATATAAAATGAAGATAACACTGTGGTGTTATAGTGGAAGAAATGGAAAGAAATTTATTTTGAGTTTGCTGAAGTATTCTATCAGTATAGAGTTTTCCTGATACAAGGATGATTCCCCATGATCAGATTATTTATAGGGGCATGAACCTACAGTTAAGCAAAGCCTCCTCAAACAATATTAACTCTTTAGATGCCCTGCAGAAATAATTGTAGTGATGCTCCCTATGGGCCATTCACTTAAGGTTTGGACTTGATGATCCCAGTGGGTTCCTTTCAACTCAGAATATCCTGTTATTCTGTAATGATGTTTATGTTAGTGGTGGAATATTTATCACCTGGCTCTAGATGTTCTACCAGCAGCTTGTGATTCTGATGGGAAAGTCTTGTGGAATTTCCCACTTGAAGGCTTCTTGTTGTCAGGACATCGAATCTGCAGAATGGGTCAGAGCCACAGTGTGAGACCATCTCTTCTACCAGGGGATCAGCAGGGTCTTCATGAGGGGAGAACACGGGCAGGAAGGAAGCATTGTGCTTTTCCCCATAAAAGAAACTGTTCAGTAAGAACTCGGTGTCATAAGTAAAGAGAGAAGTTCCATTTTCAATAGCCCCTTGGGAGACAGAGAAAGAGAGATTCATATGTAACATTGCCAGCACAGACCACCTTCTGCTACTAATCCAAGTGTTTTTCTACAGAAATGTAGCTAGAGCTGGAAGAGGTACAGGAAGCCCTACAGCATCCTTCCAGATCAAGGTTATTTTCCTTTTCATATCTGACAACTTAGCACCAAAGCTGGTGTTCATTTAATCTGCTGTTTGATCATTTTCTTAAAATTAGATCCAAGTAATTGTGTAGCTGTGATTTTCCACAAAGGTGGTTTTATGTGACTCCTGGCAAAATGGTGATGACAGACAGAGCTCCCTAAAGCAACAATTACAAGCAACACAGATCCTGAGACTGTGTGTCCCTGAATTCATCATATCTGCCATGGTCCTTCTCCTTTTTTCATTTTGCTATATCAGAAACTTCCTGAGGCTGAAGCAGTGAGACTTTTCCGTATGATCTGAACCCTGGAGTGTGGTTACCCTGTGCTCAACACAGAGATCCACTGGTAGCCAGAGGGTATTTTGCATTATGTTTCTGGCCCTTCTCCTAACCTGATGTCAGAAGGAAAGCTGACCAATCTAATGCTGCAGGTTAGATAGAGCAGCTTAATCACTCATTAAATTATAAGAGGCATTCTTTTACACACATTCCCCCACACCCTCTTCTTTAAAGGGACAATTACTAAATTGAGATTGTATAAATTTAAATTTGTTTTTTTATATTGTCAGCATGGCACATGATGAAAACTTTGCTAATAGTCTGGGAAAAGATAGCTGGCCCTGGCTGTTGCTGCACTTCTGTAACACTGCAACCTGCTGATGCTGTGTTCAGCTGACCATAGTAGATGGTATTCTGAAAGTGTCAGCTGTGAAATATGAGGTCTGACTCTTGATGGAACAAAGTGCTGAACACTCCATCATGGTTCTGTTTTCACTCCCCACGTGGGTGGAGGAAGGAATATTTCTCTTACTCCCTTCTCTTTCCCCAGTACTGGTTGCTTGGCACAGACTCCATTTCCTAGTCCCTAAATCATGAGCTGTTTTGAATTTGCAAAGAAAATGTAATAATAGACCAGAGCAATTACTTACAGCTCGCTCCAAACTCAAACACCTGCTGGGGACTTGCATGAACTGACATGGTGGTTTTATTCTTGAAGGTGTAGTCATCCTCTGGATTGCCATTCATTACTCCAAAGAGACCCCACGTGTGATTCATAAACTTCTCTGGGAGCAGAACTGTCAGGGTCAGATATCCTCCTCTTCCCCTTATTTCCACTCCAGATCCAGAAGAGAACATCACTGTGATGTTCTGATCAGGTGTAGAATAGAGAAAGAGACCTATAGCAGTGAGAGGAAGAGGACAAAATAGCTACTTAGCCATAGTGAAAAATTGTTGTGTTTTAGCATCAGTTAAAATCATCAGTTTTAACCATTTCTCATACAGCATTTCCTCCCTTCCACTCTGAGCTGCTCTCTGAGAAGCATTTAGAGGGAAGCCACACCCTCACTCTACAATTGTGATGAGATGGCTGCTGGAGAGTGGTAGCAAAGAAAGGCCCACTGGTGATGTCAGATGCCTCCTGCCAGTGTCCCAGACCAGAAGCTTAAAGATACGAGATGTCTGCATCAGAGAGTGACTGTGAACAGGAAGCACTGCTCTAGTGGTCACAGTTTTCCTCTCCTTCTCCCTTGTCCTGTCAACACCTCCCCAACACAGCTCCTTCTCCAGGCCCCCTCAAGGTCCCTTCCATTTTTTTTCCTCCCTTCATCTCTGCTTCTACAGCTCCTTGGCAGTGTAGCTCTCCTCCTGCTCTTCAGCCATGTGAGGAATACTAATTGCTAGCCACAGAAATTTTCCTCTGCTGAATAGGGGGATTACTGTTAAAATTGAAGTGATGTACTATGAGTGTTTGTCAAATTATCACAAAGAATAATCAAATGGTCACAGCCCTGTTGGACAAAAAGTCAACTTTTAATAGTCTTTTTGGCAGAAGAATAGAGGAATAATATCTGATCTATTGAGAGAGCTCCCAATAGGCAAATGTGAAATTCAGTTATATTTTAGTATATATTTTAGTTATATTTCACTATATTTCATTTTATTTGGTAGGCTTTATTGCATTAGATGAAGTAAGATCAAAGCAGAATGTAGAGGACAGAGTTTTTAATTCCATTCACTACTCACAGGATGAGAAGGAAAACCATTGCTCTACAAATGAGTGAAAGAGGACATAGAAAACATGGACATTGAATCCACCTGTTCAAACACTTCACAAAAGGATGCTCAAAAGAGAGTTGAAATGAATGCACCTAGAAATACNAAAGAGGACATAGAAAACATGGCCATTGAATCCACCTGTCCAAACACTTCACAAAAGGATGCTGAAATGAATGCACCTAGAAATACTTCTAGCTGTCCATGGGCGCCATCAGAATAGAAGTGCTTACAAGGCTGATGTGTAACTAACCTTTCAAGTCCATCCAAGTTTGTTCAGAGAAGCTGAGAACCCTCTGGTTCAGGAGGACCTCCAGATTCAAATCCTTAGAGCAGCGCACTTCAATCACATCAGAGTTGTTCTCCTGCATGGCCACTGCAGACAAGCCTGTCCCCAGAGCCCCAGTTCCTTCCAAACAAAAAAAAACAACAATGCTATCAAAATGCATCAGCTGGCAGCTGTGCCTATTGAGTGATTTCTAGAACTGGTCTTGTGTTTCCTGATTGATGAGAATGGGCATGGATAGAAATAGGGATTTTTTTGGAGCCCTTAACACAGTAGAAAACCTTATATTCTTTTACTCACACCCAATAAAATCTGCAATTAGATTTTGACTGAGAAGTTTTCCTGAAGACATTGTCTGCTTTCTGATTATCTTCAGAATGGTGACTGTTCACAAATGGCCAAAAAAGAAGACTAGAGATGACAGAGGATTGCTGCAAAGTACAAATCAGGCAGGCTCAGAAGCTCTGCTTCCTCTCTTACCCACTCACCATTGGGAAAGTGTGCCTGCTGTGTCCTCCCTTGCACTCTCAGGGATGTGAGATCAGACTCTACCAATGTGTATTCTCCTAGGCCGTTGAAGGTGAAGTTCAGACCATCAAATGTAAGGAAATGAGGATCCCCAAAAGCAGATGCTATTTTTAAAAGCAAAAAGACAATTAAGAACAAGCAAAAATCACAACCTGTTTCTCCTCAAGTTCCTGAGAAAGGAAAGAAGCTAGAAGTCTGTCACATGCAATATATGGGGAGATTTGGACATGAAGGCTATTGCCTTGTCTTTGCATCCATATCCTTTGCACCCTTATCCCCTTTTGCATTTCCAACTTCCATGTAAATTGCTCCAAATTGCTTCTGCTTTATCTTCTTTTGTGTGCTTTAATCTGTATAGTAACTAATACAATGCACCTTGCCATCAAGTTGTATTTTGACAAATTCATGTTAAACTCTGCTTCTGCCAATACTTTTAATGGGGCTTCTTTAAGCAGCCAAACCACTCATTCATGACCCCTAACTACCTAATGCAATACCCTCTACAATTTTCTCCTTTCTTCTTGATGCAAATTGCTGCCTCTTTGTACTTCTTTATGGGAGGCCAAGTCCTGCTGGACACCTCAGCATCTCAGCAGCACAGGAGGCAAAACACGTGGCAGCAATAGAGACATGGCAAGACTTGAAGACTGAGTAAAAAGCAAGCAGTAGGAAAACAGGCACACTGTAAATTGTAAAACCTTCTTATTTGATATGAATATCTCTCATCATGATAGCTTTTCAAGCTACTTCCTAGCTGTCATTAACCATCTCTAATCACCTTTTTTCTGAAGAAGTCCACTCTGATGATACAGAGTTGTGGACATTGATTACTATGCTTTGGCTCTTTGGGTTCTAGGGGTGAGTGAGATGCTCAACAGCAGAATATCTTGCAGCACAATTAAAAAACACATACAGATTTTGTAAGTGACTGATCAAAAGAAACCTTCTGTAAGAGATAGATAGATAGATAGATAGATAGATAGATAGATAGATAGATCGATCAGCCATGGAATTTTTCCGCAGGACACTGTACCTGTACTCATATATGCACATATACAAATGTTCTAAAAGCCAACACTGTATCAAAAATCTGCACTCCATCAGCAAACTCTGACCCTTACCCGCTCGGGGCGGGCGGTACGTCCTGCAGTCACTAGAGGGCCGCCTCTTCATATAGAAGTCACAATTATCAGACCACAGGCAGCAGTAATAGAAGCTGATAACGTCGTAAAGCCAATGGGAAAAGCCAGGTATCCGGGGAGGCTTCAAGAAAGGCGGTGAACCCCAGTCGTGTCCTCGGTCAGGTGTGCTGCCTCCGGTGGAGTCGTGTGTGAGGATTTGGGTTCCCGTGGAGTCATAGCAGCACTGCTGTCCAGCCCCATAGCGGGGACTGATTGAGAAAAGCAGCAAGAAAATCATCATTGAGCTCCGTGGGGTCCATTTCTATTTAGGGGTTACTTATTGCCTTTTTATGGATACAGAAATATTCCGGTTGCCAAACTTTATCTGATGTCCAGCTGGACCTTGCCCCTGACTTCTGTGACACTGCTGTCTCTGAGGTGAAAGGATTAATCAGAAAAATTTGTTACCTGGCTTGAATGGCTCTCACACAATGCACAGCCCCAGGATGATAGGTACACACACTCCCCTTTTCAATGTCGCAGCCATAATCTGTCTGAAAAAGATCAATGTTCACACTTAATGGGGTTCTTTCCTCATTGTCCTTTCTGTTCTTACGTTCTGTTTCCACCCTTTGTATCTGACATATGTGTAAAGTTGGCATGAACTGGTTGAATCCGTTGTATGGCTGTAAGTTGAATAACATGGGATGATAGGAAAAATGGTGAATTTAAATCTGAAGTGTCTGGAGCAACATCTGACCTGAAGATTTTGCAGTCTGTTACAACAGACCTTGAAGAAAAAAATGCAGACAGACGGGGATTCAACTGTAAATGTACAGTTGAAAACCCAGACACAACAGAGTAAATGTTTATCCTATGTTTTAGACAGAGGCAATAAATCTATTTTTTTATCCTCACAAGCTTTGAACTGTACACATCATGTTTGGAGCTTCATAACCAGAATAGTAACAAGGTTTACCTAACTTTTTTTTTTTAAATGCATAAACTTATGCCACCATTTGGTATCATAATTAGGAAGAGGAAGTCACTCTCATCTGGTCCTCAGATCAGTAGTGTAAGTGAAAGTGTAGACTGAATGACATTTGATTTCTTAGCTTTGTCAGTTCCTTGATAACAGTGAAGCTGAGAAGGAGGAAGGAAGCAGGAAAAAGGAAATGATGGATTACAGCTCTAGGCTTGAGCTCTGAAGTACAAGGTGGAAGGGTTTGCAGCAAAGTGTGATAAACTAGGCAGAAATAGTTTGTTACAGCATAGGATATCACCTTCAAACACAGACTGTCATCCTGTGGGATCTCAAAGAAATCATCCCTGCTCCTGGCTCCACAGAGTGTTTTCAGTCTACCATTGGAACTAACTCTTTAAATTCCCTGTTTGAATGTAATTTCCATCTCCTATTCTATAGGCAATTTTATTCATACTACCTCGATAAGCTGTAATTTACCTCTGTCATTTGATATGCTACTTGGGCAAATCTAAATATAATTTAATTTCCTTGTAATGTTGTTGAGAGAGGGAACAGGGCTGTGCATGGAGTTTAGCATCCTTAAGCTTCTACCTGGAATTGTAATAAGCCAGAGGGATCAATTTATAACTTACATGGAACCTGCCAGTGTCAGCTCTTGCCTGTGCCAAGGTGCAAGGGCAGTCTATAATTTCTTCCATGAAGTTTGGAAGCAACTCTTCCTTTCTGTCCCATTCAATACATTTTGCAGTTGCCCATGCATTTGGGTCATTTCTGAAGTCTTTCTCAAGGTGCCAAGCCAGTGCATGATCTGAGCTCCAGATTGATGGAATGTTACTGGAAAAAAAAAACAAAAAAAACAGAGAAAGAAATAAAAAGTAGATCTGATAGCTGAACAAGCACTGTTTTCACAGTAGCACTGTAGCTCAAGTGCTAATTATAATTAAAAAGCATCTTTTGACTTTCAAGTTATTTCATCACAAAGCCCACGGCATTCTTTTTCCTTCAAAAAGTTATGGCAAATCAAAATTTTCCAAATTCAGGAGGTGACAGGACAGCATGCAGCATGTAAGCAATAATCAGAATACATTTTAGTAATCATGATTCTGGCTTACATGGATCCTTTTAGAGTCAGGTTTTCTGTTCATGCCTTTTGACACTGTAATTTCACTTCGGCCAGAATGAAGAATATCTGGATTCTTTAACAAAACATAACAACTGCACCCCAGTAATACCAGGACTAATGGCTACAGAAACCATTCAGAATCTTGAAATGTTCCAAAGCCACTCTGCTTTTCCCCCATGAAAAAGAATCATATACAAAGTGTAATAAAAAACCCTCTAGAAGGACAAAAGGTTGTCCTTCTTTGGGTAGCAACTCCTAAATGTTAAAAAAGGTTCTGACATATTAGCAATATTTTGTAACACTGAAAAAAGAGGTGGCATTTATATACTCAGAGTCTACACCATCTACGTCAAATCTGCAAACGTGGAAAAATTATGAAGGAATATCCATGGAGCACTTCGGTAGTTCACCAAAAATCATGGGGAAATATGCAATGAAAGAAAAGGAAATGAGCATAAAATTTGAAGGAATGCAAAAGCCTGCACACAGATTAGAAGAGGAAGGCCTGCGACTGAAGTTCCACAATTTGGGACTCCTCCACAAATGTGACAAAACAAAAGAATCAGCAGATCCTAGCCTGGTGAGAGTATGGGTTTGGCTGGAGTAATTTTCTTCGCAGCAGCCACGTTTGATATTTGTGCCCAAAACAGTGCTGATAGCACACCAGTGTTTTAGCTCCTGCTGAGCAGTGCTGGCACGGGGTCAAGGTCTTCTCTGTTTCTCATGCTGGCCCTCAGGGCAAAGACCAGGAGGGAACACAGCCCTGAGAGCCAACCCAAACTGACCAGAGGGATATTCCATGCCCTAGATCATCATGTCCATCAATAAAACTGCAGGGGTGTTTGTCCAAAGCCCCTGCTGGGTGACCAACTGTGCATCAGTCTGCTTGTGGCAGACTGTGATTCTTCCTCCAAGCTCCTCTTTACTTAGTATGCTGTCTTTATGTCGAGCCATGAGTTTTTCTCACTTTTCACCTTCCAGTTTCCTCCCCATTTTTCAGGTGAAATGGAGCCTGAGTCTCAGTTTTGAATTCCAAAGGAGACAACAGCTTATAAAGTAGCTATTATTATTATTATTGCTACATTATTATTATTGTTACTACTACTATTATTCCTATTATTATATGTTGTGATGCACTTGCCTCTGCCCATCAAAATAGTTGCTGGGTATAATTCTCAAAATTCCATAGTGCCATGTACTGTAATTTCCTCCGGCGGGTACAGGAATGAAAGAATATTTCCCTGTGTTGGGGATTTCTCTTGCCAAAGTATAAAGATATTTCCATTCAGCCATCCAGTTTTCAGAATAACTGTCACCTGTGAGAGGAAGAAAATGGTTTTGGAGGCTGGAAAAGGACAATTGCCACGAGATTGAAATTAGATGTCTCCACCCATCTGTAAATGAAGAGGAACAGCTGACATTATTGTCATCAGTTATTTTTCCTCGCAGCTCTGTTCTCAAGGCCTCAGTGAAAGCGATCACACGCTGTGTAGAGCTCTGCACATCAGGTATGGGTGTGAGAAATGCTTGTGCACAGGTAGGAGGTCACTTTACCTGTTTCCTGGTACCCCCAGACTTCTATGTTGACGTGGGTTGCAGCAAGTGTCTGGTGTGTCCAGTTGAGAGTTAAGTTTCCACCAGTGTTGGGGGTGCCATAGTATTGCCATTTTGTCTCATTTACCAAGGTGCATTTTTCTTCATCTGAAACTTTGCTGTGATGTACTGCAGTGCAGAGCAGAAAAAGAGGGCTAATGACATTTTGGCTTTGCATAGTCCTGAAAAAGTACTTCTCTGTTATTTAAGATTTAGCAGTATTTCCCCTGGGTATGTTTTACACAGCACAGGATGCATGACATGAAAAGAATAAGCTGAAGCTGAGAGAATGCAACCCTTACTAATGTTTGCAGTCCTTAGATTGCAACAGCACAATGCAATTATTTGAACAGGGGACAAAAAGGGATAGAAGTAGGGATGAAGTGGAGATTGTTTTGGTCAACCTCATTTTTAAGAAGGATTTTTTATAAGTTAATGCTGCTGCTGCTGCTCAATTGCTGAGCAAGTTCATCTCTCAAAAAATGAATTAACATGAGGCCAGCAAGACTTTCTTTTCTGAGGCCTGTTAAGGAAGAATAAAACTGATTAAAAGGAAAAGACTTATATAATCTTGCATGCATGGAGGAAGAATATAGGAAGAAGAGGGATGCTGTAGATTTAAGTAACCTGATAACCAAGTTCCAGAGTAGGGAAACGTTGACCCATTATTTGTAGAAACTTCAAAAGGGATGAAACCAGTCTCATAAAGCAACGGGGAGATGCAGTGGCCTTTTCCATCCTTGTCAACATAGCCAGTGGTTGTGATTTGCTGCTTGAACCTGTAGGTGTTGAAAACACTTTTCAGTGTCACCATAGAGAGAAGGAAAATTCTGGATGTGTTTCAACAAGAAACCTTGTGTCATGTGTAGATCATTTCAAGTCTGGGGCTGATTTGGTTGTAGCAGGGAATATAAACTGGAAAAATCTGCTCATTACATCAATGTGAATTCTGCTGTGAACTGCACAGATATACAGCAATCCACAAACCTTCAATTTACTATTTAATTACTGGGGTAGGGAGATGTGATAAATTAACAACAAAGGGGGGGGCACCAGGAAGAGGAAGATAAGGTTATAGCATTAGTAGGACTAAAGGGTGGCTAACAATGACCATGGTGAAGTTATTGCAAATTTCTGATTGTTTTTTTTTTTATTCCTGGTAAGTCCTGTGAAGGCAACAAAAGTAATTTCATGCTGTTCTAGAATTTCTATTGCAAAGGTTAACTCAGAAGGCATTGCTTGTTATTTAACCATTTGATTCCAGTTAGGGCTCTTGCCCTGTGTCCTACGGTATAACCCCACCTGTGACTCTTAAAACTGATATATGGGGACTGCACATCTACTCCAAGTATCAGAGGGAGCTGGGGCCTGCCAGAAAATGGTACCTTTGCTTGTCTGCACTGGAATTGGCCTTGGCTATAATTATGTAACTCTGCAGGTACTTCAAAGTACACAGTTGTGTTTTATAGAATGAATGCTTTGGTCAAAGGTTTTCCAAATAAAGAATTGAAAACCTTTTCAGGAACTGCTACCTAGATGGGAAGGACTCCAAAGTCTCACTCATAACCTTCTGTGGACAGATTAGCACATTGTTGGGGTCATCAAAATTCAGTGTACTGTATGTATTGCACATGCCACGTGCACCTAAGTGTGATACAGGCTGACACATTCAGGTTCCACTGCTTTCCCTTACAGGAAAAACTTAGGTGTCCTACCTCCATTTCTGTCTTGCTGTTTTATCATTCAGATTAAGAAATAAATACTTCTTTCCCACATAGGAAAAATGCTAAAGAAATCGAGTGCCCTGAAAGGAAACTCTTTTCAAAAAGTCACTGTTTTCATTTGTTATGGGAAGAATGAGCAGAGTCATGATTGTACCATACAATAACTCAACCTAAAAGAAACAATCCTGTGTAGGAAAACAGTGAACAGGTATCCTTGAGAGTGAGGGTTTTGTGCATTTCAGGATAACTACAACTTTACAAAGTTCTCACTCCTGTGTAGACTGATCTTGTTGGAGAGTGAAATTATAAAGTTTCACCTCCCTTTGGCAGAGGAATACAAAATCATGGCCCACCTGCATTTTACCAGAGAAGGGGCATTAAGAGCTGTGTTGCTAATCAGAAAGTCTTTGCCTCCCATAAGAGATCCTGAGTATGGAGAAATTTGAAGACAAAATTCTTTGTAATCAGGACAGCATATCCCCAAGGACTGGCACGTCACCCGGCAAGAACAGGCACCAAGCAGCTCCCCACATCGGTGTGCACAAGAGTCTTGAGCTCCTTGTTAAAGGAAGAAAAAAAGAGTCAGGAATGTTATCAAACTCTTCTAGATGTTCTCTGAAGCACAAGTACATCATGCAAAGGACTACTGTGAGCAAATAAAATCGGCTGGTTATGTCAGTTTAGGAATGTATTTAGGTGAAGGTTGAAATCACCTGCATATTAAGGTTGCTCCATTTTGAATAGCAAAATATTCTTATTTACCTCCCAGACACTCCATCTTTCATTGAATTCCATGGATATTTTTACATGTAGTGGAGAGATAAATCTTCAGAGCAGCCCTTCCGTCAGTGTCACTAATTACACTTATTTTTGAGGATAAGTCTTAAACATACCAGAACAGGGGTCCCCCTCCATCAACCCTACATGGGAATCAGTAAGAATGGAAGACCAGTGCTCTTGGAAAGTTAACCTCAGCAACGAAACGGCTCCAACACAAGTTTATTAAGAGCTACTCAAATGTCTTTGTTTTGTGCATTTCATTTGAGCCTGGCCTTAACAAGGCAGATGTTAAGAGCCCTGGTACACAGGCAGGTGAGAAGGCTCTTGGCTTACAGACTGTGAGTAGTTACTGGACATCACATGGAAAACTTCTCAACAAATCAAACAGTGAGAAGACAGACATTACATTAACACTGTCAAGAATAGCTGGATTTCATGAACAGTTAAGGGGGAGTTAAGTGAGAGGGACAAACTGCACAGAGAGCTGGGAGCACTGAGTACCTTTTGGGAAGGGAAATCTTGCAAGGATAACCCTGCTTGGGAACTATCTCAAGAATACCATGCAGTACTGAGATGATCTAGATAAGTATCAGAAATTCTAAATTTGGACATGGATCTTGCAAATTGGAACCAATTGTGAAAGAATAATTAAGGGAGGATTGATTATTTGGGAGGACACAAGCAAAAAGAAAGACAGGGATCAAGGTGGATAGTGAAGAACAAGCATGGGAAAATGCAAAGAGGGGAAATAAAAATGCTTGTTCAATATAGGGAAGCTAGAAAGTTTTTCTCTGTCTTTAAATATATTTACTGCATTCTTCTGATTGTCTGTTTATTTACAGAAGAGATCTACTGACCTGCTGGAAATTATAGAGGAAGGGATTGAAAATGACACCATGCAGGTAAAAGCTGGCCTGTGCGCCTTTGCTTTAGCTTGTAAAGATGGTATCAGCAATTTCTTACCAAGGTATATATTCTGAAGTAGACAAGTCAAAAAGGTTTGCAGTTAAAAGCAAATAAATGTTTGAAAATCACTCACCTGCATTCCAAATAGCAGTGAGGGTGGAGAGAATGAAGAAAGAAACATGTAAGCCAATGAATTTCATATTTTGTCCAGCTGATTCAGGATGGCTGATTGTGGTAGTCCTCGTGCTAGTCTAGGAAAAGCCTTTAGTGGAAACAAGTGTCCAGAAATAAACAAGATCCTCACTGTTCAAAGGTTTGTTGTAAATTACTGAAGCAAGACAAATGGAATGAAATGCTCCATTTCAGAGGTCATCTCCAATCGAGGAAAAGGTAGAAGGGGAGATAGTCACTGCAACTCCTTCACATTAATAGTCACGTTTTTTCTGAATGAGGGAGTAGGTGTTTATTGTTTTACAAGCATTTCTGCTTCAAAGTTCAAGGCCATGGGGTCATTGGCTCAAGTTCTATGCTTAATTTTGCTGGAGAAACTGGAGTGCTGTTATCACTTAGAAGAATGATAAAGAATACATGCTGACAGTGCAGTTTTGTTCAGAAGATAACGAGGTATTGAGGAAGCACGTTTACTGCACTGTATGTGACAGCATGAGGGCTGATTTAGGAAGGTAGCCCTCTCCTTGGATACCTGCAATTTTGGAGGTGGAATGGCAATTCCAGCAATGGGGTCCAGGACGAGAACGACAGCTCTTTTCCACAGGAAGACAAACACGTCGCCCCAGTGCTTCAGGTGCAGGTGACAGGCTGCCCCCGGGAGGTAAAGGCCCCCAGTCCCTCTCTGTCCTGGCAGCTTTTGTCTGGGAGCAACCTTGGCTGTATTGGATGTTGTGGGAGGGATCTGAGCGACTGCCTGAGCAGTGACATAAATGACTCGCTGGTGTCGCCTGGTGACTTACAGCGCTACTGCAAACCAGAAACGAGCCCATGAGCAGCGTGTGCAGGGGACAGCCGTGCTGAGAAACTGCAAACCATCACACACAGGATGGTTCACCTACGGTTTAACAGGAACAAGGAACCGGAGGCTGGAGCTGGGCTCTGAAAGCAAGGAAGCGGAAACTGTTTCTTTGGATAAATCCATATGTAGAAATTCCTTTTTTTGTCTCATCAGTCTGGGTCTGTAGGACTGAATTTTTGCAATCAAGAGACAATAGAGCTGTTAGTAACAATTAAACCTCTCAAATGTTGTTATCTCTCAGGGAACTGGGCCGGCACTGAGCTACTCCCGTGTGCCTGGAATGCTCTGGGGAGGGGCAAGGTGATGTCCCACTTCTGTCTGGAAAAAATGGCAAGAAAATAAAAAGTAGTTTCCCTTCTCTCTCTCTGACCCAAAACCAAAGCAGTTCAGTAGGACAACATGGACATCACTGCTCCCCCCCAGCTGAGATGAAATATTCATATAGTTTATAAATATTCCCTATCCCTGCTCCTCAGTCCTTCACTGCACAGAGAGCAGATTTAGTCCATCCTTTGTTCCCAACACCACCTTTCTAGCCCAAATCCCAGATCTCAAAGGCACAAACTAAACAGACCTAAGGCTTTGGTTCGATCATTGCCTGGAATTCCCAACTCCATGTTCCCTGCATTGCTCAAGCAAACACTCACAGCAGCATCACCTCAGCACAGAGACCGTGCTCAGACTAAGCCCATCACCAGTGGTGGTGGTTCAGATCAGAAGGATGCAGGAGCAGCCTTGCTGGGGCCCTGCCGGGGTGGCCTTGGCATGGCCTTTCCAGTGCCACTGCTCCTGGAGCCCTGGGCTCCTAGGCTCTCTCAAGCCTAAGCCTTGTCCCAACCCTCACAAAAAAGAATGCCTTGTGTAGGCTGTTGAGTCCTCTACTGGAAGAGAGGGAGCAGCTCATCAGGAATGCACTTCCTTCATCTCTCTGGGTTCTGGAACGCTTTCATTATCATGCACAACCAGGATAAACAAGTGAGATTAGAAACCCTCTAAGCAAAATCTGTGTTCGGGCGAGTAAAGCTTTGCAGGATCCATGCTAATCCTGCTATACAAAGCACATTCCAAATATTTGGCATCTCCTGCATTTATAGGAATGAAGGAAGTCATGTCCCTACTGGCCTTCACCTCCTTTGGGGGCCCTACCTCTCAAAGCTTTTTGCCCAGTGAGCCTGCCAGGGAGGCAAGCTCATGGCTGCCCTTGGAACCTGTCTCTAAATAGTTTCATTCTGGCAGGATGATGTAGTGGAGCCTGGCTGTTATTCCTACCCCCTGGGTCACACAAGGTAGCAGTGACGTGATGGAAGAACTTGGGCTCTGTCACAGCAACTCATCTGTCACTGCCCCGCTGAGATCTGCAGCAGAACTGGTGTCACTGTTTGGTGTGGGGGGGATGGTCCCAGTGCTGCTCCACTGCCCACAGCAGGAGCTGCTTCTTGTTAGGAAAGTGAAATGCTCTTTTCCACTCTGCCTAAGGCCATCTGTCTATTTATTTGTTTGTTGTCCACCCTGCTGGGAGCTGGTGCAGGTGTCCTTCCCTCCATGTTTCCATAAGAACAGAGCTTTGTGCTTTGCCCTCTCCTTCTGGAGCCTCTGGCACGGGCAGGACGAGGTGGCTGCAGTTGTGTGAGCTGGCACCTCTGCAGATCGTGGGCAAAGCCATTCAGGTGATGTTTCTCCTTCCATGAGTATCTGAAGACTGGTACAGGCTGACTTGGGAAGTGCTTTTCGAGAGATGCTGATCCCTCAGCAATTTCTGTTTTCTTTGGTCCCTACAGGAGGCTGCCAAGTGAAACAGGCTTGACTACCACCTGAAGGGGCTGCTTTACCAGCTCTGAAGTATCCCTGCTGCTTTGCTCCCAAAGCACGGGAAGGGCTCTAAAGCTATCCTGAGCCTTGCAAACAAAAGCGTTGAGTTTTACTTCCACTCTGCTCCCCACTGGCTTGTCTGTGCCTCTATGGGTGAACAAGCAAAGAGCTGCCAGCAGGCTGCACTGACAGGCAGAGCTGAGCGTGCTCCTGCCCACGCTGTCTCAGGTTTGTTTGGGCTGGGCCGGGCAGGTGTGCCCAGGGGAGCTGCAGGGCTGTACCCGAGTGGCAGATTGCAGAGGGAAAGTGCTGCCTTGTTCCCTGCCTGCAGTCACCTTGCCTGAACCCAGCTCTGAGGCACACTGGCACAGAGGGATGTGAAGAGCTATGGTAAATGTTAAGGAATATTTCTAACATGGATCAGGAATACCCAATGTAGCATTGAACTTCTGAAGACAGATATTTTGGGTGATCTCAGCACTGCAGAACAGTTTGTGTAGCTGCTGTGTCTGGTTGAGCCCATTGCTATGCAGAGAGCAGCAAGATTGCTGCTATTGGACTTTTTCCTTCACTTCTTACTTCTTGAAGCCATGATTGCAGAGCAGATTCATTTTTTTTTTAATGTCAGAAGAAAGGCCTAAATGCAGTAGTTCGTATTGTTTAGTATTTGGCAAAGCATGCTGGATTAGGGCAGGGTAAGCAGTAGGAGAAATATTAGAACTTAATTCTAATCTTGCCTTTTATAAGGATTACAAGTTATGTCACTAGGGACTCATATCCCAAACTGGAGAAAAGCAGCTCTTTGTGATTGCTGGTGAAATCCAGCACCAGGAGGGGAAATGGAGCAGCAGCCAGCTGGGGAGACAGCACCTTCACAGGAGCTCCTCAGCTCAGTCCTGGTGCAAGCCCAGGTCCCTGGTCCCAAACCTCTGTAGTGGGTGTTTGACTCAGGGCCTGTCTTCTGAATCCTTTCCCAGTGCTCCCAAGCTTCCCTCCTTGGGCCATGAGCCAAGGAATCAGGCATATCAACCAACAGGCCGTTTGTTTTTCCATGGACTGTGTCAGTTGTGCTGGTGTTATCAGTGAAACCAGGTCTGCTCACGGCCTCCTGCTCTGCGGGCGGTGCAGGGCTCTGATCTCCTGCTCCTGTGCTTTTTGAGGGTGGGGCAACACCTTGTCTGAGTTTCCAGCGCACCAAACCCAAGGTGAGCACTCTGTAACTGCTCCCCAAGACAAGCTGGCCCTACCACAGCTGTGTATTTGGACTTGCAGCAGATGTGAAAGTGGTAGGACATCGTGGTTGTGCAGCCAGATTTGCTGAGATTTCCAGTAGTCCTGCCCTTGCTCTGAAATAAGGACAGGAAAATGTTGTTGTTCTGAAGGAGCTGTTTATCTGGTTAAAGGTTTGCTCTAGTCAAGCGGGATGTAACAAGGTTGGAGCAATTTTGAAGAAGGTCCAGGTCTGGATTTTTGCTCAGATCTGGAGCAAAAGGTCTATATCTTTTGATAGTTGGTTCAGTTCTGTTCATAGCCCCACAGACAGAGGATTTACCTGTGGGAGATTCTGCCCTGTGCTGTTCTTCACAATCAACAACCATCCTTGATGTACACCCTGATAAGGCTCCAGGAATCCACTCATCCTGCTGTGATAAAACTGCCTGTGCTGGGCTCCAGCCCTGCACACCTGGGCACAGCCCTGGGAGCAGCCTCTGCCTCTCTTGTGGGCTGGATTTGGCTCATACCCAGCTCTGTCTCTCTTCTGCTTCTCCCATCCTCACAAAACCAAATGCAATCTGCTCGTGTGTGTGCTTCAAGAGCCCTGCCAGGAACAAAGAGAAGTCCAAATATTTGTGTTGGGCTGTTACTCTTTCCATTCAGGCGATAAATGACAGACTGCAGCAGAGTCTTTGTGTGCTGTGTGGGATTTCCACTGTACTGGCTCCAGCTTCACAACCTCACCGAGATGAAACACCTACAATTAAGAGTTGGGTTTTAATTTGAGGGAAAATGACTGAGTGTGATTGAAATATGGCCTTAAAAAGAAAAACCCCACCAAAAACCAAAACAAAAACCCACAAACAAACCAACCACAAAAACAACCTGAGAAAAATCATCAGACCTCCAAGTGCCTGGTCTCTGTGTGCAGTTTCATGCAGAACAGCATTTTCACTCTGAACTCTGGGAGCTCTGCTGGTGATTTCTGTCCCAGTTCCTGGGACACAAGCTGCCAGTCTGCACACAAATATTTCAGAGCTGCCTTCCTCTGCAAAGTTCCAAGCTTAAAGCCATGTGGAGGCCTGAGTTTCCTTGGGACTGAACCTCTTTTTGCCTGAGCTGACCAAGGGGATGAAGATGTTTGCTAACAAATTAATTCCTGAACTTCAGATCTCTGCTTCTGGGAAGCTGCTGGGCTTCAGTGCTTGGTCAATCCAGGAAGAGAATGGTGAGTCAGCTCCAGGTGTGAGCCAGCTCAGGACAGAAGCTGGTCTGGTGTCACTGTGCCTGTTCAAAACCTGGGATAAAGGAAAGAAAGGCGTAGTCCAGCCTTGTGGGATTTCACATACCAACATCCCAGACAAATTCTGTTTGCTTTCTCAAGTAAATTTGGTGTTCCCTGGTAGTGCCACCATGAGTTTTCTCACACAGAAATTTCTTATCAGGAATTAGCCCTGGAACCTTAAGGATTGACTCTTCAAACATTAAATACTCCCTATAATTACATTCTCTAAGTGCTGTACTTTGGATGATATCTTTAGTGTTTCATTTTACACAGCAGACTGTACTAATATTATAACATCAAGTTAAGTCACATCTACTTTGGGACACTGAAAAGCTAACAAAAGTGACAGGAGAGTAAAAAAAAAACCTAATATCAGAAAAAGATAATGTCAGAAATCTTTCTGGCTTCCTTTTTTATCCTATTCATTACACCCAGCAGAGAAAAGAAGCCCTGTTTTAGTTTGCTCCAGCTGCTGTTTCCAAGAAGGATCCATTTTAGCAGACTCTTTAAGGTCCTCCTTCCTTCTTAGGTCACTTCTGAGATCACATAAGAGCTGATGAACCTCCCAGTAGCCTGTTTCACTAAATGCTCTGTCCTGTTTTGCTTTTGGGCTCAGGCTGGCACTGGACAGTTACACCTACCTGGGCTGCAATACAGCAAGTAGATGTTCCAGGCAGAGAGTAGAAGGCAGATAGAACCTATATTGTTCACATTAGAACTGCCTACATTCAATTTCTTACCACAGCCTGAACCTTCACTGACTGACACCTTCGAGGATGGGGTAGCAGAAGGATAAATCCTTTACTGCCCTTGAGTCTTCATTACTGGCCGCTGGGAGAGGTCAAGGGTACAAGGAGAGAATTTTGCTGAACATATTTATTTTTCAAGATAAATGAAATATAGGTCTCAAACCCTTTGTCAAGGCTATGTGTGCATCACTATTTAAAACCAGTTGATTGATAACAGTTCTTGCAATCAGTACAAGGAATTCTGCTCCAAATTTTCTGGAAAATACATGTACACAGCAAACCTGTTACAGCCAAGTGCATGATAAGGGGTATTACGCTTTAATGAAATTAGAGAGTAAACAACAAAGAGGCCTTGATTCTTGATTTTTTTTTTTGATAACAGGAGAAAAAGAAGCAGATGGTATGTAAGCCAGCAATGTATAAGCTGGTCACTTTATGTAGTTACAGAGTAGATTTAACACTGCCTTAAATCATTGCTCATTGTGAGGCTGAAACACGTTTTCAATACTTCTGATCTCCTGAAACTTTTCATCTCCCCGTCCCTCTCATCTGATAAGGTCTGAGCCAGGGATTCTGGCAGCCTTGTCCACCAGCCCAGTGGTTCTTCATTCCCAGATGCCACCTGTGGCACTCCAGTGAGGAGACATTTGTATGGAAACAGCCTGACACTGGCAGGTCTGTTCTGCACAGCTGAAGGGGCTTTGCAGAGAAGCAATGGGTGACCAGCCCAAATCTGGGATGAGGTGTGCTGCTCAGGAGCTGGGATGCTCAGTGACTCGTGCTGTGGGTGCAGGGATGCCCTCACATGGCCCATGCCAAGCTGCTGGCAGTGCCAGGCAGGACATTTCCTGGGTGATGCAGACAGCTGGGCCTCCTGGGTCATGGGCAACTGGCCCCATGATGACATGGGGGACACTTGATTTGCTGTGTGACAGCAGACCCTCTGTGATTCAGATAAGAGCACACTTATGTTGTTAAAATGGCATCATTTGCTCCAGCACACATTTGTGCATAGTCTTTCTAAAGGAATCCAACCACAAGAATTTCTCTGATCAAATTAGGCAGGTTGGCTCCACGTGGGTGGGTCTGTGGGTGGCAGTTCTCATCCTCAGTGACAGAGCTGACTTGCAGTGCCTGGCAATGTTTGTGTTTCCATTGTTTCTGGTATATTTTCTTTTTATATGTATTCCTTTAAGTGCTATTGGGGCATCCTATTTAAATATGGAGAACGTTCCTCTGAAGCTCACAGTCAGAAGAAACTAAACCTCCCATCTCCAAAGGCCTGTTCCTCCAGCTCTCCCTCACCTGAGATGATCCAAATGAACATGCAGATGTGACAGGGAATGAGTGTGCACCTTGCTATGGCTGCTCCTACCCATGTCCAATGGCTTTTTCTGTGTCAGAGTCACAGGGGACAGCTCTTCTGTGCCTTACACAACAGGCTGTGCTCACACAGGTATCAGCAGATTTCTTCTTTATCATGGCCTCAATTCCATGTCCCGTGACACATTAAATTGATGTCACAATGATTACACATGTCTTTCCAGCTGATTGTCCTCCTAAGCATGTTGGCTGGCATTAGCCAGCTCCTCTGCTGGCTCAAGTCAGTGTAATTAGAATTGTTTCATTTGGCTGAGGGAGGCCCCAAGCTCCTGTATGGCTGCTACAGTAAATTGAGAATGGTTGAGTAAGGTCTGAAAACATACAGCCTGAGGATGATGAAGCACTTGGAGTTTTTAATGAAAGATATTATATTAGCTTAGAAGATTAGGAGTGTTGACAGAAAAATCTGATTCTCAATGCAAAACCTGAAATCTAAAGCAAGTTGTGCCAAGCTCAAAGCCTAGTCTTGTGAACAACAGGACAATGTCACTAAAAAGAAACAAATTTTCTTAAACCAAATAGTTCCAGTGTTCCTCTGCTTCCCCTAGCTGCCATTTAAACTCTATTCTTTTGCTTTTTGGTTTTCCCTCTTTATCCATCATATATAGCTTCTGAAAGAGAAAATCTTGAACATACAATCAGTATTGCTGAAATGACACAATATCTTATTTAAACAAAACTGACTGCTATGCTTTGAATGGAAAATGTTCTACATTGCTCCCCAGGGTTAGGTCTGTAATATTATGTCTACACAAGAGAACTCAAACAGGCCTTTAGGGTCCTGGATATGGGAAGGGTCAGGCTGAGACTGAATGCCAGATTAAAATTATGGGATATTTTCTCTCTCCTGTAAGTCCCATAGTGGACAAACTTTCCAATACCAATTCCTTTGTGTTCCTCAGATATTTATACCTTTGACTAGCATGACCCCAGGCTTTCCTATGGCCTCTGTTACTGCAGTTGATCACTGGCCCCACAATATTTATTGTATTTCATCCTCTCTACCCTGCAATTCCACTCAGCTCATTTTACAGAGGGACAGAGGTGTAGAGGGGTTAGAGAGGCCTGTGCATGACTTTATTCTCATGATGTTGTTGCTAATTAAGAGGTGCCCAAGACTTCCCAGGGAATTTATTGCAAAGCAGGGAGCACAAATGCACCCAGGACTTTGGAAATGTGTGTTCAAATCCTCTCTTCCATGGCCTCTCCATGGGGTCAGACTATTCTTTTTATAGTGTTAAGCAAGTTCATAACCTTTTTGCAGAAGAGTAGACAGATAACCTTGCTTACCATATTTTATCTTGTGGTTCATTTATGGCTCCATTCTGGCTTCCACGTATTTGTCTGATTTTGTTTATCTGCACTAGAATGGAAGGGAACTGCAATTAAATACAAGTGGTATTAATAGCTTGTTGCATGTGGTTCTGCTTTCTGTAACCAGATTATACTAATGTTGCTATTCAGGCCTCGAAGCTGCAAAAAGTGTCCCATGCTAATTACAGAACCCCAGCTGAGGTCCCTTGGTAATAGGTGAGTGCATAAAACTCTTCCTGACGAGTTTCTCACGAGTCAGAGGATGTTGGTATCCTGCTTATTAAGCCATGTTAATTTTAAAAGGCTCTTGTCAACCAATAACCCCATAACTTTTCTTCCCTCTGGGTTTTGTTAGGTTAATCCATGAGTCATGGAATATTTGACTATGAATTCATGACTCATGGGAAAGCACCAGAGCCATCACAGCCCTGGATGATCTTGGTACTGCCTGGGCAAGTGCCTTCCCAATGCTTGGATGGACACCACAAATGCATCCTGAAACATTGCAGAGCATCAAAAACCCAAAACCCTCTGCTGGGAAATATTACTGTTAGTCTGGCTTATTAGCAGAACAATTCTCATGACTTGTACCCAGCTCTGGGGAGAGCATTGGTGACAGACAGAGAATTTAAAAAACATGGTCGGCCTTTTTTCTCTTGCTTTTATTCAGATATTTGCCTTTATTGGTGATGGTGTCTTGTTGCATTTGACAAGGAACAAATGATAAATGCTGAGCTGTGTACTTTTCTGATCTTTATTGGGCATAACTATTACTGCAAAAATCAAAGTAGTCCAGAAATAATTATGAGAAGTTAGGTCTTTTAAGGCCTTGTCATTTACACAGATAAGGGAAAGGGAGAGATAGCAGTCTAGGGGACTGAAATACCAAAATACTTCTCAGAAATGCATCTCTGATTTGTCAGGCAAGAACTCAACAGCTAGAGACCTTAAGTTTGTGGACCAGAGAGCTCAGGTGTGCACAAAAAAAACAAAAAAAAGGAAAGAAATAATTAAAAATCAGATATCAGATTACAAATAATTTACCACCTTGCCTTTAGATCTTCCTTTGTTGTGGGGTTGTAAGTGCTGGAGTATAGATAAGGGTGGGTATGATGTCTTAGCAGAGCAGTTGTTTTTTTTAATATATTTTAAATTTTAAAAAATTCATTTGAAAGCACTAAACACAAAAGAAATCTTTCTCATGCTCCACTGAGAGCTTTTCTTGCATGCCACTAATTGCTGCAGGCTTTCATGTGGGAGAATGGTCTCTCCAGTTTCCTAGAAATACACAAAGACAAGGAATTGCTGCTTTGGACTGTTGCAGCACAGGGACCGATCCCAGCTGCTGCACCCAGCAGTGCCCAGCCTCACTGCAGGGAGCTTCTGTGCTGCCTTTCACGTTCCTGTGAGCAGCTTGTCCCTGTTATTGAGAAAACTGATAACAGGTCCAGAGGAAGAGCCTGAGTTTTGCTTTTCTCAAGTGATCTTTCTGTGTATCCATAGGAGTGGTACTAGCATGATAACTTTCAAGGCCTGTTTGTGGAGTAACTCCTCATCCTGAGCTTTTAGGGAAACTTGCAGCCTCTGCCCAAAACCAAAACACTGAAAACAAACCACAGAACAGGGGAGAGAGCTGGGCATGACAGAATTTGCTTATTCAAGGACACAGTTTGTCCTTGACTGTGTCACTCCTGCCAGACGTTTGCCCAACCTGTCCCAGGGAGGCTCCAGCAGTGACCTGGGCAGCCTGCTCCCCTCCTGAACCCATCAGCAGGGGGACAGATGTCCTTCACGACTGGTGAAGTTTGTTATGCCTTGTGCTATCTCCTGTGGCCATTCCTTGCTGCTATTTACACATCTGTAAATAAAGGGAGCTATCATTTCTACCCAGGCTTTACACTGCATGAGTAAGGCCCTGGCTGGAACAATGCCTGCTTAAAATTGTATGTGCTACTGGCCTGCTTGAAACAGAGACACCCCCCAGCCAGTTAGTCATAAAGAGGAAAGTTTATTAACAATCCCTTCCCAAGGCAAAGCTGGAAGCTTGCTGGAGGCAGTTAGGAATCCCAAATGAGCTGGTCCCATGAGCGAAGTGCTCCTGGCTGTGCCTCCCTTCTCCTGGGGCAGCAGTGCTGATGCACGAAACCCCAGAAACAGCCCAGCTGCAAACAAAATGCCTGAGAATCTTATTTTTAAACTGGTGCATGTCCTTGACCTCCCAGGTTCATGACAGAGAGGAAGAAATGACTGTTCTATAAGCCTGCATTCTTCCGTGGCTCTTTGCTGTAATCCAGCAGTGAAAGGGGGTTAAACCTGCTCTTAAATGGGCACCTTTTAGAGAAGGAAAAGCAGCCAGGCCTCTGATTCATAACAGGACAGATACAGGTTTCTCTGGGAAGTCACTGCAGTCTTGTAATATTGTAGATTTCATTGGTGATTTTTGTCTCAAGGCTGCTTTTGGGAAGGATAGAAACTACAAACATGAGAAATGTGAATTCACTGTCCACCTGGATTGCTTTGGAAAGACTTTATTGGGCTAAAGGATTCTTTCTGACCATGAAATTCAGCTCTCTCCTGGAGAAAACAGACGGTCCTTAAACCTGAAGGCTTCCCCTGTACTAGTCATGCAGAGGTCACCAAAGCAAGGGCTGGTGCTGGAGTGTGTTGGAGCTGCTGCAGAGGATCCTGTTGACTTGAATGGACATTGGAGGGGATCTCAGAGCACAGGCTAAAGTGAGGCCCACATCCCTCCCAGAACAAACCTTGCCTTCACCATGACTGACACGAGAGACCCCATGGATGGCACATACCAAAGTGTGTGTGGCTGTGGAGGGAAGCTGAGGGTGGTGAGAGTGGGTCTGCTCCCAACCAGGACAGAGACAACATCTTGTAAGGAACTGCACAATGAAACCTGCTGATTTATGGACAAGCAGTACTTGTTCTGGCAAAAAATAGCTTCCAATTAGCCTGAAAACAGACTGCTCTGTGTGGATTTGCAGACTCTTATTTTTTGGCAAACTTCATTTTAATATAATCAGCTGCTTGACAGTCAGGTTAGGTAATGATCCTTGATGTGAGCACTAACAGATTTGAACACTGAGCACAGCCTTTGAGCCCAGAGCCCTCTGCCCGTGGCTGAAATGCATTTGATATTAAAATGCCATGGGAACCCAGGAAGGCCCTTGCCAGAGCACCTTGCTGAGTACATGAAAATGCCACCTTCAATAATTCACAATGTCTGTTCAGTAAGCTGGTGTGTATGTGCAGGGAGGGGGGTAATAAAACATCTCAGACCTGGCCTGCCAGGATAATTCAGGCTAGTTAAATCTCTCAGCACTATTAATCAATAAAGTGGCTCACAGCATAAATAAATCCAGAATGTAATATGACAGGGCTATGGAAGTGCAGGGAAAGTGACTCTCCCCCTCCTGCGTGTGATGCTGAGTGCCATACTGCTCCAGCAGTAATTTGAATAACCTCACTGCTCTAATACTTCAAATATTCAGATCTCCCACCAGTGTTATCCCATGTTTGAATGTCACCTAAATGTTTTAAACTCTGCTCTGTGTGTAATTCAAGGAGTTGGCTGTGGAAGTTAAGGAGCAGATTGCAGACTCCATCACTTAATTCAGTGTCACATTTCACTGGTGAAGAGCTGATGTTGTGAGTGGAGGATCACTCCTTTCCTAAGACAAAAGCATTTTACCAGAGCTGGAATGATGTTTCTGCAGGTCTCTGGTGAGGTATGAACAAATACTCTTGACACAACTCATACTGTTGCTGTAAATGTGCAGAAGTTTGCAGAGCTCCAAATTAATCTACTCCTTCAGCCTCTGGAGGAATGTAACACAACAAGGCAGTGCTCAAAACTCGCTTATCCTGGTGAATTTGGTGCAATTGTACTGTAATCTTTGTCTTACCCTTACTGTAACTGAGTCAGATTCCAGCCTACTAGCAGACATCAGAAACCAGTATGATTAAACAACATAATTTTAATTTTCCATTAAATTCAGCCTGTAGCTTCCCTACTTCCCTTCTATTCATTAATGCCAGGCTAATATTTACTTTTACGATTTACAGATATTTGTAGACTTTCCACATATTTCTCCCACCAGACTGATCTTCAGCCAAGCACTGCATATTCAGTACCTTCACTCCTTCCTGATGAATCTGGCAAAAGTTCCATCTTTCAGGTTAGTGTTGGCTCTGCCCAGATACTGCTGATTATGCTCAGCCATTAGGATGTTTGGGGAAAGCGGATGTGTAACTGCCCTAACATGTCTGAATTTGCATCAGATTTTGAATCCACATGAATACAGAGCCTGCTTTTCATCCAGATGTACTCTGAAACTCAAACTCTGCTCTCTCCCCCTGTGCTACTCTGTCCATCTTCTTTGGCTGTGAAGTATCCAGAATAAGTTTCAAGCACGCATTTCTGTGGAGAAAATAATTACCCAGCAGCAGCACACCTACAACTGAGCTACATCACATGTCAGAGCTCATCTTCAGGCTTCAGTGCTCATTTCACACAAAGAGGAGATGAGGGACCAATTATAAGGCTCAGCCCCTGTGCAGTAACATGTTCAATCACATCTTGCTCATGCGCCCAAGCCTCATAATCCAGCACTTCCTCCAGAAATATTGATTTGCTGTCCTGGCCCTTCGTGCTCGTGTCCCTGGGGCTGTTGCTGTAATGAAAAGATTACACAGGAAGGCCTTGGAGATTCCCTCTGCATCGAGCAGAACTTTGATTTCAAAACAGAGACACACAGCAAGGGAAAGAACTTGTTCTTTGTGATTGGATCTGGGCAAGGATTCCCCCAAGCCTTTCAGACACAGTGGTTCAGCTTCAAGGATGCTGCTGGGAGTCTTCTGATCTCTCACTGGGCACTGTGGGGAACGCAGGGCGGCAGCTGCTGAACTAGAAAAGCAAAGACTAGATCTTGGGAAAGATGGCTGCACACAGATGCTTGTATTAAGAAGCTGGAACCGTCTGGAAAGGCATCACGAAAAGATGGAAATTTCCTAATGGAAGTCTTTATTATAAAACCATACTCTGAGTTTGCTTACATAATTCCCTCACACATCTGTAGCTTTAAACAATTCCCCAGCTCAGAGATAATTACACGTTCTTCTGCAGCCAAGAGGTGAGGATGGCACTCTTGGATTACAGGAGGTAGAAACAGCCATATTTATGACTCCTGATTAAAACATGGTATTGGAAAAGAGCATTACTTGAGTCATCAGGATATCACTTGACCATTGCTCTCCTTTACATTTAAATTAGAAAAAAGAATAAAGTTGCATTAAATTATAAAGATAGTGTCAAGACAATATTCCAAAGCTTCCCACAGTGGGTGTATTGTATGCTTACATTATTCTCCACCCATTGTAAATCTCAGCAGTAGATCTTCCCCCACTGATGTTTTGCATTAGTAAATTGAACTCTCTACTCTGTCCCCTCAAAGATTAATGCCTCCATCTCAGGAAGTAGTTGAATACGTGCTGGCAGTAGTGCTCTCATGATTAGCAAATGGGAGACTGTGGGAGGAGAACAGAGTTTGCATGTGTTGGATGTTGGCCTAAACATACTCTCACTGAATTCTGGACATCAGGGAAGAATTGATATAGCTTTTAATCAGCAAACCACAGAAAAAAAATAAAAATTGAAGAATCCTACATTTAATTTAAAAGCTTTTCAGCCCTCTGTGTTCCAAAATGAACAAATATGTCTGTGGAGTGCACTCCAAACATCTCAAACCTGTATTTGCTTTCAAGGGGCATTGCATTTTATTAGTGGTCCTGGGGGAAGTTTCTGTATTTCTGTAGAAGTTCAAAATATTTTCACCAATGTATTTTTTTGAAGACACACAATTGGAAGATGTTTCATTGCTACAAATATCAAACTGAACAAAGTGAGTGTGATGCCTCATGTGCCCATGGCATCCAATACCACACGGTCCTGATCCTAGTACAGACTTTTATTCTGCTATCTTCAAGTACCTTTTGCTCACTAGAAAGCTACCCAGTGAGCCTCCTTAAAAACAAAACAAAATTTACCAAAAACAAAACTAAAATGTCAGCAGAAGGAGGCTGACTTTGCCACCTGGCTCTGTAAACAGCTGCATGCAAAGAGCTACCTTAGGACCCACATTTAGTCAAATCTAACTTATGTTTAACTTTTTTTTTTCCCAATCAACAGTATGTGAAGGAACAAATAAGCACACTCAGTACAGAACAAAGGACATTCATCACTGGGATATTTTGGCCTCTAATTGAAGAGCAGTCATATCAACTTCCTCCTTCACCCAGGACTGCGTGTCTTTGCCGTGCTGGGGAAGGAAAGGCAGAGACACCTGTGGGCACTGGAGATTTTACCACAGTTCTTGCAAGAGTGCACTTGCTAACCAGAGTGCTCTGTCTGCTCTCCAGCCAAGGCAGATACAAGATTTTGCCTGCCTAGAAATCATCTAAAGAGTTTCAAAACATTTTCTTCACTTCCTGCCTTAAACTTTTGCAACTATTACCTTCTACATTAGACACAGTGGCTTTTAACAAGGGGTAAAATTAATTCCCAAGTCTGTAATTTGTCAAGCACCATTTTTCTTTACAAGTTTGGTGATGTTTGACATTTTTACTAGTTTCTGGCTTGGTTTTTAAATTAACCCTTTATGATCATTGACAAAGGCATGAAATTGTAGATGTGGATGACATTCTTTCACACAAGAAGTGTGAAAGAAAACAAATAGCCAAGTATAGTGTATGTTTTTTAAAAGTAGTTTAAAAAATAATTTCTGCTGAAATCACAAAGGTGCTCTAGTCTTGCTTTGGTTTAAAGGCTACTTCAACAGAGGCAGTTTTCAGATTCCCTCTGAAAAATACCCTCGTTACTTTCACAGTTCCCAACAAGCACTAAACTGCTGGAATTTGACACTCCAATCACTACCAGCCAGGCACTGCCACTTTTATACTGCCATTTAGTACACAGCGTCATTTCCCACTAAAACTTTAAGCGGAGTTAGGCACCTGAACACCAGTTATCCAGGAACCAAGGACAACAGACTGCGGGCCAGATATCGTATCAGTCAGCCTTTGTGTAGATAACGCGTCCTGACGCTGTGAAGTGCTGCTTGTGCCCAACTTCTGCCGAGAATGGTGACAACCGCGGCCAGCCAGCGTCACGGCACCGAGCACCGTGTGCTGGGTGTCTGCGGAGCATCCCCGGGCTCTGTGTGTTTGGGATTGCAGCGCACAGGTCGATACACGGGTCGATCCCGCGCCGTTGGGTAAAAAACAAACTTGAGGCAGAGCGTGCGAGCAGCGGCGCTGCCCACGAGGCGCGTTGTTTTCTCTCTTGTGCCGGAATGTGACGTTCTGGTAAGTGTACAAACAGAAACCGGTGCGCAAGTGGTGCGGATGCTGCCAGGGCTGGTGGATTTGGGCACAGCCCGGAGCAGAGGATGGGGCAAACGCGTGTGAGAGGTTCCCGCCGCGGAGGGAATGACCTGTGAGCCCATAGGGCAGAGCCTGTGGGTCACTGCACAGCGAGAGACTGGGGATGGCCAAACCACACACGCGGCCCGGGAAAGGTTTATCGCAACGGTGATTGCATGCCGAGCTCTGGAGCAGGACATTGAGAAGAGAGCATCAGAGGGGAGCTCCATGGAGGCACCTTCCGGCACCTCTGGAGGCCCGGCTGGCTCCCCGCGGAGGAGCCGCGGTGCCCGGGCACAGCAGCGGCTGGAGAAGGGGCAGCGCCTGTGGAGGAGGAGGTGGGCTATGCTGGGGGACGGGGAGGGAGCTGGGGCTGGGACCACGTCCAGCTGGACACTTGACAGCTCCTGGGGTGAACTTCACCCAACCAGACCCATTTGTTCAGTTGTTTGAAACATCACTTGGTCTGTTCAGCCTGGAGGAGATGGAGAGGAGACCTTGTTGTGGTGTACAACTTGGGGGGTGTGAAGGGAAGTGAAAGGGCAGGCACTGCTCTGCGGTGACAGTGACAGAACCCCAGGGGATAGCCTGAAGCTGTGTGAGCGGAGGTTCAGGACGGATATCGGGAGAAGGTTCTTTGCTAGAAGTTGGCTGGGCACTGGAACAGGCTGCCTAGAGAAGCGGTGACAACCGAGCCTGACAGAGTTCAAGAGGCATTTGGACAGTGCTCTCAGGCACGTGGTGGGATTCTCGGGGCCGCGCTGTGCAGGGCCAGGAGCTGCACTCCCACATCGCCGTGCGTCCCTTCCGACTCAGGACACCCCATGATGGTGTGACCTCCCGCAGGCCTGGCCGGCCGGCAGGAGCGCTCCCGGCCCGGCCTCGGCCGGCGGCGCTGACTCAGGCGGGCGGCAGGCGGCGCCTTTAAATGTGCCGGG